>OW240912.1:154004070-154254596 GCA_933207985.1 Pelobates cultripes
GGATTCATGCCATTTTTTAATATGTTGTTCCCCTGAATGGATTGATTGTGAATATGTAATTTTATGTGAATGTGATGTATGGTTTTAAAGTTGTGAAAGTTGGGTAGAAAGTATGTTTTAACTGTATGTGTAATTGAGTTTCCTCTCAGGATAAGCGGAGGGAATATGTGGGATGTAACTGATATGTGATTGGTTCTTTTATACCTCCCTGTGGGCGGTCCTGTATGTGAAAGACTGTAATAAAAACCAGGCTGGGTGTGCCAGCACAGGAGTTCCTGTTTTAACCCTCAAAGTGAAGTGTCGTCTCATTATTGGGGGAAGGATTTATTGTATGATGTTCCAGTTTGACTGCTAGGAGAGTAAACCTATTCGTATGGTTCCTATTCAACTGTCTACCGCATTCATATGCTTGAGAGGATTCATATGCTTCTCCGGTTCGGTGGTTGTGGTGTCTGCTGCAGTGCTTGGAGTCCTCAGGAAGTGCTAGGAGCATCCTTTAACGGAGGTACCCAGTCGGGGTGCCAGGTGATCCGTTACAGGTCCCAAATACAAACTAAATAAAAATCAGTTTAATCCAAATGACAACATCAGTATATCTAAAAGCCTCTTGAAAAAACTGCATTTCTCTTGTCTTCAGCCTTTACAAACCTTCCCCTACTAACCATGGCCAGACTTTCTGTGTCTTTCCAATCGCAGACTTACTTCCCAATTCAGCTCAATGAGAAGTCTTTGCAAGGCAGGTGTTCCTAGCAATTGCTACCTCTTGCATAAACTCCACTGAGCTAACCAAACCAGGAAGTAATATGACTTGAAAGCCAGGAGATGTAACCAGGTTAATTCATATTAAGTGTCATTTTTTTGTTGAAAGCTGCACTGTTTGCTAAATCTAAAAAAGGACACACACTTCACCAGCTAATATGCGTTAGGGGTCTAGACTGTCTCCTTAAGATAATTAAATATATAAATACATGCTTATATTAAATATTGATTCTACTTTTAAAAGTTGTCAGCACCCCAAAATTCTAATTCTTCCAGTTATAAATAAAAACGCCAACCAAGCTATAATAAACACATAAGCATATTATGGCAAAAAGGAAGACAAACAAGTGCCACATGATATATTTACATGACATATATATAGAATATGTAAAGATATCTATATATAGGTTTGCACTGATAAGACTAACTCTGTTACCCATATTGGTTTATAAATATGGACCTTTTCTCAATGTATCACATCTAATGAAGCATTCATGTTCTTTTCCTTGACAGCTGAGGAACCTATAGTATTCTATCAGGAAAATTAAGGTCTCTATTTGCAAAATGGACGATAACATGAGACATCTGCTAGAGTGAATCAGAACATGGCTATTAGCCTGCATTATTACCAACATTTTGGTTAATAACATCCAGCAGTAGGAACAAGTATGTACTCAGGATATTACTAAGGTAGCTTGGGGCAGTAGGAAACAATCAGAAGAATTACTCTCCCAGTACTTTTAAAATAAGCATAAAACACAGAGTGTATTTAACCCCTTAAGGACACATGACGGAAATATTCCATCATGATTCCCTTTTATTTCTGAAACGGTGTACTTAAGGGGTAACTATTTTAAATCCTATACAACAGTGGGCAAAAATGTTTACATTAACATTTGTATGTTAAAACTCAATAAGTGCAAACATACGATCTCCATCACCTTACATGTTTCATGTTTATCCATGCTTATTAAATAAATAAATAATTGAAATATTAGATACAAAGTCTGTGGGATCAATAAACAAAAAAAATTACTATAAGGGAGGTTTAACCCTCCCTATACCTTTGCTTGCCATGCTTAAAGTTGAAAAACAAATAACGCAGTTGATATAAGTCAACTTGAACCTGAAAAGCAAGCATAGAGAAATAAGTAAGGAAATCTATTACATACTAGCCTTAAAACAGTACTGCGGTGAATAGCACCATATAAACTGACCAGAGTCATTGTAGCCAATAAGATATTTAGAAAACACACAACCTTTAACCTTGAAGCTGATCCACATCTAATGCAGATGGACTATATATATATATATATATATATATATATATATACTTGAATTCAGAAAGAAAGGGGGGAGATAACAGAAGTCTGTCAAATACCATGAATCTGAATGTTATATCTGCCTATTAGTGTAACATGCCCCATGAAAGTAATGTACACGTGCTGAGCATGCCCTCATGTAAATGAGGGTAGAATGCCTGGTAACTGTCTGAAAAATAATTAGTAGATAATATTGAGATGCATTGATCATGGTGCATGTGAACATAATAGCATGCAACACCGCAGCATGTACCGTAGAAGAATGCAACGCGGCAGCATGCACCATAGTAGCATGTACCACATCAGCACGCAACACAGCAACATGCCACACAGTAGCATGCAACGCAGCAGAATGCAACACAGTAATATATAGCACAGTAGCATGCAGCACAATACTATGTAATACAGTAGAATGCAACACAGTAGTATACAGCACAGCAGTGTGCAACATAGTAGTATGCAACACAGTAGTAAGCAATACAGTAGTATGCAGCCCAATAGTATGTAACCCAGTAGTAAGTAATACAGTGATATGCATCTCAGTAGAATGTAACCCAGGTAGTAATAGATGGCAATTACAGCATGTATAACTTCGTTTAAGTATGTTGCTGAAGTAAGCTGAGCTTCTCCCACATGGGAGAAGTAAACAAGCTGGTCGGCAATGAGGAGACCTTGTGTGGTCCCTGGCTGCTGCGTCCGTGTGTCTGACTTCCGGCCCCCACCCATATCAGACCATTAACGTTTGGCAGAGGGTGAACCCTGCTAAAACCGAGCATGTGGCAAAGCAGCAGCTTGATTGCCAACCATGAGTGCACAGACCGCGAACCAGAAGTGACAGGAAATGTTGCCTGCCGAATGTCAGAATCCATGGTAATGCAGGTAGGGGGTGCTTAAAAAGGTTTAACAAGCCCCTCCCACAACTCCAGGCAAGCCTTTACATATATATACACACACGCAAAAAAAAATAAAGGGAACACTTAAACAACACAATATAACTCCAAGTCAATCACACTTCTGTGAAATCAAACTGTCCACTTAGGAAGCAACACTGAGTGACAATCAATTTCACATGCTGTTGTGCAAATGGGATAGACAACAGATGGAAAATATAGGCAATTAGCAAGACACCCTCAATAAAGGAGTGGTTCTGCAGGTGGTGACCACAAACCACTTCTCAGTTCCTATGCTTCCTGGCTGATGTTTTGGTCACTTTTGAATGCTTTCACTCTAGTGGTAGCATGTGACGGAGTTTACAACCCACAAAAGTGGCTCAGGTAGTGCAGTTCATCCAGGATGGCACATCAATGCGAGCTGTGGCAAGGTTTGCTGTCTGTCAGCGTAGTGTCCAGAGCACGGAGGCGCTACCAGGAGACAGGCCAGTACATCAGGAGACATGGAGGAGGCCGGAGGAGGGCAACAACCCAGCAGCAGGACAGCTACCTTCGCCTTTGTGCAAGGAGGAACAGGAGGAGCACTGCCAGAGCCCTGCAAAATGTGCATGTGTCTGCTCAAACGGTCAGAAACAGACTCCATGAGGGTGGTATGAGCGCCCGACGTCCACAGGTGGGGGTTGTG
Organism: Pelobates cultripes; assembly: GCA_933207985.1. Taxonomy (NCBI): domain Eukaryota; kingdom Metazoa; phylum Chordata; class Amphibia; order Anura; family Pelobatidae; genus Pelobates; species Pelobates cultripes. The sequence continues at coordinate 154,007,727 of OW240912.1, forward strand.
CTTACAGCCCAACACCGTGCAGGACGTTTGGCATTTACCAGAGAACACCAAGATTGGCAAATTCGCCACTGGCGCCCTGTGCTCTTCACAGATGAAAGCAGGTTCACACTGTGACAGACGTGACAGTCTGGAGACGCCGTGGAGAACGTTCTGCTGCCTGCAACATCCTCCAGCATGACCGGTTTGGCAGTGGGTCAGTAATGGTGTGGGGTGGCATTTCTTTGGGGTTCCGCACAGCCCTCCATATGCTCGCCAGAGGTAGTCTGACTGCCATTAGGTACCGAGATAAGATCCTCAGACACCTTGTGAGACCATATGCTGGTGCGGTTGGCCCTGGGATCCTCCTAATGCAAGACAATGCTAGACCTCATGTGGCTGGAGTGTGTCAGTAGTTCCTGCAAGACGAAGGCATTGATGCTATGGACCGTTCCCCAGACTTGAGCACATCTGGGACATCATGTCTCACTCCATCTACCAACGTCACGTTGCACCACAGACTGTCCAGGAGTTGGCAGGTGCTTTAGTCCAGGTCTGCGAAGATATCCCTCAGGAGACCATCCGCCACCTCATCAGAAGCATGCACAGGCATTGTAGGGAGGTCATACAGGCATGTGGAGGCCACACACACTACTGAGCCTCATTTTGACATGTTTTAAGGACATTACATCAAAGTTGGATAAGCCTGTAGTGTGTTTTTCTACTTTAATTTTGAGTGTGACTCCAAATCCAGACCTCCATGGGTTGAAAAATGTGATTTCCATTTTTTAATTTCTGTGTGATTTTGTTGTCACCTCATTCAACTATGTAAAGAACAAAGTATTTCAGAAGAATATTTAATTCATTCAGATCTAGGATGTGTTATTTTTGTGTTCCCTTTATTTTTTGAGCAGTGTGTATATACATATATAATATAATATAATATATATATATATATATATATATACATATATATTGCGAAAAATTTGTAAACAAAAACACGGTTTCCTATAGGAATGCATTGAAAACCAATTAATCCGTTCTGGAAGTCAGAAAAAAGTCAAAATGAGCTGGCATGGAAACCAACCCACAATGAAGAACACACAATAAAAGGCATGCAAACGACCAAGCTCAGCTCCCTACCTTTCCACAGCTTGAGAAATGCACAAAAAAGTCCTAAAACAACTGTAAACAATTTCCAGAATGGCTCCAAAACTCGATGTAAAAGCCGCTCCAACACCTCCACACTCTACGCCACATGCTATCCACAGGCTACAGCATGCAGGGTACAGTGCTGTAAACCTCCCAGGTGCAATGCATCCTGGGGAAACTTGCTTTGTATTGCGAAAAAAAATTGTAAACCGAGGCATTATTTTCAATGGATTTTAATTTGTAAACCGAAAATTATGTTAACCGAGTCGTTTGTAAACCTATACATACATACATACACACACACACACACCACAACTCTGTATGTATATACGTACAGAGTTGTGGTGGGAAAAAAATGTGGATGAAAAACTCTTGCACCTGAAGTAAGTGGATAGTTAATACACAAACAAACACACCAGTCAAGCCATACGACTTGCTTTTCCCACAAAAATCTCACTTTAACAGTGCTCTTACTACTGCAAGGGATTCTGGGTTGGCATATGCACACACATACACATTCTCTGGATTCTCTGCCTGGTTTACGTTCTGGGAAATTTTCCCAAACATAGATTTGAGGGATACCCTTCTCTGCTGCGCTTGTCTATGTTCGGGGAAATTTCCCCAAACATAGATTTGAGGGATACCCTTCTCTGCTGCACTTGTCTATGTTCGGGGAACTTTCCCCAAACACAGACCTGCACCGGTGCACATCTGTGTGTGTGTATATAATAACCTGGTTGTTGGTCGTTTAGCTAATTGGCCATGCAATTATCCAAAGCACCTGCCTTGCAAAGACATCTTAATGAGCTGCACTAGGAAGTCTGTGATAGGACAACCACAAAAAGTCTGGGCTGGGGTAGACTTGCAAAGGCTGCAGACAAGAAACCTGTTTTTAAATATACAAATGCATACATGTTTTAATTGGGGGTATATATACTAAATTAGTAATGTTATTTATTGATTTGGGCAATGAAGTATCCCTTTAAAGAAAGAATGGCCACATTTGAGTCTAGTGTGCCCCTTTAAATAAATCAAACTAAAAAGGAACCTTACCTGTCTGTCACAGGGGTTTTAAGGTTGACTTCATTCCAACCAGTGTCTGGTGTGTGCTTCTCACCACCTCCTGTCGGTGCTGTTTGGGGGACACTGATGGAAAGCGGAAGTGACTCCATGCTGCGATGCAACCCAGAAAGCTTGGGGTACATTCTGAAACCTCCAAGTCCATGCGAAAAACAGGTAGAGTTGATGTTCAAGATGGGAGCTGGACTTGGAGTGAGACAGGAACCACCTGAGGGAAGATCCATGTGTGTGCTTGATGCTATTTCTGGAACAGATGGGGTGAAATCCATGCTGTTGGAGTTAACTTTATCTAAATTGGACAAGGTTGGAGTCTTTGTGAAAGGCTTTGTTATTGCCCTAAGCAAACAAAAAAGAACACAAAAAGAAAATGTAAGAATTAAATAGAATGCAAGAAGAGTAATGGGGACATATTAAGCCTGTTACTGTAACCTGCAAACTACAATTTAAAAATGAGCCACATCTAACTGAACTAAAATGGAAACAGAGATTTAGTCATACCGATGAGGCGTTGTTGGAGTCCCCTCCTTTCCTTTGCCAGCTTGTGTATCTAACTGATGTGCACTGACTGCTCTGGCTTCTGTGTCCTGGGCCACAGCCTTGGCACGAGCTTTCTCTTTTTCACGGTCAGTCTGGTTGACACCTAATCGACCTGTTCCTACTTTGGAGGGTTCTTTAAGACGTGATGATGAACTGGCCTTTCCTTGTACTGGCACTAGGCTCACATCAATAGTGGTACTTAGAGGACGACTGGTACACCTGCCTCCAGTAACACTCATAGTGCTGGATTTGGCTGGCCGTGGTAGGCTCCGGTACTGAATGTTGGTGCGGGCAGTAGGTGAGAGGAAACCAGGTTCTGCAGTCCCTGAAACATCCAAGCTGGTCTTTCTGTTGCCAGCTGTTGTGGCAGGATTGGGCTTTACAGGGATCCCTGATGACTTGGGAGCCTTGCCTAACGTGGCAGAGTTCCCAGTAAGCGGGGAAGAGGGTGCAACAGGTTTCTTGTAGCCAAAAGAAGAGGCTGGACGGGCAATGCCTGAGGGAGGTTTCTTTGCATCAGGTGAGCGTGGGTCTCTGCCTGCATCAGATGAGGATCTCTGAAGCCCAGCTGTCTTCAGGGTAAGCTTAGCTTTATCAGTTGCTTTTTGCTCCAGTTTACCTACAGAAAAGTCATATGATTGGATTAACAGTGAAAGGTTAGGCAATATTCATTGTGCTATACAGTTTAGCAATTTTCCATACCTCCTCCCTTTAGATTTAGTTGTCCAGAATGAGTGATGGGAGAGGTAACTCCCACTGGAGGATTCTTTCCCTTGCGAAGTGGCTGACCAAGAGTAACAGGTTTTTTAATCTCAGATTTTGAAGTATCATCTGTCTTTTCTCGCCGCCAGCGAGATGCTCCATGTTCTGACTTTAGACTACCACTATCATAATCCATCCTGCGCGAGGCCCGCTCCTCTGGCTCACTATGCCAGCTCAATCCACTCTCCACCAATGAACGTTTCTCTGAGTCTGTACGAAGCTGAGAAATAAATAAAAATGAAATAAATACTTACAAAATATATTTACATTTGGGTAAAACAAATGGTACAGCACCTAAATAGTCCTTATTTGGGAGTATGTAATGACAAGAAAAAAAAAAAAAAAAAACTGAACAAATCAATAGTGTAGTATGCAAAAATATAATAAATCTAAATATGAGAAAAATGTGCACTCACTTTTTTGGAGATTCAATACAGCTCCAACTTTTGCACCTGGGCGGAATGATTCCCGCCTAAGGATAAAGTATAGTGCTGATTCTTCACATCTGTGACAGACCCTCCGTCAATCGATGCTCCTAACGCTTACCAAGGACAATCAGCACCGCACCAGACACCATAAGCACTGCAGATCCCATGAACCGCCGCAGCTTGGCTTGGAACTTGCTGTCCTCTACCCACCCTGGACCTACGTCAAGTCTCCAGGTTCCAGTGGGTGAACCTCCCCTCCAAGAGAGAGTAGCAGGAACAAGCTCTTAAAAGAGCTTAGTGATTATAGCCCAGGGGAGTATACAGAGTATAGCAGTGTAGATGCAGCCTTTTCCCCCACACGAGACAAGGCTCTATGTTGAGTGTAAAACAGGAACTCAGCAGATCTGAGGGTTTATGGTCTTTTATACAGTTTTCCCAACAAAGGTTACCACCCACGTGGACCTTGTGGAGCACAGGACACAAAGTCACAAAACCAATCAAAACAGTCTTTTAAGAGCTTGTTCCTGCTATTCGCTCTTGGAGGAGAGGTTCACTCATTGGAACCTGGAGCCTTGTCGTAGAAGGAGGATGGCAAGTTCCCAGCGAAGCTGCAGCGTTTCGTGGGATCTGCAGTGCTTATGGTGTCTGGTGCGGTGCTGATGGTCCTTGGTAAGCACTAGGAGCATTGATTGACGGAGGGTCCGTCACAAAATCGCTGTGGTTGTAGGAGGTATCCTCATAAAAATAGATAAAAGAACATAATATAGTGTAGTATATTTGGGCTATAGAGCAGGGGTAGGTATGAATATAAAGTGTGCACTCACATGTAATGGATCCATGAACATGGCTCTAAATCAGCGTATGAAGTGGTATGATCCCCACTCAAGGATATAGGTTTAGTTAATTTTTCCCGTAGAGAGAGAGAGATATATATATATATATATATATATATATATATATATATATGGAGAAGAACAAATAAAACCACAATAGTGTACACAGTAAAAATGGAGTGAAAAACACAATAAAAAGACTAAAAAAAAATAACTATTCACATGCAAAAGAGCAAAGAATGGTTTGCTCAATGCAAAATGCTTAGGTGGTATAATCCCCACCAAGGATGTAGCCCAAAGATCCAGCAGGAGCAAAGGTGGGTCCAATAGAAAAAGTACTTTAATGTTAAAACAACAATAAAAGCAAAAAAGATAAATAATAGATAAAATAATTTATTTGGAACACTTAACTTGTTTCATCTAAACATTTCTTTCTTTCTCAAACGTGTATTACAGGATGATTGGAACCAGAGCTGTTTAAATAGGGTGGTAAAATAAAAAAATAAAAATTTTTGTGACATCATTCACATAAACATTTATTAAAATAGTAAAATGATTAATAATCTAAAAGATAATGGTAGTAGGAAAAGTAGGTATAAGTAAAAAAAATATGTTTCTTAACCCCTTAAGGACTGAGCCAAATGTACACGTTGTGATTAGTGATGTCGCGAACCGTTCGCGAACGGTTCGCGGCGAACTCCGGTCAGCTGACACATCCCTGCCAATCTCCGGCAGACCCTCCCACCTCCTGGACAGCATCCATGTTGAAGCTGCCTTCAACATGGATGCTGTCCAGGAAGTAGGAGGGTCTGGGAGGGAGGGTCTGCCGGAGATTGGCAGGGATAGCTGACCAGAGTTCGCCACGAACCGTTCGCGGCAAGTTCAACATCACTAGTTGTGATCAAAACAAAAAGTTAACACTATATGTCTGTTCAGGCTTAATTCGCCTCTTTCATATTATGTGCACCCACACTTAGTATATATCATAATTTGCAGTGGATCCGCTGGGTGCAGAGACCACAAGGTGAGGAAGAATATGTTACAAATACCACCTAAGCGTATTGGATTGGGCAAATTGTACTTTACTTTTTAGCATGCAAGTTGTTTTTTTTTGCTGTTTTTTTGTGTTTTTCACTCCATATTTACAGTGCACACTATGGTGGTTTTATTTGGTCTTCTCCACATATATATCTACGAAGAAAAATTTACTACACCTATATCATTGAGTGGGGATCATACCACTTCATACGCTAATTTGGAGCTACATTCAGGGCCTTCATTACATGTGAGTGCACACTTTATATCCATACCTACCCCTGCTCCATAACCCAAATATTCTACACTATATTATTTTATCTATTTTTAGGAGGATACCTCCTACAACCACGAATATACGAAGAATCAGGACTGTACTTTATCCTTAGGTGGAGATCATTCTGCCCAGGCGCAAAAGTTGGAGCTGTACTGAAGCTCCAAAAAAGTGAGTGCACATTTTTCTCATATTTAGATTTATTAGATTTTTACATACTACACTATTGTTTGTTTTGTTTTTTTCTTGTTGTTACATACTCCCAAATAAGGACTATTTAGGCGCTGCACTTTCCTCCTGTTTTACCCAGGTTTTTACCGGACAAGAGAGACTCTGCACTTGGTGATCAAGCTGCCATTGGACTTTAATCATCTTACAAAGAGCTGAATTATAGTTGTGAGTTTTTTTTCTATATATTTAAATTTACCTTCAGGGTGCAGAATCATCACGCATACATTCCTTTATGGTAACTGTTACAAATGGTCTGCCACTTATTGATGCATCTGTACTGAGGAATCAGACATTGGTTTTGATGTATTCCACAGCAACAACCAGCATTTCCTCTGAGAGATGCACTGATGAAATACATCTGTAAGCATTTTAAGTCTACCTGAAGAGAGCAGAAACACATAATGTAGGTCCTGCAGAGACTGATGGATAGCAAGCAAGAATCCCATCTAGTGGCTGTCTAAGTGACAGTGGCATTTGGCAGCAATGTAAACACTGTCTTTTCTCAGAATAAGCACTGTTTGCACTGCAGAGAGGTTATGGGCAGTATCTTTTTTTCCAGAACACCATAATATGCTGTTGTGGTTATGTTGCTTAGAATATCCTTATAACTGGGGTGAAACTCTGAATCCATCATCCAGGTTAATGTCAATAAAGAATACAGCCCAGCACCCCAAAATATATTAAAGGGACACTATAGTCACCAGAACAATTACAGCTTAATGTAGTTATTCTGGTGAGTATAGCCTGTTCCTGCATTTTTATGTAAACACTGCAAGTTCAGGGAAACGGCAGTGTTTACATTGCTGCCTAGGGACACCTCCAGTGGCAGACACTCACACAGCCTCTAGAGGTGTTTCCTGGGACATTCAGCTTAACATTCCTCATATAAGCAGATGCTGATAAGCTGAAACGGTGTTTGGTTCTGCCCTCTGCCCGCTTCCTTGGCTAAGATCATTAGAATTGACAATCTCAGCCAAGCCAATGCTTTCCTATGAGCATTGAGAAAGCACTGGCTTGTCTGACATAGTCAATTCTGATGCTATATATGGTAAGCCTTAGATTTCATTGGAGTTCAAAATCTGAACAAACCCCAAGAACAGTTCCCCAGTGCCTGTCCACACCAGTAGAATGTCATCTATGAATAGTTTCCATAGTTTCACAAACTGAGTATATGTCACATCATGCCATGTTCTGCGGAGATGTCTGGCTTTCGCTTCTGGTATCCAGTACTCTTTTTGCTGTCCTTGCTTGGTTTTTCTGGTTTTCTGGTCTATGTCTGGTTTTCTTTATTGCTGGGATTTCTGGGTTCTTTCCTGTAATCCATCCCTGGGATTCCCAGTCTCCAGGTTTCCTTTAAATGTTTGTTTTATGTTGCCACACTGGTTTGTTTTCCACTTTCCTTTTGTTTCAGCCTGGACCTGCAGCAGTATTTCAAGTCTCTGCCCTTTCTTGCAGGTAACTGCTATATTGTGGTTTAGTATGGTTGTTTTAGCATGCATTAGGCAGTGTAGGATCTGCCAGATATGGGGTACATTGGCGTTATTGGCAGGCTTGTGCAATGTATGATCATATAATGTAACTAAATCCCCATACTTTTCATATATAGTGCTTAGTTATGTCTCCTCTTGTTTTACCTTGTATTTCTTGTCTTGTTTTATTTAGTCTTGTAATCCCAGTCCATGTACAGTCCTGTCCAGTCATGCCCATGTTATGTTCTTGTTTCCCTCATGTCTTGTGTACATGTTCTGGGTTCTGCTTTCTGTCCTGCTCTGGTTCTGTGTTCTCCTAGTTCTGTCTTGTTTTCATGTATGGTGCCTATCTCTAGTCTTGCCTTGCTCTCCTAGTTCTGTCTTGTTTTCATGTATGGTGCCTATCTCTAGTCTTGCCTTGCTCTCCTAGTTTTGTCTTGTTTTCATGTATGGTGCCTATCTCTAGTCTCGCCTTGTTCTCCTAGTTTTGTCTTGTTTTCATGTATGGTGCCTATCTCTAGTCTTGCCTTGCTTCAGTACTGGATACATCCCTGCTGCAGAGCCTCCCTATTCAGCTCCTGGGAGGTCTGCTTAATTACCTGTTCCTAGTTCCTGGGATCCGCATAAGCTGAATCAGGGTTCTGGTATGTGGCTGCACAAACGCTGGTGCTCAACACCAGGCCCTAATAATCCACTTCCACGCTGAGGACTCTCACTTCTCATAAGGCACTCAAGGGTCCCGGTCTCCGGACCGCCACCCGTGACAGTATATTTCTCCAAGTTCTTATCAAAAACAACACACACAAACCAGCCTTCATCTGGGATGGTGGGAAGATTGTGGCCAATTCTGATCAAAGTGAAACATTTTCTACACGCTCTTTCTTTAACTGCAAAGCTAGTGGGGTTGTATATCTACTCACACGTAATATGTCGGAAAGATTTTTCATCCATTTATATTGAGAATCCTTGAGCACGTTAACTCTGAATTTGTCTAGGCATTAAGCTAATCCTACATCTAGACATTTAAAAATCATCACAACGGTTCTTCTGATGTTCTTCTTAAATTTTACAACATGACAGGAGGCTTCATATTTTGCATAATCTCTCTTTACTAGCTCCACAGCAACAAAGAAACACATAGAAAAAAAAAAAAAAAAAAATCAATCACAAGAGAATAGGATGTACACAAGGTTAATGACCTAAGCACTTTCTCTTTCTTTGCTGCATCAAGCAGACAGGTCAGAGTATTACTCTTCTCCATTACTTTCTTTCTATTGCCTTTGTGTAGGTTGCTTCTGTATTATATTTTTTTTATATACTTTGCTGTTTTTCTTGCTGTGCTTCTGTACTGTGTACATCTGTGTTTTTTTCCATGTTATTTGTGTTTCTACCTTATTCTTGGTTTCTGCCCTCTCCCTCCTAGCTCTCACTTTTCTGGGGCTTGAGGGGCTTTGGGGTCTTACTAGGGTTGCATGTTAATGTTTAATTAGGCCATTTATATAAGCTGCTTAAATTAATTTAACCATGTTTTAACTATTAGAGAATGGATTAGTGCTGTGTCAGGACTGTGGCCTGCACAAAAGGAGTGATCCCCCTACTATATTTTTACTGCACTTTGCTACTGGTAAAAAATTTTATAAATATCTTAATACTTAATGGAGACATGCTGTTGCAGCCTCTGTTAACTGCTGGGCAGAATTTCCAGGATATACTGCTTAAAAGGACTATCTCCCATAACTTAGAATTCAAGATCGAAGGCATTCAAACTTAACAAAGCATCTTCATCACGTAGTTTAGAGGAGATGCAATATTCCCCAGGTTATCTCCGCTTATAATCCAAGTGAGGCTCAGGAACAAGTAAATTGTAAATCCACAGGCAAGGTTTCCAGCAGGTAAAATAACAGCAGTATCCCAACAGCAATCCCAATAACTGGACGACACACAGTTTCAGGAGCAGAACTGAAAGCTTTATTCCACACTGGCCTTTTAAAGCATGTTCCCATGCAAGGGAGGAATTTACAGTCATTAGTACAGTAGCCAATCCTGTCCTGGTAACCTCCCACACATCTCCTCCCCTCAGCCTGCATCATAATCCCCTTATCCAGTACAGCAATTCCCTCCGTTTCTGGATGTTCCCCTAAACGTAGGGGTACCCCCTTAAATCATACATCCCCTATTAGCCCTGATCTGGGTGAACAACATATCCAAAAATCACCCAGATCAGACCAGGGGTTCGGGAAATTTATGGAGGGAATGGAGTCAGGGAATGAATGGCACGAAAACCTCTAGCTATAGAGGCTAGGGAGGGTTCGCCTGAACCCCTCGTTCGGTTCTTTCTGTCTACCGAACGAGGGGCCGTTCGGTAGTTAGGAACCGAACGGACCAGGCTTGTGGAGGTTTCAGCGGTGTTCGCCTAGTCGAGTGTCCGATTTGAGTTCCAGACATTCAACGGCAAAACACCGCTGTTTGGGAGTTTTAAAATGGCGCCACGTGTTCGTTTGTCGAATGGCGGCCACCCCCAAGAACAAAGGACGGCTACTTAACTTGTCAATTACCCGTTCGCAACAATGTTGTAACGGGTAATTGAGGACACACTTCACACAGGGGAGGTCTGATTGTTAGGTAGTTTCATTCCCTTAGTTTATTCGAATGATTCTACCGAACAATCAGAGGAATACATTTCTTTTAAAACACATATAAAACCAACAGTTTACACGAATGCAGCTATTCACATGAAATTTTCAGGACAGCCCAGTGCCATCCGCTACACGTAGGGTTTCCAAAACTGGATATGAAGACACGTCTTGTCAATCCCTTTCCACCCCTTTTGCAATGATATCTATGTTCCCTGTGACCTGATCAAGTTTGGCACTTCACCTGCCTCCTCAGCTCCTTGGTGCTTCACAACACTACTGAAATCCGTGATCGCTCACGTATGTGCCAGGGGGTAGAGTTGCATTATTTACCTCGATGATATCCCTATGTTCGGTTCCGAGGGGTCTAGACTATTTCAACATTCGCAATTCTCTATGGTCCGGCTGGAATCGTTGGGTATTGTAGTGAATCGACAGGAGTCTGCAATGGCCCTTCCTGGATGGTCCACTTCTTAGGATTCGTAATCGTCTCCGCGACTTGCATCCTGAAATCCCCCCCGTAAAGTCTTCTCAATACTCAAGGAAATGTGCAAGGTCCTCCGCTGCAACACCGTGCCTTCTACACACTTGCACAGATCGTGGGCTATGGTCCTCTTCCATCCAGACTATTTTAATGGTCCTGCTACATTACTGGGACATGCAGCACCTCATGGTGAGGTGACCAACCGGACTTTGTTCTGTAGTCGGATAACAGCCTGTGGGGATACTAAAACAACCTGTGAGAGTGTACCCACGGGAGGCGTGTGCACAACTCTCTTCACGTTGACTGCCTGGAACTCTTAACGGGATCCTTCACTATACACAGTCTGGTGAAGGAGTAATCCATTTATTGCCTCATATTCCGGATTAACAGGTAGTCGGCAGACTGGTATATCAACCGCTTGGATGGAGCCTGCCTCGCAGGATCCCCTTGAGAGCGGACTACCTCCTGGGGATGACACATCTCACCACAGATTGGTTCTCCCACCTTTAGAGGGATCACCAGACTTCAGTGTTAAATTTGCTGCCGGATCTGGAGAACACAATGGTGGATACATTCCTGCAGGCTGGGCCTCTGCTGCTTTTCCCTCCTTTGCAATGATTGTGAGAGTTCTCCATCACCTCTGTGTTCAGCAAGTAACACTGACCTTGGTCACTCCATGACGCATCCAACCTTGGTTCCTGGACCTTCCGGTACTGTCCGGTGAGGATCCCCTCCTCCTGCCGTCATACCCAACGCTTCTCATGGACCCAGAAGGGAAACCCACACTTTCTACTCCTTAAGAATCGGCTCACCCTGGTGGCCTGGACTCTTTCTGGGGTTTTTAGCAGACCGGCAGACTATCGCAGGCTGCTAGGGACCTCTTATGGGACTCTTGGGCCCCAGGGATGCGACGATGCTACCTCTCCATCTGGGCATTCCCGGTCTGGTTGGTGTTTGAAACTAAACCTTGATCCATTAATGTGGTAGGTTTGGCCAGTTTAATGGCCCATGTCATGGTCTGGGGGCTCCTGGTGGGCAAGGATCCTCTTGTGTGCAAATTACTCAGTGACATCCACCTCCAGCTTATGAGATGTGGAGATTGTTCTCCGTTTTCTACGGGACTAACCATCTATGACGGACTTTCTCTCGGTCTGCTGTCGGCCAAGTTTCCGTTATGCTTGGTCCATTATCTATCGGAAGTTCGAGCGTCCGTAGTGGATGTTTTTTCCCCGACAGGGTTAAGGTTCATGTCTCTCATCACATTGCTCGGATTCTTCCTTGGTTTTCTATTCCTTTCTCAGCGTTAAAATTGCAAAAAATGAAGCCTGCTGACATGTTGTAAAATTGAAGATTATACTAGCTTTAATGTACTAATAATCTTAATTTTAGTAATGACAGGAGGCAAGTATTATCCCACCCTGCTTTGCTATCTCACTGGATCTAAGGTAGGTTGGGCTCTTAATGTTTTGTGTTTACATTGGTGATTTTATTTCCATTGGCTTGGAATTGTCATTGGAGTTTTATATGATTGTTGTTCAGTTATCAGATTGTAGTTTACAAATTACTACTATGAAATGATGTATACTGTGTTACTTGGATTTCCATGTTCATGACTATGTGTCTAAACCTGTCACACATTCTTTTTTCAGTTTGATTCGTTCCTGAAGACATTTTGGTTTTCCGTGAGGAATTCTTTGGAAGTTTGTTCCTTGTTGGATTTAGGAGTTATTGCTTTTTATATGTTTGCTTCTGCTTGATGTCACTGTCTGAAAGAGGAATTGCTTAGGTCACTATACCTCATGTACATCCTATTCTATTGTGATTGTTTCTTTTTTTTTCTATGTGTTTCTTTGTTGCTGTGAAACTAGTAAAGAGATTATGCAGAATACATGCCTCGTGTCATTACTAAAATTAAGATTATTAGTACACTAAAGCTAGTATAATCTTAAATTTTTAGGCATAGAGAAGATTAATCTTCTATTCAGTGCTGGTTGAATATATATCTTTTTGAAGTATTCCTCTCTCACTTTTATTTACACAGTATGCAACACTGCCATTCAGTTTCTCCACCCTCTGCATGCAGACACTGAACTTTCCTCATAAAAATGCATTGATTCAATGACAGTCTCAACCAATCCTATGTGAAATCATTGTAATTGGCTCAGAGAATAACTTCTAAAGATTTTAAGCCACGCGGGCAGATCAGGGGCAGAGGCAGCAGCTGCAGACTTGACTATAAGTAAGATTTTACTATATTTAGAGGGGCCAAGAGGACTAGATGGTGGATTTAACACTATAGAGTCAGGGATATAGGTTTGTGTTTCTGACCCTATAGTGTTCACTTAAGCATGTAGGTATTATTTATGGCTACCTTTGGAACATTAGTATAATAGGGAAGTTTTTTTTTATACATCATCGGTCAAGTATATTTTTAGGGCACAGTTATTTATACTCCTAGACGAAGACCTCTGAACATTATATTTTGGTGTCCTTTTTGTGTATTCACTGGTGCCTTTTAAGACTAGATGTCTTGATTATTCAATTAAGATCCCAGGAGTACATTACACAATATATGTACATCTGATATGATATGAGTGTCCGCCATATATGTGAGAGTAGTGTGAGGTGTAGGGATCGATCGATTATCGGTCTGACCGATAATGACCGATATTATCGGTCGATATTTGGTCTTTTCAGCAATATCAGTATCGGCCAATTCAGATATCGATAATTACAAGCCTCATTACAAACCCGGCGGTCCTGTGGGGGGCCAGCAGCAAGCGCTGACTTACCTTGCCAGCAGCTCCTGCAGCTCCCTGTGTAAATCTTGCGAGACCCGCGGCGGCAGAACGTTGCCACGGGTTACCATGGCAACACTCCGCGCAGCACTAAGAGCCGCGAGATTTACACAGGGAGCTGGAGGAACTGCTGGCAAGGTAAGTCAGCGCATGCTGCTGGCCCCCCACAGTACTTAACAAGCCACTGGACCACCAGGGAATACTCTATCCCCCCTCCCTGGTAAGAAGCAGCGAGGGGGGAATAAACAAAAACACACAAAAAAAAATGACCCCCCCCTCCATTTTACACAAAATACATCACTACACAAACACACACACACACACTGCATTACATACACACACTACACAAACACACACTGTATTACATACTCACACTGCATTATATACACACACTACACAAACACACTGCATTACATACAGACACACTACACAAACACACACACTGCATTACATACACACTGCATTGCATACACACACACACTACTCAAACACACACAATGCATAACATACACACACACTACACATACACTACATTGCATACACACACACTGCATTACATACACACACTACACAAACACACACGCACTGCATTACATACACACACTACACAAACACTGCATTACACACACACTTCACAAACACACACTGCATTACATACACACAAACACACACACACACTGCATTACATACAAACACACACACACACACTGCATTATATACACACACTACACAAACACACACACTGCATTATATACACACTACACAAACACACACACACACACACTGCATTCACTATACACACTACACAAACACACACTCTGCATCCATTATATATACACACTACACACACACATACACAGCTCCCCTGTCTAAATACCCTTCATCCACTACATGTGACATGTATATTTTGTGCATTTACCTTTCGAATTAGTTATTTTTTCAAAATGGTAAATGTACAGAATATCGGCAAGTTATCGGCTATCGGCCTGAAAGTTCACAGATTATCGGTATCGGCTCTAAATAATCAATATTGGTCGATCCCTAGTAAGGTGTGTAAGATCCCCATTTCGGTTCATCATTGTAAGGTGACAAGAGCTACTGGGGTTTAGCAATGTGATTCTACCTCCATTTTTATGCAGCATGCCTTTTATATATGGCCCAAAGATATCTTCACATGTACCTGATGTTTAGGTGACGGGACTCTAGAGGATCAGCATGCTTACACTAGTGCCACCTTCTAAAATATCCACCCCTAATAGAGGATTGTCTTCTTGGTTTTCCCACTACGGGCAGTTGGAGCATCTAGAGAAGGGGGAGTGTCCAAGGTGTGAATTCCTCTTAATGTGAGTCTTTGACTGATTTAGTTAGGGGTACTAACAGCAAGAGCCAGCAAATTTCCTCATAGCCGCAACTTTACTAAGGTCCCGGTAAGTTAGCCATGTCAAGTCAGACGCCACTACAGGCTTGATAATTTTCAGCTACTGCTGAGAAGTGTTATTTACTAAACCTCGATATCTCACCCTCTAAATAACTAGGCTCTTCCGTACCACCACACAGAAGTCCTAAAGCTAATCTAAAGGTGCACTCTGGTTACGCTGATCCCTTAACTTTAGCAAGGTCAAACCCACCAGGTCAAATACCCACATCACTACCTTACCCTAAACGAATTGTAACATTATTATGTCATGTGTTAGGATGTGACTTTTTTGCATATTTTTTTTAAAAAGTTAAGAGGCTATTCACTTCAGGAGCACATGACATAATGCTGCAACTGTAATATGTGCCTATATACTATTGCACCCTCTTTTTGTTTCCTGTACCCTACACCCTATTGCCTCAATAAAATAAAGAATGACAAAAAAATAAACAAATAAACTTAAAAAACATTACCCTGTGAAAATTCCTTAGCCCCATCACTTCTGTTGACGAGGCTGCACCAGAAAAGAGCTGAATCAGCTGTAGGTCAGCTTACTTGGGCTCACTTCCAGTACAGCCCGTAAGTGACGTGGATAGGGAATTTTCACGAGGTAGGGTTTTTGATAGAACACGGTCTGTCTCTTTTGATGCATGTGGGGACTGCCGTCTTAAGTAACGTAATACCTAGTGAGAGGGCCTGGTAGAGATCCAAATGGGACATTGATAAGTTCCTCCCATGAGCCTAGTTATTTATACACCTTTCACATGAAGAAAGCTAAATCTAGCTGTGTGTACTACAATAGTCATGCCTATTCAACCTTACACTCTCTCCCGATTGGACAGGCATATGTGATCTCCATGTGGGGGTTCTCTCTTAAATATAGGAACACTCCCATTTAATCTTTTTCCCCTGACGAAGGTGAAAGCATCTTGCACCAAAACCCGAAGCGGATTAAAATTAGGGCATTTTAACCCTGCACGCTATTGCACAACATGCACTTTTAACTTTAATTACATTTTTTTTATTTTATTATTTTTTTATTCTGTCTAGCTAGATTTGAAAGGAGAGATGGATGTTCTATCTGCCTTTCTGATATACTATATGTTTTGCCTTCTTTGTATATATTAGGGAATTTATATTGTTATTCTAATACCAGAACTATATACTAATGTGCAATTGCAGCAACCTCTGGGAGGAGACCTATCTTTAGTTGTTGTTACTTAAACGTATTCATCATATAAGAGACATTATAGGAACCCGGGGCTTACTTCAGGTAATTGACGTGGTTTGGGTGTAATGTTCCTGTCCCCCTGTCACGCCGCCCGCCGGTGCTGCTCCTGCTGCCGCCCGCTTCGGGCGCGCATTGCTACAGCGGTATTCCCACAAACTAAGGGGAATACTGTCAAACACTCACCAGAGGTGACCTCTCCTCTTTCAGCAGCCGGCTCTGTATCATTAAAGGAGCCGTCCGCTGCTGCTGTGAATAATTTGGCTTGGCTCCTGACTATTCTGATATCTCCATTCCTTGACCTTTGGCTTGTTTATCGTTTGCGTTATACCTTTGTCTTGGCTTTTCCCTTTCTTTTGTCTTTTGCCTTTTTACGATAAATCCGTCCATTCTAAGGTCCGGTAATACGTTTTAGGTTTTTGCTTTATATCTACTTAAGTTCTGCCTGTTGGGAATCAACAGAAATCCTGACACCCCTTAACCCTGCAATTGTAATTACTGCAGTTTCTGAGGGGGTAGGAGCTGTTATGAGGCAGGTATGAAGGCTGTAATGTGTAAGAGAAAGGGGCTGTACTTTGTGTGGAGGATAGGTGCAGTACGGTGGGGAAAAGAAATAGAGCTATATATACAGGCTGCTCTGCAGGGAATATTGGGATCTAGGGGCTTAAAGAATTTAAAACTAGTTAATATAATGATAAATATTACTACTTAAATCTCCCCTCTCTTTGGCTTACCTTATGCCCCTTTGTGCACCGTGCTAATCCAAGTCAACTTTCTGGAGTAGTTCACTGCAAGCTCTTTGGGCTCCCTGAAACAGAGGGTTTGCTGCTGAGGAAGATCTTTCATCTCCCCAGCAGCCGCTGAGCCCTCTCTTTGGGGTGGCGCTCATGTAGCGTCAAATCTGGAGGGGCCAGCCTCGAAGATTCTGTGATATGCCTGGTCGGCGCAGATATCCAGTCCTGGCCTGTTCATAATAGTAATCTTTTTTTAATTCGCACTGAGCAGAATTGTATTGTAGATAGCCTCACCACAATCTTTTTGGTACATTTTTTTTTTTTTTTTTTCTGTTGCATAATTGCCCACCGTTCCAGTTAGTTGTTTTTTGCCTTCTTTTCAAAAGCAAATAAAAATGTGTTTAAAGGTTAAGGCTACAGGAAGCCTCTGCCCTTGGCCTTGTGCGATTGTGCCAAAGGCAGCCTCTGCCCTCAACCGGCAAACACACAAGACCAAGGGCAGGCTCTGTCCTCACCACCAAACACACAAGCGTAAGGCTGTTGGTAGCCTCTGTCCTCAAACTCTCCCTCGTGAAACGCCATAGACAGCCTCTGCCCTCACCCCATCGGAAAGGCTGTTACTGCAGCAGATCAGTTGCGTAGTTAAAGTGCCCTGCCACCTAACCGTGCTCCTGAATGCAGTTACAGTGGTGGTAGTTACACCTCTGGGAATGTGGATCTGGACACCTGTACCCCTAGGACAGCCGGGCCCCTAATATCCATTGCGGTTTCCACACTCTGATTGATCCTCTGGTGTTATATTATTATGTAAGCTTGTGCAGAGTTATAAAAAAAAAAAAAAAAAACTACTTTAAAAAAAACAGGATGTTTTTCCCTCTTCAGCATGGCTCTGGGCACAGGCTGACTTGGATTGGCACAGAACTGACATCTCAACATTGAAGGGCATGCTTAACCCCAGCCCATCCTAGCTGTTCTTCCTTTAAATGCTCGGGGTCTAGTGTTCTATGTATCATGAACTCAATCAGCCCAAATGTGCTCATGTCTAGTAGTTCTCTCAGCTAATCTCTCCTTATAAAAAGACCACAACATGAAGTCCCCTCATTTAATAGTCACCTAATAAGGCTTAGTTTACACTTAAAGAATGCAGAGTGGATCATTAAGCCATCTGGAAATTCATCAAATCAATAATAAAGTTTGGCACATTAGGTAATTCTTTAAGACACTTGGAAACTTCCAGAGTTTTGAGATTTCACCACATGAGAATTAGGAGCTTTGCAAAGAGCAAAGAGCCAGTCTTTTAGTGAGAATTTGAATATGTCATTTATATGGATACAAAAAGATAAGTCCTGCGCTCACTCCCATTACTCCTGGGCAGCAGCAACCACAGTACACATCAGCCCCAATATATAGTAACCCCCCCCCCCCCCAAAAAAAAAAAAAAAGTTACCTGCGCTCTCTCCTTAATCCCTATGTATATTGAGACAAATGGAGGTAATTTAATTACTCCAATGGCCTTGGAGGGAAGCCCGCCTGCCAACGTCAAGGCAGACCCTCCTAAGCAGGTCCTACACTGACCCTTCACCTTGCTTCCTTGAGCTTCTGGCAAAGATATCTCTAATGAGACAGAGAGGGGTATTTTTTATATACACCCCTATATACTTATTAACCCTTAATAGGGAACGCATGGGATAGGCGGCAGCATTGTAACAAAGCTGTGTGATACAAAAAGTGAATACAAATACAAAAAGATAAGTCCTGCGCTCACTCCCATCACTCCTGGGCGGCAGCAAAGATGACAGTACACATCAGCCCCAATATATAGTAAATACCAAAAAAAAAAAAGTTACCTGCTCTCTGTCCTTAATCCATATGTATATTTAGACAAATGGAGGTCATTTAGTTACGCCAATTGCCATTGGAGGGAATGCCCGCCTGCCAACGTCAAGGCAGACCCCCTAAGTGGGTCCTACACTGACCCTTCACCTTGATTCCTTTAGCTTCTGGCAAAGATATCTCTAATGAGACGTGTATGGTGAGTATGCAATGTTCACTATATGAATGCTGGGCAATATTAATATATATATATTGGGTATACCCAAATTCTGCAGTCCTTGATTTCCTTCCAATTCACCATTAACATTTCAGTTAAAGGGACACTATAGTGACCAGAACAACTACAGCTTATTGAATATGTTCTGGTGAGTAGAATCATTACCTTCAGGCTTTTTGATGTAAACACTTTCTTTTCAGAGAAAATGTAGTGTTTACATTACAGCCTAGTGATAACTTAACTGGTCACTCTTCAGATGGTTGTTAGAGATCCTTCCTGGGTCATGGCTGCCTAAAATGCATACAAACATTCAGTATCTCCTCCCTCTGCATGCAGACACTGAACTTTCCTCATAAAGATTCATTGATTCAATTCATCTCTATGAGGAGATGCTGATTTGCCAGGGCTGTGTTTGAATCATACTGGCTCTGCCCCTGATCTGCCTCTTTGTCAGTCTCAACCAAATTTATGGGGAAGCACTGTGATTGGATCAGGCTACCACTTCTGATGATGTCAGCAGACTGCTTTTTTTTTTTTGGCAAACAGCATGCAGAGTTACAGCTTCTGGCTTGAATACAGTAAGATTTTGATTTATGAGCACATGAGGGGTCCAGGGGGGGCTAGATGGTGGTTTTAAAACTATGGTCAGGAATACATGTTTGTGTTCCTGACTCTATAGTGTTCCTTTAATGGAGATTCAGTATCAGAGAACAGCTGCTGTAATACGGTTTTACTAAATCATGTTAGAGCCCAGGGTTCGAAGTCTATCTTTTTTACATGAGAGCATACAATGCAGCAATGGCTAATAATTGTATTTTTTTTTATTTATTTTTTCTTACTGCAATTGCTGAGCTCCTTCTCGATGCCGTAGGTGTGGAGGGCAGCGAGGTGAGAGATGAGCTGGCGTTACACTCCTCTGAGCTGAGATTCCCGGAAGCATCACTCAATCCACTGCTTATTGAACTGCTTTCGTCCCAACTGTAGACACAAAATAGAATCAAAGTTTTTAGATTAAAAGTTTAAATCAGGTAAATGTATGGATTAAATTTTACAACACACTCTTGAGTGAGTAATTTGAAGACTTCACAATACTAAATTTATTGTACATAGTCAAACACTATTTCCATTAACTTAACCACAGTTTTTGTAGGTCTAAAACCTTATCATAATAAACTTACAAATACATACATGTTCCCTCTGGCGATTTTGTTATTGAGTAAAACAGTGGTTCCCAAATTGTGTGCCACGACGCTCCCTGGGGCGCCGCAACATGCACACAGTGGTGCCACGGAATGTTTCCCTGGTGCTATGATTATAGCACCAGGGAAACATTACTGCTGATCAGGGGCTCTGTAGGGTGCCAAGGTCCTTTAAAACCGCGACCGGACCCCTGTAATGTCGGCCATCTGAGAGGAAATGACAGTGTGTCATTTCAGTGAGGCAGTGCAGGAGGAGGCAGCCACAACGTGAGGGGAGAGGAGCATGAAGAGCTCCAGACCTTTCACTCCCACAGCAGCAGGACTCCAAGCCATCATCCTAGCACATAAGGTAAGATGAAAGGAGGGTGGCTGGAGATATATAAAAAAAAAAAAAATGTGTGTGAGTGTGTATATGAGTTTGAATGTGTGTGAGCATGAGTGTAGGTATGAACTTGTGTGTGAGTATATGAGTGTGTCAGGATGTGCATCTGTGTGTGTGTGTATATATGTCAGTGTGCTTCTGTGTCTGCACACACATCTGTGTGTCAGGGTGTGTATTTTTACTTCAGTTTGTGTTTCTGTGTCATGGTGTGGTCATGTATCAATGTTTGTGTGTGTCAGGGTGTCATGTCTATCTGAATTTGTGTGTACGTGTCGGTGTATTTATATGCATCTGTGTGTTAATGTGCATGAATATCTGTATAAGTTTTGTGACAGACCGCTGGCACTCCGACCGAGTACCTCCGCCAATTGATGCTCCTAGCGCTTGCCGAGGACTCTGAGCACTCCAACCGACACCATCAGCTGCGGACCCCACTTCCAGCGATGCAGCTACGCCGGGATCTCGCCGTCTCACACCCACCCTGGATCAACGACCAGGATCCAGCTCCCAGTGGGTGAACCTCTCCTAAATGCAGAGAGCGTAGCAGGAACAAATCAAGCTCTTACAAGAGCTTACTCTGGGGAGTAAGTGATTATAGCAATCCCCAGAGTGTAGGTATGCCTTCCCCCAAGCACGAGCCAAGGCTTCAAGAAAGGTGCAAGTAGGTCTGGTTTATTGAGGGCTACCTGCCCGGTATTAATGCAAGTGTCCACCAGGTATTAATGCAAGTGTCCACCAGACTGAGTACAGGGGGCCTGATGGAACAATGGGACACATTTTGGATATTAGCCAATCACAGACAATACAAACAAAACATTCCCACAGTGACATCACAATCCCTCCTCTATATCCTGGAGATAATTGGGAAGTAATCAAATTATCTCCCAGGACAGAGGCAAGACTCCATTAACCGCATGGTTACAAAAAGACATAAAATTACCCAATGTTACAATTACTACATAAAACATATACATGCAACATATGCCCAGATAGTTTAGATCTGAGCGCACATTATTACCGAATGGCGCTCAGATCACATACATACAGTTCAATCGCTATGGAGCCGTTACACGAATAGGCTCCATGGCATAGCTATCTGGGGTAGCACTACTCACATACTGAAAGTCCTGAACAGAAATACACAAATAAACCTTTCTGCAGGGGAAAATACCGCTATCAGCACAGGGGCCATAGTTGGAAGGCAGGAGGCTAGCCAGCAGTCCCCTCCAGGCACAAGTGGCGAAGGGCACTTCGTCACAAGTATGTATTTATGTATGTGGTAGTGTTAGTGCATACATCCAAGCAGTCAAAAACCAGCACAACATACAAGCACACTCCTGCAATCTAACTCAAATATTACATACACACACCCCTGCATTCAAACATATATATATATATATATATATATATATATATATATATATATATATATATATATATATATACACACGCACACACAAACTCACCCCTTCACCACACACAAATACTTCACACAAATGTACATCCACATTCAAAAGTGAAAGTTACATTCAGACACACCGCTGCTATCAGACGCAAACATTACATGCAAACATTACGTACAAACAACTCTGTATTAAATTAAAACACAATAACTATATACAAGCACCCCTTCAAACACCAAGACTGTACATTACACTATAGCGCCAGTAAATGCTGCAGCGCTGTACAGATATGCAACCTAGAAATATTGACTTGGGGTGCCTTGCAAAAATACTGAAATATTAAAGGATCACTATACTCTCAGAAAACCAACTTGTTGCCTGACACTATGTAACCCTCAGGTCCCCCCCACCCTCAGGGGCCCCTCCCGCTGGACTGCAGGGGTTAAAACCCCTTCAGCTATTTGCTTTAATCCAGCGCCAGACTCTCCTCTCCTCCCACTCAGCTCCAAAGTGCGCATGCACGTCATTAAAAACGCCCATAGGAAAGCATTTCTCAGTGCTTTCCTATGGATGTTCTGCATGCTGAATACGATTTTCACATTAAGCATCGCAGAAGCGCCTCTAGCGGCTGTTAGGAAGACAGCCACTAGAGGCTGGATTAACCCTGCAATGTAAACATAGCGGCTTCTCTGAAACTGTTATGTTTGCATCTGAAGGGTTAAAACCTGGGGGACCTGGCACCCAGACCACTTCATTGAGCTGAAGTGGCCTGGGTGTTTATAGTGGTCCTTTAACCACTTAAGGACCAAACTTGTCATGTGTCCTTAAGGGGTTAAGGGCGCCTTGAACCTAAAAAGTTTGGGAACCACTGGAGTAAAATAATTACTCTTATTTAAGTGGTTATAGTGACTGACGTCTTCTGGTGCTTTACTTTAATTCATACTGAGACAATTTTAATGCTAAATGAGAGTTCCCATCAACTCATCTCCATTGTGCTGTTTAGGCAAATGAGGAAGCATTAGCCTGGGCAGCATTGAAAAGCTGAGTGTGTCTGCCCTCTTTCAGACTATCACAGTGCACATTGCTAGTATGAATTGGTATAGCTAGAATGAAGTGTGTAACCCCTGCCTTAGCTTTACCTGCTGTGTGGGAGTGGAGACCCTATTTAGTGTTAAACTGCTTGAAAATGGTGAATGAAGGGTCAGTGCCTAGGAACTGTAAATTAAACACAAGTTTAATTTACAGAGAAAGATACAATTGTTTTAAGGTAAATTACATCTGATTAAAAGTGAAAACCTTTTTTTTTTTTTTTATGCAGGTTGTGTCAATCAGTGCCAGGGGAGGTGTGACAAAGGCAACGTAAACAAAGTGATTTAACTCCTGATTGGCAGAGAAATGAGCAGTAAAACCTAAGAGGCATGATCTGACCTAGTACATTCAATAAAAATTACTCAGCATGGACATGTTACACAGTCTGCTATATCATTAGTTTCCTTTCCTTAATGTGATGCTGACCTCTGCTTGCTCCCCAGTCCTTTTTTTTTTTTTTTTAAATATATTATTAAAGTAGAAAATTTGTCATACATCAAAGTAGACCCAATATAAAAAGTTTTACAAAAGATATCTTTCCCATTAGGTCTAAAACATACAATCTTTTATCACAAAATATGTTTTAATGATTCATCCACATTCATACTAACTTACATACTTAGGGCCAGCGCAACCGATAGGCGAACTAGGCATTCGCCACCGGGATGGTTCCTGGTGGGCTGCCTGTTCCTGTCTGGGGCTGCTGCGCTGGGTGAGTGGCTCTTGAGCCACCCCCAGCACCAGGCCGATGCTCAAGGCACCCGAAGGTGGGTGTGCCGAGAGGAGCCCTGTCACAGGGGGGCCAGGAGGTGGCCATTTGGCCACCTCAGGGCGCCCCAGAAGCTATGATTAGTAAGACAGACCAGACTTGCTTACCTTGATGGCAGGTGCCTGCTCAGCCAACAAATGTCAGTGACCGTCTGGAGGAGAGGGGGGGAAGGAGAAGCCAGACAGCGAGGGAGGCTGTTCTTGCGCCCTCTGTGATGCCTGGAGCCGGAATATGACGTCATTCCAGCCCTGGCATACTAAACAGCGCGCTGGAGGAGTGAGGAGCTGCCCCATACTGGACCCCGGGGAGGTGAGTGTTTGACTGTCGGTGAGTGTCTGCCTGTGTGTGTCAGTTAGTGAGTGTAAATCTGCCAGTAAGTGTCTATGTGTGTGTCACTGAGTGAGTGTATGTCTGCCAGTGTCTGTGTGTTTCAGTGAGTGTATGTCTGTCAGTGTGAGAGTGAGTGTGGGTGTCTGTCAGTGAGTGAGTGTATGTCTTTCAATAAGTGAGTGTAAAATGGATATTTGCCTAGGGCGGCAGAAATCCTTGCACCGGCCCTAGAAGTGCTACCCTTTGGTCTGTTAGTCCAATGAGACCAAATATCGTAATAAGCATCTAAAGATTTTTCATTATTTATATAGAAACCTTTCTCCATCAAGGCTTGATATTCTGTGATTCTATTTTATTCAATGTATTTAGGGATGGAGATGTCCAATTTCTTACTATCTCAAGCCTCGTTGCCACTAGGATATGGATTAGGAGTCTCAGCCTTCTTGATTTTTGGGGGATTTAAATGAGATCATGCCAAGGCAGGATTTAAATCAGATTTGTTTTGTGAATATATTTTGACAAATCCAACACAAATGTTTAAACATAATCTGGCTCAATTTGTCTGGCATTAAATACCATTGTAACAGTAGTTTCTGATATATTTCATAGAGTTATACAGTATTTTTTTTTCTGTACATTTAATTTTACATAATAATTTTACAATGTGATTACATTTGTTTAACAAGTGAGGGTCATCTAGTGTATCATATGCTCTAACTCAGTTGGGTTTTACATTCAGATATAAGGAAGTCATTCAATTTGTCACTTCCTTCTTGTTGAGATGGCAGAACCGCCTCTATAATGCAAGGTTTTGTCACGATTCGGGGAACCTAACATGCTGGCACACACACACACAGAAAAGGTGCCGTACCGGACCTTAGAGTGGCCGGGCTAAGCACGCTAAGAATAGTCAGGAGACAAGCCAGGTAAAGGGAGCCAGAAAACGGGAGAACGAGAAACAAGCCGAGGTCAAAGGAGTGGAGAAGACAGGATAATCGGAATAACGAGCCAAATAATCAGTAACCAGAGAGCAAGACGAGAACACTACGCTACAGGTATCACAAGACCACAACAGGGCACTGAGGGACAGGAAAGGTAAGTATAAATACCCTAGGTTTAATTCTGATTGGATAACTTCCAATCAGAATTAACAATCACACGTGGGGGATATCTATACCCCCCACTGTGATTGTGGTACTGTTTCTTTAACGCCGGGTCACTCACGTGACCCCGGCGTTTACTTAACTCCTGGACCTCCCAGCGTGCAGCGTTATACATGCTGCCGCTGGGGGGCGTGGAGGACGCTGGCGGCGAGCGGCACAGAGGAGACGCCGCTCGCCGACAGGTAAGCAGAGAGGAGACCGCGGGCGGCGATGGACTGAGGGTGAGTGCTGCAAGTGGCGTGCAGCCTCCCGTCCTCGCCGCCCGCGGCTCCCTGACATAACCCCCCCCTCGAGGCCCGCCCAACAGAGAATCGATTACAGAGCAGGGGCTTCAAAAGAGAGGTGTGGAAAGTGTTAGGTATACGCATGGAAGGAGACAAGGCTAGAGAGTAGGACACAGGATTGACCCTATGCAATACCTTATAGGGGCCAAGGAACCTGGGCGCGAATTTCATAGAGGGGACCCTGAGGCGGAGATTCTTAGAGGACAACCAAACCCTATCACCCGGGACATAAGAGGGAGCAGCACCCCTACGACGATCAGCAAATTTCTTCTGAGTAGCAGTCGCATGAGAAAGAGTAGCATGGACCTGATCCCACATCTTCCGTAAGGAGGTGAGGTGCTCGTCCAAAGCGGGTATTCCCTTGTCGGAGAATACGTTGGAGTAATAACTTAGATCTGTCACCCCCACGAGACAAAGGAGGGACATGATCTATGGCCATAAATTTAAGTGTGGGGAGTCTGTGTGAGGCTGCCAAAAAATGTTTAGCCACTGGTTTGTCCGTTCTTTGATCCCTGAAAGCCGTCATAATACCGGACCTATGTCCTCGAATACGGTCCCGTAGGGTTAGGTCTGTTTTCCCCACATAAGATAATCCGCAGGGACATGTAATCAGGTAAATTACATGATCTGTAGTACATGTAATGTACTGTGAAATAGCTATTCTTTTCCCGCTATGAGGGTGGGCGAAAGAGTTTCCAGGTAACATGTGGCATGTCCCTCCTTTGTCTCGTGGGGGTGACAGATCTAAGTTATTAATCCAACGAGAAGCCTACTGGATCTTTAAGTTAGATACAGTTACACCTAAAGGCCTCAATGAATATAATACCTATTCTATGTTTTTGTAATAATTGTAGTTAGTTATGTGCTGCATCTAGTTTACAGTCTACATGAGATATATAGATTGTTATTGGTTTGTATATGGATACATAAAAAGATCGTTTTTTTCCCTTTAGGTCTATGGTACGTTCAGCCCGACATAATTATAATAAGTATGATAATAAAAAATCTTTTTATTGTTGGCAAATATGTCATAACCAGCAATTAACTTAGTAGGTCTGGGCTAGCTGTTATAGTGTTAAATTACTAATGTACTAGTATCTAGTAGTATTTGAGAAGTATCGTTGTTTGCATTATTCTGTGCAATCTTTGCATTGTTTCAACGTTTGGACTTTTATTTCTCTGGTTGTCTGTAATCTAATATATTAAGTATATGGTTTGTATGAGTTAGGAACATTAGGCATATATAGCCTGTTCCTGATATTGTAAATTATGTAGCACATTCTTTTTTTGGGTAAGGACTACTTTGTTCACATTTTGCATATGTTTTTCACGTTTTTATTCACGGGCTTTTTCTGCACTTTTCAATTATCTTTCTCACTGTGAGTCCTTTCCCTTATTTGTGCGCAACAGGGACATCATTTATCCTATCCTCCAGTTGTTATTGATTTTAAAACACGCTTTTATTCACTATGTAGAGTGATTACATTATATTCACGTTATCTTCATGGTCTGAGTATAGCCGATCCTAAGTTTCACATTGTGCATTTGGTTGCCTAGCAACGACGCATTTCTATGCGTCATCACGTTCCCCACGTGGTGTCTCAGTGTCACTTCCGGGTTTCGGACGGCTACCGATTTCACTGCACATCTAATTGGTAAGTTTTAATTATTATGTATGTATATATATTCACTGTATACACGATATTATTGATCTTGAAAAAGACCCTTTATGGGTCGAAACGTTGATCATCATTAATTTGTGGCATTAATAATTTGCACGTTGGAATAAACTTATAATTCACTTTAAAAGTCATGCGAGTGCACCTTGCATATATCTCTTATATTTATCAACGCCAGAGGTGGGCACCCAGGCCAGAACAGTTGGATTTTTTACAAAGGGTGAGTGCCAAGTTTATATGTTATATGTTTTTTGTTTCATATATATATATATATATATATATATATATATATTGAACTTTAATCACATACAGGAGGCTCTTGCAGGGTCTAGCAAGCTATTAACAGTGCAGGGGATAAGAGAATCTTAATTAAACAGAACTTGCAATAAAGAAAGCCTAAATAGGGCTCTCTTTACAGGAAGTGTTTATGGAAGGCTGTGCAAATCACATGCAGGGAGGTGTGACTAGGGTTCATAAACAAAGGGATTTAACTCCTAAATGGCAGAGGATTGAGCAGTGATGCTGCAGGGGCATGTTCTATACACTAAAACTGCTTCATTAAGCTAACGTTGTTCAGGTGACTATAGTGTCCCTTTAACTTAAGGCCCTCTATTCCCTCCTGCATACTAATGCTTTGATCCAAAGGCTCTAAGGACATGACATACATACATACCTAGGTGAGTGCCATTTGAAACCCTAAACCATGGGGAAACAATGACCGAGCCCAAGATTCTTGCTTCAGGAGAGTCATAAAGAGCTACAATTGCATGCAAAAAAATAACCTTTGAGATCCAAACCTTTCAAGGTCTCCCTCATAAATATATCTCTCCACATCTATATATAAATATACATACATGCATGCATTGCAATCATAGTATCTTAATTCATGTAGCCACACTGTCTCTGAGGTTCCCTGTGCTTAAGACTGATTATCATATTTGAAATAGTTGTGCTTCACTGACATGCAAACATGGCATACTTAACATGAATATAAAATACTCCTTATCAGAAACCTATTAAAAAGAATAGTTTCAACCTCCGGTTAAAACCTACAATTTTTACACTAACACCTATTAAAATGAAGGTTAAATAACAATGGAGCCCTCAATATCAAAGACACAGCTTCTTGAAGTTTTCTGCAGGTACAATACTGATTCTAATAAAGCATATCTTTTCCACATATCTAGGTAAAATGTAATAATATAGGTGGGCCTTCGTAGCGATTACACACTTAAGTTTGGTTTTCCAGCACTGTTATAAGTGAGTACTGCTGCATCAGTCTCTTATAAAGCAAATACATTCTACAAGAACCTCAGAAACTGATTATTTTGCGTTCATCCACAGAGCGAGATGCCTTTGTCGCGAAAGGGTTGATATTGTTTAGTATGAGCGGGAGGCTTAAATTGAGCCACCACCCATTGTTAACGGTTAAAAGTATAAGATTTCATGCTGTAGAGAGGAAGCGATAACAGTTTTTGGCACCCGGAGTGGATGCTGTGGTTGCTCCCTTCCTTTTAAAATGTAAAGAAACACCTGCAGAGAAGGGGGCAGGGGGTCAGCATATTGTCATTCTTAAAGGACCACTATAGTGCCAGGAAAACAAACTCCTTGCACTATAGGGTCTTTGTCCCTCCCCCCCCTCCGCCAGGCTGAAGGGGAAGGAAGGGGTTAAACACTCACCTTTCTCCAACGCCGGGCTACATCAGCGCTGGGGACTCTCTTCCCTCTTCTGATGTCATACGCTGAATTCAGTCAGTCCTTTTCTCAATGCTTTCCTATGGACGGCAGTGTCTTCTCACTGTGAAAATCACAGTGAGAAGTGCTGAAGCGCCTCTAGCTGCTGTCAATGAGACAGCTACTAGAGGCTGGGTTAACCCTAAAGTAAACATAATCAGCTAAAGTAAACATTTACAGTTGCAGGGTTAACCCTAAATGGACCTGGCATTGAGCTGAAGTTGTCTGGGTGCCTATTGTGGTCCTTTAATGTATTTTGAATACATTAAGAATGAAAATCTGCTGACCCCCTGTCCCTTTCTCTACAAATCCCTGCCCCCCACAAAACCCATGTGCAGCGCCCACAAAACCCCTGCCACCCCCTACAAATCCCTGCTCCCGTCTTAAAACCCCTGACATCCCCCACAAAACCCTACTCTCCACAAAAAACACTGTCCAGCCCCTACAAATCCCCCCACAAATCCCCCGCCCCCTCTACAAAACCCCTTTCACCCCTTCACAAAACCCCTGCCACCCCCTATAAATCCATACCCCCCACAAAACCCCTGCCTCCCATACCACTCCCTACAAGACTCCTGCCTCCCATCTACAAACCCCTTCCACCCCCTCACAAAACCACCGCTACAAATCCCTGCTCCCGTCTTAAAACTCCTGCCATCCCCCCACAATACCTCTGTCACCCCCTATAAATCCCTCCCCCGACAAACCCCCCATCCCCTACAAATCCCTGTTCCCCCCACAAACCTCTGCCACCTCTACATCCACCCTCCCCACAAAACCCATGCCACCCCCTATAAATCCATGCTCCCCACACAAACCCCATGTCCAGCCCCTAAAAAAATCTTGCTTCCCCCCACAAACACCCTAAAAATGTTCTGCTCCCCCCACAAACCCTTTGCCCAGCCTCTACAAATCCCTGCCGCCACACAAACCCCCTGCCACCCACTATAGATCCACCCCTACAAACCCCTATAAATCCATGCTCCCTCCACAAACCCCCCTGTTCCTACCTCCCACCCCACAATCCTCCTGCCCAGCCCATTACTCGTATATCAATAAAAATTTTTTAGCTAACTCACAGTTGACGAGAGCCATGATATCTGCTTGCTGCTTCCTGATACTGAGGCATTGCCGCCGCGTGCGCCACCCGCAAGGCTCAGAGCGAAGCACTGTGAGTGTGAAGGAGGAGAAGGGCGGAGTACGTCCGCACAGCGTAGTGTCGCGCAGCTCAGGCTTTTTTCCTCCTTCACATGAATATGCTCTGATGCTCGACCGCAGTTGATTGACACCCTCCAAGCGAGTGGCACCTGGGGCGAACCGCCCCCCGGTTAGTACACCACTGGTTGCACTGTAACCTGCAGTCACAGGGAAGGGAATGCAGCATAGCGCTCAGCCTCCTGCCAGTCACTGCATGTATAGGATCTTCTGTATCTTCTATCCAGTCTGACATGATGTGCTCTCAGTGAGAACTTCCTGTTAGAAACACAAGAATCCTTCACCGCTGGGCGTTGAATGGGACATATGGAGGAGCTGGGAGAAGAAAGAGACATATGGAGTGGCTGGGAGAGAAATGAGATGTATGGAGGGGCTGGGAGAGGAATGAGACGTATGAGGGCAGGGCCGTCCTTAGGGGTGTGCAAGCTGTGCAGCTAGCATGTCCGGTATGGAGGGAATAAGACTTATGGAGGGGTTGAGGGGAGAATGATATGGAGGGGTGGAGGGGAGAATGATACGGAGGAGCTCGGGGGGAATGAGACACACGGAGGGACGGGGGGATAGTGAGACACGTATGGGCTGTGGAGGAGGAGGCACACATACGGGTTGTGGAGGATGAGAGACACGTAAGGGCTGTGTGGGGAGTTTCTTTCGAACCCTTAAACTAAGTGGATATGGGGTCAAATAAAGTTTCACCAGTAATACAGTAAATACATTCAATTTGTATGTTGCTTATCTGCAAGCACCACACATGGGTACCCGCGTACTCCTGCAATGGTGCGGTGGCATTGGCGAAGCAGACTCCCAGCGTGGGAATCCGCTTCCCCAAGGCTCCAATACCTGCTCCTTCTTGACATGTCTTGTCATGAGTTCGAGGAGGAGAATTTGTGTTTTTTTTTGCATGACCATAATCATCTTTTCCCTTAGTCCATCTATGGATCCAGTTTAGAAATTTAGCGTTCAGTATTGGAGAGTGGACCTCCCTCTTGGTGTGGCCGCTCTTGATGACGCCTCCACCTGGTCTGGCATTCTTCTCTTTGGTGTCTGTTGCCACCTTGGGTGTAGCGGTAAGTGTGTTTTCTGTGCCAGCTGTGGTATTCCATACCAATCTTCTATCTGTGTATATGGTAAGTCCAGTGCCTGCAGAAATACAGGGACATCTTGGATGGAGTGGATGGTGTGTAGCGTGCCTTGGTGTGTGACAATAGGCGCCGAAGGGAATCCCCATCTGTAGAGTATGTTCCGTGCCTGCAGGTTGTCTTTGATGGGTCTGAGGGCCGTCCTGGCCTGCAGAGTCAGCCATGATAAATCAGGGTAAACGGATATGGGAACTTCTCTATAAAGCAGCGGTTTAGTAGATTGTTTTAGAGCCTTAAGAATGGCCTCCTTTTGAGACTAATAATGTAGGCAACTTACTACATCCCTAGGTCTGTCTAATGTGGCCCCTCTCAGACGCAGGGCTCTATGAGCTTTATCAAATAACACCTCAGCATCTGCCAGTTTCCCCATAACCAAATTAAAAATCTCCTGCAATACCTCTGGTCAGTCCTCGGAATCTTGTTCAGGGAGACCTTTTATACAGAGGTTAGTCTGTCTCCTTCTATTGTCAATATCATCTTGGAAGCGAGGGGTAGGTGGAATATCAGTACTTGCAATCCTACTACCTATCCTATCATCTAGGAAGCGTTGGAATGCAGAAGCATATGAGGAGTGTGTTTCCATCGCGGTTTGTGTTGAACCTGGGTTTGCAGTGCGCCCCTGTCATCTACAAGGGAGCTTAACCTATCCTTTAGACTGCGCAGGTCAGCTCCCACGTTTTCCAGTTTGGATTGGAATGAAGCTTGCTATGTCTTGTTTGGATGGCAGATTTTTTTTAACAGTTCTCTCAGTTCTGCATCCGGTTGTGTTATAAAGCCCATGGACTCTGCTGGGCTGGAAGGAGGGGATGTTGTTCCCGAAGAGTTGGGCGCCATATTGGGGCCTACCATGCTCGACTGGGATTCGGAATTGTCCTGAAAATACTTTGTCAGGGCTACGTTTTTTGCTGCTGCTGTTTTCCCCATAGATTAGTGGAATGAGGTGGAACGTTTGAGGTGTCCCATATTTGATTGTTTGCCCGATGGCAGTGGATTTAGGGCTCAGTCTGTCGGAGCTCCTCTACTCTGCGTCCATACAGGTTGGTAGTTGGCTCAGCCTCCAAATCCTACATATTGTATAGGATCTAGACATTTAGTGTGATGGTCCCTGGTGAGGCTCCTTTAAGATAATAAAAAAAAAAAAGAAATGCAGGCAGGATAAAAGCAAAATAAAAAAAACAACATTTTGAGGGTAAAAACAATAGTTACTGTAATATACCACACAAAATGAAATAAAAGCAATTTAAAAAGTCCTTCTGAATAGACACAACCGTTTTGCCCTTGGGCTTTCTCAAGTGATCAAAAACATTAGTCCTTCATGTGGCCCCTTTTGAAATTAACACATTTGTTAAAAAGTTGCATTATTATGACATCATTAAGTCAAATGGTAACCATTAGATTAATGGGCAGGGAGCTCCCAGTGCCAGGACTGCCACCACAACCGCTTACACATCTGTAGGGCTCCCGCCTCCCAGTGCCCGGACTGCCACCAAAACCACTTACACATCCATAGGGTTCCTGCCTCCCAGTTCTACGACTGCTACCACAACCACTTATACATCTGTAGGGCTCCTGCCTCCCACTGCCAGTTTTGCCACCACAACCACTTACACATCTATAGGGCTCCCAGTGCCCAGACTGCCACCACAACCACTTGTACATCTATAGGGCTCCCAGTGCCAGGAATTAGCTTACTGGTTAAGATTCCTGTAATCATTCACGTAATTTTCCCTCCCTCTCTCTTGTTTTGCCACTTTTCAGAAATCCGAAGCACTTCAGACCTTCGGCACTACCGAACTTTGGCACTTCAAACATTCGTTAGCATTCGAATTGCACAAAATTTGTCTGAATATACATTCAGAACTAAACAAATTGGACATGTCTAATTTCTAGTCTAGTGTTGCACAGTGTTCAGCACTAGACTAGGAATCACTATAGGTGATGTTTAGTCTAGTGCTGCATAGTTTTCGGCACTAGAGTAGGAATCACCTATAGTGACTGTTAGTAGAGATGTTACTAGGTAGCAATGTAAACACTGCTTTTTCTCTGAAAAGGCAGTGTTTACATTGAAAAGCCTGCAGGGACAGGATATAGACACCAGAAACACTGCATTAAGCTGGAGCACATCTCTCTGCACTGTGTCAGGTAAGTACTTGGAACAGTGTAGCCTGCCCAAGAGAAGCAGGTATGTTGGTGTGTCTGGAGCTAAGGCCTTAAAAAGGCTGTGGACAAATTCTGGCAGGTCCGCACATTTTACTCATTCTGGAACACCTCTCAAGCTGATTTTATTCTGTCTTGACCAATCTTCAATGTCTGTAAGTTTGGATTTGCACAATTCTAACTGAGACTCAAGTTGTTGCACCTCGTCTGTCATGCTATTATGTGCGTCTGCGAATTTTGTTTTCTACATGAGAAGTTCTGGATCCCAGTTCTTGTATATTTTTGCGTAAGTGTTCCATACTGATTTGTCTTGTGGAAATTGTTTTGTGTCTTATGAATCAAATGAGGATTGTAGGAAACATTTGTGAGTATTGTTCCCTAGTCTGAGATCTATATTGTGCGCGGGCTGTTGCTCTCTTAGTCTAATCTGCCATCTTGAGGCTCATCTTGCAAGTGAAGTTTTGTTTGGAAGCCCTTTTGGCACCCAAAAATAATATTTCCTATTTCTTTGTGACATTTTTCAAAATGGCTGCTAGCAGATGCTGTATGCCAAACATAATGCTTTGATCTGATAGTCATGCTGAAGAGCTCAAGCATCTATCTTGCATGGCTTATGGCGACACACCCCTGTTTATGCCCTTTTAATCATTAGTACTGCACTTTCCCTCCATCACCTTTATTATGCCCCTTTATTGCTGCCAGGGAAAACCATTAAAAAAAAATAGCATGATCCTTTTCGGTGGCAAATAGGCCTTCTGGATTGTCTATTATGGCTGTCATAGGCAGTTGGAAGAACTCCATTTCCTCTGAAACAACCTCCATTGGCATACTGTGGCTGTACTATCTGGCGTACTGTGGCTGTGCTATCTATCTATCTGTGCCCTGACTCCCTGTCTTCTGACTGCTATCTTTGTTACTTCTGAAACAGGCACTCACCTGCCTCCAGCTCCACTTTGGGTCCACAATAATGGCAGAAGGTACTGTTTTATCATTGAGTGCCTGCCTCATTAACTTAGTGTCTCCCCATTTCTCAGTTCCCTTCTGTGGAATCAAACTATATGTAGATCTATTAAGGCATGCATTGCTTCAACCATCAAGCCCCCAGACCCTGCTTCCTATAACAACATTGTGCATGGTTAAAGGCACAATTTCAACATTGGGTGCCTGCCACCATATCTTAGTGTTTCCACATTATCTGGCTCCTTCCAGAGCATGCAAGAACACTATAGACACCCAGACCTATTCATCTCATTGAACTGGAATGGATGCTGTGTCCCTGTCCTCTTAATCCTGCAACGCAAAACATTGCAGTTTCAGAGAAACTGCAATGTTTACATTGCAGGGTTAAGACAACCTTTAAGTGGCTGTCTACTAGAGGTGCTTTACACATTCTCATGGAGTTTTACTCCACGAAACGGCATGATTTGCCTTGAGAATTTTTTCCAAAAATGTTAAATATCCAGCATACATTCATATGTACTTCGAACAAGGAAGAAATGATAAGTCATGAGAGGGCATATTATGATGATGATTACCACATAGGGAGTGGAAGCAGCAAATGTTAGGAATGGGGAGACTGGCTGTAACATGGACCCTCCCTTCTATGTCTGAGATGCACAAGGTCTGAAAGTACAGGTGGATCTCATTTAGCGACCTACCTGTTTTATGACGGCTCGCATTTACGACCAGTGCTCTGGTGCGCATGCCTATGTTTGGGGAAACTTCCCCGAACATATATGAACGCACAAGAGCAGGGAATCCCTCTAATCTATGTTAGGGGAAATTTCCCAGAGCATAGATTAGAGCAGAATTTCCCAATTGGTGTTCCAATTGGGGTTCCGCCAAACTGTCTAACAACAAAATGGCCGCAGGCGGCGAGGGAGCAGTGGGCAGTGATCTCCCTGCTCATCTCCCTTCTGCGCACAGCAGTGATGCCGGAGCCGGAATATGACTTCACTCCGGCCCCGGCATCACTAAGAGAAAGAGAAGGAATCCCAGCTTCTCCAACCACTAGACTCCAGGGACTGCAGTGCCTCCACTGCTATCCCCCAGTGTCCATAATGGAAAGAGGCAACTATGTGTGTGTGTGCCTGTGACTCTGTGTGTGACTGTCTGCCTCTGACTGTGTGTCCGTGCGACTGTTTGCGTGTACCTGAGTGTGATTGTCTGTGTAAAGAAAATAGACATTGAATTCGGGACTTTTGTAAGGCCATTCATTTTTTATGTTTTATCTGTTCGGTAGATTAAACTACCAAAGACCGACCATCCTCCTGGCTCATTATCTACAAAGGGAACTGTCGATTGAGCGCTCTCTCTGGGATATCTGCGTATATCCGAACGCCACGTGGCAGAGAAAATGGCGGTCATCTTGTTTGCACGAAAGGAGGCAGCGTTACTTGGTCGTCGGGTGTCTGGAACTAAAACCGGACACTCGACTTCCCGAACACCACTAAAAACATATGAACTCCTGCTTCCTTTCTACGAACTGCTAAGAGAGTGCCGTTGGGTAAATTAGTTCCCACATACAAGGTGAACAATTGCTCCTATGAGCCAGGGGGCTCCGTTTGTGCTTTCATTCGCTTATTTAACTTTTTTGAAAATGATCGACCGCACATACTGAATTCATGGAACTGTTTTGGGCAGGAGCCTCGTGTGCGGTTGGTAAAATATGACTTCCATACTTTTCGAAAACCCCTGAACCGAACTGGGTGATTTTTGAATATGTTGGTCACCCAGATCAAGGCTATCAGGGGATATGTCATTTATGGGGATACCATATGTTTTAGGGTACGTTCTAAGTTTTGGGGAAAATATGTATTTTCTGCCTGGAGATAATTGGGTTATCCTTTAGCTTACCTAATTATCTCACAGGCAGAGAGGAGGAGATTGCATGTTTGCAGTGGGAGTGTTTCACTTTGTCCATGTAATTTTATTGGTTGTCACTTTTGTGTCCTGGTGCCCAACAAGGTCCAGGTGGGATGTCCCCTTGCATGGGGACTTGCATAAAAGCCAGTGTGGCATCAATAAACGAAGTAACTGGGTGGAGTGGCTTGAGTAACTGTTGTGTGGTTCACTCACTCTACAGCAAGGGCAGAGAAGAGCTTTCAAATCTTTGAAATCCCTCAAACATTCCACCAACTGCCAACAGGAGCTAATAGATTTCAAATAGGGCAGAGAAGAGCGGTTAAAAATAAACTGCTCCAAATTGCTCACTTCACTGGCGGTTGCCATCTTCAAACGGTCATATTTTAAAAACTATAAATTCTACAGCGAAGAGCTTTATATTGTGACAATCACAAGACCCAGACCTACATTCTGATGCATATGTCTCTGAAATATTAGGAATGAAGGCACAGTCGCAGTTTAGATATTGCCCTTCAAATTTGAGGTGGCTAGAGTGGAGTTTCAATGAATGTCAATGGACGACGTGAGTAGCAAACAAATGGTCATATTGTGAAAACTATCAGGACTATGGCTTAGCCGTGGACATGTTTGGTGGCAGTCGAGGTACCTGAACGTTTTAATATAAGATTTGTGTAGGTGGGCTTGAAAATGAGGGAGTGGTGGCAGTTTACAAGTCATGTCCTGATTTTTCAGCTCACACTCTAACTTTTGCCAGCTCCCACTCTAGTTTTGAACTATGGGACCAATTTTGTCACAAAAACAACGATATTTCGTGAACCATTCGGCAAAACGTTCCACAAAGTAACAGCACACCAATCTCGAACAATCTGCATGTTTCGGTATATTTCTGTCTATGTAGTGTAAAAACTGTGGGAGGAGTTAGGGTGGTAAATTTGGCTATAATAATAAGAATAATATATATGTGAGAACAATTTTTAAAAATACTTTCATTAGTCCCTAGCCTTATCTTGTAGTTAGGATAGCCTTATGCATATCCCATGCATGCTTAAACTCTTTCAATGTGTTAACCTCTACCACTTCAGCTGGAAGGCTATTCCATGCATCCACTACCCTCTCAGTAAAGTAATACTTCCTGATATTATTTTTAAACCTTTGCCCCTCTAATTTAATTTGGTTTTTAATCTGCTACCAACATGAAGCTGTAATTATCTTCCAATTTCTGTCAATCCGCAGTTTAGCGGCTGCCAGAATATGTATAACAATATTTGAAGCCGAACCAAAAATATTTTGATTATTTAGTTGTAATAGGAACAAACTAGGAGTAAAATCAAACGTTTTTAAAAGTAAAGTTTGAATTTTTATATGTATCATTTTCCAATATAACTGGATAGGTTGACATTCCCACAATATAGGAAGCATCTCCAACATCTATCCAAGGCATTGGGGTATATTCTAGATAACCTATTTGGAACCAAATACCATTTATTTAAAAGTTTATAGTGTATCTCCGCCAAATTTAAACAATGATTATTTTTATTCACTATTTTAAGTGATTCTGTCCATTCTTCACAACTAATATACATTTTTAGTTCTTTCTTCCATTTTTTTTTTTTTTATCACTGGTATAATAGATTCATTAGGGTCATCCTTAATACACCCTGCAATTAATGTGTTAATTTTCCTACTCCTAATCATTCTTGCCAATTTAGTTTGTTTTGTTGACTTATCTATAACTAAATGTTTTTTTGTAAATATCCCTTTATTCTAATATAGTTAAATATTTCTTTGTTGTTTATACCAGACTCTGCGCTCAGGATAGTAAAATCTCTAACTTTATCTTTATCAAGTAAATTTTCAATACTACTAAGGCCAGCATTCATACATCAGTTCGGTTAATGGGAGTCTTGAAATAATTCTATCATGAAGAAGACATACAGGTCTTAGTTTTTCCCAAATGTTCAAGAGATTATGAAATACAATACTTTTTGATTGAATCTCTATACGATATTTTTTTTTCTTTATTATCCCTAGTTCGACAAAATATTAAACTCAACTCTTTAGTAGCAACGTTAGAATTTGTTAAACTCATTTCTATTTTATACCAGATTTCCTCTTTAACATTATCAAAGTGAGAATATATAATATGTGCTAATATACAAGCTTTCCAATACTCTTTTATCTGGGGTAACCCTAAACCACCTTGGCTGACTTTCAATGCTAAACGTCTATTACTAATACAAGGATATTTGCCCTGCCATATAAATGTATTAAATATAGATTGCACTAAGCTCAGCCAGCTCTCTGAACATGCCAGGGGAATCATACGAAATAAATAAATCCATTTTTGGAGAATACAGGATTTTACTGTTTACTTTTATGTTTATTCTTCCCCACCATGAAACGTCCAATGATTTCCACTCTTTACATATTTTACTGGTATATTTAAGTAGGGACATAAAATTAACCTTCATTAAGCTATAGTGATCTTTTGTTATTTGAATTCCAAGATATACAAAATGTGAAGATGAACAATCCAATCCAAAATTATCATATAGTAGTTTTCTTGTCTCTAAAGGTAAATTAACAGCCATAGCAATGAGAACTCATTAAAAGTCATCATAAACTTGTCCATAGAAGACACCGGGTCAGTAAAGGTCAGTACCACATCATCAGCATACATAGTGATCTTAACACTTTCTGACAAGACCGAAAAACCTTTAATCTACTTATCTGCCTTAATTGCCATTGCCAAAGGTTCGATAACCATTAAATAGAGTAAAGGTGAAAGTGAGCATCCCTGTCTAGTTCCATTCTTCAACTGGAATCAATCCCCATTACTCTGGCCGTAGGGAATGAGTATAGAGTCATTATAGATCTAATTATATTACCCCACAAATTACATGGTTTGTGTGGTCTGTCACTATGTTAACTGTTTAGTACTTCCACTTTAAGGCACTTGCTAGTTCTGGTATTTCGCTTCCTGCAGTACGCTATGGGATTTGATTAGATGCCATGGTTGGTTATTTTTTCATATATAGTTCAGGTCCTTCTAGTGGGAGGATGTGCAGTGGGACCTCATGTCTAGATTCGGTACAATCAGGTATCCAGTTCCACATTTTGATGTAAACTGTTAATTTGCATTTACTCCACATGTCTGCACTGTTGTGTTTTATATTATACATCTCTGTCACTATCTCCACTTGCTCCAAACTTGCGGCTGGTTATCCTCAACTTGATCATTTGTGAACTGTACCCTCACCTCTTGACATATTCTCCACATGTACCCTCACCTCTTGACATACCCCACTTCATAGGGGTCTTGTTGTTCAATTATTTTGGTCACCTCCTTAATGGCCTATATCATTATGCCAAGTCTCGCCATTTATACTTGACACTGACCGTTGCATATCTGGGGGTACTTTTGCATGTATGGTCAATTGAGTCATTAATTACACTGTTCAATTTCCTTTGGTTTGTTTGGTAAAATATATTAATAGAGTATGTTGTGTCCTGGGCTCATTGCACCTACTTTACCTACCTTACCGGCAACCTCTGTTGCATTAGTGTTGGTGTCGTAGTTCTGAATTATGAACACTAAGTTCTTGGGTCTCTCTCTCTGGTTTAATTTCGGTTTTGGATCTCTGTAAACATTTTCTTTTGCCCTCCACTTTTTATTAACCTATTCTTACCATCAACGTCTAGCATAGTTTTTATTTATCTGTCGGGTGTATGTCTGCATTTACGTTTAAGTGACTGGCTTTACGATACTACCTCCCTTCTTACAACAACCACTTGCTCTACAGAACTTATCTTTAGCTTGGTCTGTCTGTTGGGGTACCCTAAGTGGCCATAGGTAGTTTTCACACAGTTACAGTCACACACAGGCAGACAGACAAACACACACACAGTCTCTCTCTCTCTCTCTCTCTCTCTCTCACACACACAGGCAGACAGTCTCACACACACAGTCGTACACAGTTAGACACACAGGCACAGCTACAGTCATACACAGTTAGACACGCACAGTTAGTCATACACAGTTACAGTCATACACACACACAGTTACAGACACACACAGTTACAGTCATATAATGTTACAGACACACACACACACCCAAATGGAAGGTTACCTCTCTCTATTATGGTCAGTAATTGTAAGTGAGAAGTGGAGGCAGTAGAGCTGCTGGAGTTGTTGGGGAAGCAGGTACTTCTTCCTGCTTCCCTTTTCCTGTGCAGCAGCAACACCAGCTTCTGAGCGCACTTAGCTCCGCCTCTGCTTCCATTTATAGCCCCGCCTCTGTGTACGCCCCTCCCACTACTTGGTAAGCCCCGCCCACCTGCACATGTGTGTTTTGGCATAGTCGGCTACCGGGTGGTTAAAAATGAAATCCCCCACCTAGGTAGCAGGTGCATACAGTTCCCATCCAGCCATGTGTGAGCTGTGTCGGCTGCCAGGGCGCCCCTGTTGCCATGGCGCCCTGTGCGGCCGCAAAGCTCGCACACCCCCAAGGCCGGCCCTGGCATTTGTGATATTCACTTGTATTTCATTGCGTCACTTTATTTATCTGTCGGGTGTATGTCTGCATTTACGTTTAAGTGACTGGCTTTACGATACTACCTCCCTTCTTACAACAACCACTTGCTCTACAGAACTTATCTTTAGCTTGGTCTGTCTGTTAGGGTACCCTAAGTGGCCATAGGTAGTTTTCACACAGTTACAGTCACACACAGGCAGACAGACAAACACACACACAGTCTCTCTCTCTCTCTCTCACACACACACACAGGCAGACAGTCTCACACACAGAGTCTCACACACACAGTCGTACACAGTTAGAAACACACAGGCACAGCTACAGTCATACACAGTTAGACACGCACAGTTAGTCATACACAGTTACAGTCATACACACACACAGTTACAGACACACACAGTTACAGTCATATAATGTTACAGACACACACACACACCCAAATGGAAGGTTACCTCTCTCTATTATGGTCAGTAATTGTAAGTGAGAAGTGGAGGCAGTACAGCTCCTGGAGTTGTTGGGGAAGCAGGTACTTCTTCCTGCTTCCCTTTTCCTGTGCAGCAGCAACACCAGCTTCTGAGCGCACTTAGCGCCTCTGCTTCCATTTATAGCCCCGCCTCTGTGTACGCCCCTCCCACTACTTGGTAAGCCCCGCCCACCTGCACATGTGTGTTTTGGCATAGTCGGCTACCGGGTGGTTAAAATGAAATCCCCCACCTGGGTAGCAGGTGCATACAGTTCCCATCCAGCCATGTGTGAGCTGTGTCGGCTGCCAGGGCGCCCCTGTTGCCATGGCGCCCTGTGCGGCCGCACAGCTCGCACACCCCCAAGGCCGGCCCTGGCATTTATGATATTCACTTGTATTTCATTGCGTCACTTTAATGGTTGTCACTTTATTGTACGATCTTCTATTTCCACGTGTGTTCACTTTTTTCATCCCTTATTTTTTTCTTTCTTGCGGCTCTTAATAGTACTACAGGTGATACTCAAAAATTTTTAATATTGTGCAAAAGTTCATTAATTTCAGTAATGCAATGTAAAAGGGGAAACGAATATATGAGATAGACGCATTTCATGCAAAGCAATGGTAACCACGTATCTACCCGCCATGCATCAATACGAGATGACGTCACATGCGGCTTCAGTGCACTTCCGGGTGGTACTGGAGAGTGGGACATCACTTCAATGATTGGTACGAGCATTAGTTATTTTGCTATATATACACATTTTTTATGCATATTCAGTAATCTTGAAAAAGACCAGGCAGGGTCGAAACGTCATTTTTTTTTTTTTTTGCTGTATGTAAACTCACACATCATACTAATTGAAAGACTTGTGTGTGCATCCTGGATTTCTCCTGTATGTATATATGTATGTGTATGTGTATATATGTGTGTGTGTGTATATATGTATATAGAAATATAGACATGTGCAATTTGTTTCGTTCCGAATGCAAATTCGGACAAATTTCGCAAATTCGAACATTTGGATGCTTCACACTGTCGAATTTCGGAAGTAGTGTAGTGCTACGGATTTCTGAAAAGTGGCAAAACAGGAGAGGGTAGGGGTAGGTTTAGGGTTAAGGGTAGGGTTAGGGTTGTCTTAGGGTTAGAAGTAGGGTTAGGGTAGGGTTAAGGGTAGGGTTAGGGCTACCCCA
This sequence comes from Pelobates cultripes, assembly GCA_933207985.1. Lineage (NCBI taxonomy): Eukaryota > Metazoa > Chordata > Amphibia > Anura > Pelobatidae > Pelobates > Pelobates cultripes. The sequence goes on from OW240912.1 coordinate 154,050,445, forward strand.
CCACCACTCCCTTTATCAAGCCATTTAAATTGGTGGGCCCTCTTTTTACAGGCCTACCCGAATGTCGGTTTCGGCACACCACAACCAACTTGTGCACCACTAACATAACTCTGCTTATTGTCCCCGACCACAAATCTATATTTATATAGACACAGATATATATTTATATACACACAAATTTTTTACTGAATAATAGACATGTGCAATTTGTTTCGTTCCGAATGCAAATTCGGCCGAATTTCGGAAATTCAGACATTCGGAAGCTTCTGAATGTCCGAAGTGACGAATTTCGGAAGTGCCGAAGTGCTTCAGATTCCTGAAAAGTGGCAAAACAGGAGAGGGTTATGGTTGGAGTAGAGGTAGGGTTAGGGTTAAGGGTTGGGGTAGGGTTAGTGTTTGGGGTAGAGTTAGGGTAGGGTAACCCTAACCCTGCTACTAACCCAATGCTAACCCTACCCTAACCTTACCCTACCTCTAACCCTACTCCTAAGCCAATCCTAACCTAACCCTACCCCTACCACTAACCCTACCTCTACTCCTGCCCTAACCCTACCCATAACTTTAACCTAACCTTACCCATAACCCTAACCCTACACTTACCCAAAGTGCCAAACCGAACCACAGTTCCAAAGTCCCGAATTTTGGAATGCCTAACCGAACCGAATATTTTTCCCATGCACATCCCTACTGAATAAACCCATTAAACCCACAAGCTGCACCCATTGTTATTCTTATTTCAAGGATATACACCTATTGCATCCACAATGTGCTTGCTGGTCCTATAGTACTGCAATGTGCAACTTTAATTTCAATATTGCCAAAGCATTTTAATTCTGCATAAAGATCACCTATTAAGAATGCACACAACTGTTTCTGCATTCTAGCATATGCAATATCCCATATAGGTGTCATATTAGTTTATTTCCCAAAATGTATGCAGCTCTTTTTATATTGTAATTAGCCATGTTCATAGCTTTCAGCATGAATACAAATGCAGTATACAGCTTTGTTTTTTGCACACCGCTAGCTATGAACAATACTTCATCCCTACTTTTTACCCGTTATGCAGCTAATATACAAATCTAACGTTATATGCAATATCTGTGCCAAGCACACACAACCTTTAGTCATAACATTCTCCTTACTCTTCTATTAAATTTCAAATTGTGTTACTGTATTGTGCTCTCATTCCATTCAGCTGCTACTACAGCTTCAGTCATTCCATGTATACATTAGAGTCATATGCTTCATTATGGACTTTGAGGCATTGTCATGGAAACAGTCTACCCCCTCCCCCTCCCCTCCACCCCCTTCACACACACACACTAACACGTCTAATAAAGCAGAGCTGCAGTTATCTACCCCCTTTACACAACATAGGGATGCTGTGAATACAGCAACATTAACAGACGCAATGTAGCACATGCACAGGGACACTGAGCTATAAGTATGTTTCAGTTTGACATTCACAAATACATAGACAGTGTGAGTAATTTGACACTGTAAATAATGTAGAAGAAAATCAGCATTGTGACAGAGAAACACACTGGTAAATTGCTATATTGTTCTATGCATATATTAACATGTCCCAGTATACAAACATACACATAGTGTACCACATGCATGCAAACAGTCACAGGGGTATGACTAGCCACACAATACCTTCCTGTGTCACCCACGCGGCTCTGTCACAATGTCCCTGCTCATTGTTCGCGACTCAGTAATAGGGAGTGTAGTCACAGGGAGAGAGCAAGAGTGAGGATTGCGCAGAGCTGCGGAGCACACAGATGTGAAATGCTCTGCACCTCCAGCTGTCACCCAGGAACACAGCCAAGAAATTCATAACCCCCCTCCACACCCAACACATGACTGGAACACGCCCTATTCTTGTTCATTAACTCTTCGTCTGTTCAATATTTGCACATTTTGAACACTCAACAATAATTTTTTTTCCTCTTGGCTGAATTATGCTGACCGAGTGCTTTAATTTACAGTTATGGCACATCTGAGCCACATCATTTCTCAAAGGCAAAATTGCAGTGAAGAACTACAAGGTTTCTTATCATAACTTTCCTTGTCGATCCACAGAGAGGTTGGCCAATTAATTTTTCTTTCCTGCCCAGCTGCAGCCTTTTGTTATTTAGGTGTATTGACACATCCTAACTGCTCTGAGCAGGGTTAAATCTCCTTGTGGCTCCAGACTGTCAGATGAGCATAGGTGTGCGCAGCCTATGCATAAGGGTGTGCACTCTAAAGCACAAACACACATGCTGTGTGTATATGTGTGTATACATATATATATATATATATATATATATATATATATACCAACACATACATACACTGTTGTGTGTGGGTGGGTGTTGTGTGATGTGTGTGTGAGGGTGCTGGTAGTGTGCTGTGTGAGGGTGTTGCGTGTGTGTGTAAAGGTGCTTTGTGAGGGTGCTGGTAATGTGTTGTGTGAGGGTGTTATGTGTATGGGTGCTGTGTGAAGGTGCTGGTAGTATTCTGTGTGTGAGGGTGCTTTGTGTGTGTGTGTGTATGCAAGGGTGCTGTGTGTGTGTGTGTGTGTGTGAGAGTGAGGGTGCTGTGTGTTGATTGCGTGTGGGGGGGACAGATTAGGAAATAGTCCCTTCTTACCTTTTGCCTTGGAGGGGGGATCCTTGCTGACATCCCTGGTGGTCCTAGTGGTGAGTAAACTGGGGGCAGGCAACGCTCCGACCTCACGAGAGGAACCAGGCGGAGCTGCTGGCTAGAGCTCCCCGGATCTTCTCATGCCTCCCTCCCTGCGGGCCGATGAAGGAGATCTTTGATCTCCCCACCGGCCCATGGAGGCACATAGCAGGGCCGGTGTTTAGAGAACACCAGCTCTGCATGGACCGACGGGAGATCCTGTGATCTCCCCTGCCGACCTCGATCCATGCGCAAGCATTAGGGTGTGGCAAGACACACCCTGTGTGCACGCCTATGCAGATGAGCTGTATGCAGTGCTTAAACTGAGCGGTGCATCAAGTTTGTTTTAAAACGCATTTAAATGCCTATTGCTGTAATGCAGTGTGAGCAGGGTTAAACCATGGGGCATTTCCATAAGTCCTGACCAGAAAAGGTTTATAAAATTTGTTGTTTGACAAAAGTTTTGTTCAAAAAATATATCAATAAAACTGCTGTACACAAAGCAGTCGGGCAGCTTCTCTTGAGCCTTGCTGAATAACTACACTCAAATGTTGTTGATTTTTTGCAACATTTTTGCAGCCGCAGCAACAAACCCTTTCAAATGTGGGCCACCACAACTTCGGCACCAACCCAGGGCCCGCGATTGCTGGGTGACCAGCATTAGGGGAGCGCTGTGCTGCTCCTCTCCTGGCGTTCTCTGTGTGTAGTGTGTCCGAGCACAGTGGTCTGACAGGAAGTGTGTACTGAGACAGCACTTCCTGTCAGACCGGGTACCACTTGGCAGCGCTATACAGAGTCAGAGGTACAGGAGGGGAGGGGGTAGAGGAGGAAGAATGAGACTCGGGTGGGGGGGGGCAGTAATGAGACAAATGTAGGGGTTGGGGGGGGGAAGAGACACATAAAGGAACTGGAGGGGAGGAAGTTAGACACACTGGGGGGGTGGGGATTTTTAAGTTACACCTCTATATGTAAGTGTTTCTGAGACTTGAAATTATATTTAGTGTGTCAGTGTATCAAAGAGTGTCATTGGGAGTATATATGAGGGTGTAAGAGTGTGCTATGAAAGTGTTTGAAGGATGTTTGAATGTATGTGAACATGAAAATGTTCATGAAAATATATGTGCACAATATGTGTGAATTGGCACTTATTAATCCCAATAAAACAGCAGCTACAACACTTGTGTGGGCTCTCCAGCTGTACATCACACCAAATTCATATGTGCAACACACATTATATGTGACTTAAACAAATATCCAAATAAAAGCGATGGTGGAGCACTCTGTATTTACATCTATAACGTGGAGCATAAATTTCCTTGTGTAATATTTGAAAAAAATCAACAAAATAGGATAATACATTTTCAACACCCACATATACAATCGAGCCTGATGTGATGACTAAGATCTTTTGAGCTTCTGTGCCTTTAATTGACAGGTTATCGGTCTGGCCGATATTATCAGGCGATATTCTGTATTTTTAGCAATATCGATATCGGCCAATAAAGATACCAATATTGCCAATAATGCAGCCTGGGGCCGTCATCACTCTTACTTACCTTCACAGCAGCTCCCTTCAGCTCCCCGTCTAAATCTTGCGAGTCCCGCGGCCGTCAGAGCGTTGCTACAGGTTACGGCAACGCTCCGCGCGGCGAGTATCCTGGGCTCCCTCTGCACAGTCCATGCCACCGGACCACCAGGGAATGCCTAGCCCCGTCCCTTTAAGAAGCAGGGAGGGGGACTAAAACATAATTTAAAAAAATATATATTTAAAAAAATAAATAAAAATGCCTCCCCCCCATTGTACACACTTAACATACCTACACAAACACTCAATGCACAAACACACACTTTGCATTCATTATATACACACACTACACAAACACACTGCATTCATTATGTACACACACTACACAAACACTCTCGGCACAAACACACACTATACAAAAACATACACTCTGCATTCACTACTCATACACTGCATTCACTATACACACACTACACAAACACACACTCTGCATTCATTATATACACACACTACACAAACACACTGAATTCACTATTCACACACTACACACTGCATTCACTATACACACACTACACAAACACTTTGCATTCATCATATATACGCTACACAAACACACACTGCATTCACTATATACACATTACACAAACACACGCACACACTGCATCCACTCTACAGACACTACACAAACGCACACACTGCATCCACTATACACACACTACACAAACACACACTCTGCATTCAATATATACACACACTACACAAACACATTGCATTCATTATATACACGCACTACACACTACACAAACACACAATCTGCATTCAATATATACACACACTACACAAACACATTGCATTCATTATATACACGCACTACACACCACACAAACACACAATCTGCATTCATTATATACACACTACACAAACACACACTGCATTCACTATGCACACACTACACAAACATACATACATACATACATACTGCATCCACACATATATTCTTGAAAACATAAAAAATTCAGACTGGCATGTATATTTTGTGCATTTACCTTAATAAAAAAAAAAAAACTGCAAAAAAAGAAATAAATAATAAACATGTTCAGTTAAAGGACCACTCTAGGCACCCAGACCACTTCAGCTTAATGAAGTGGTCTGGGTGCCAGGTCCAGCTAGGGTTAACCCATTTTTTCATAAACATAGCAGTTTCAGAGAAACTGCTATGTTTATGAATGGGTTAAGCCTTCCCCTATTACCTCTAGCGGCTGTCTCATTGACAGCCGCTAGAGGCGCTTGCGTGCTTCTCACTGTGATTTTCACAGTGAGAGCACGCCAGCGTCCATAGGAAAGCATTATGAATGCTTTCCTATGTCACTGGCTGAATGCGCGCGCAGCTCTTGCCGCGCGTGTGCATTCAGCCGACGGGGAGGAGAAGAGGAGGATCGGAGGAGGAGAGCTCTCCGCCCAGCGCTGTAAAAAGGTAAGTTTTAACCCCTTTCCCCTTTCCAGAGCTGGGCGGGAGGGGGTTACTGAGAGTGGGGGCACCCTCAGGGCACTATAGTGCCAGGAAAACGAGTATGTTTTCCTGACACTATAATGGTCCTTTAACAGTAGATTTATGTAGAAATAGTTTTGTTTTTGTTTTTTTTAAATGGTAAATAAACAGAATATCGCTATCAGTAAGTTATTGGCTATCGGCCTGAAAGTTCACAGATTATCGATATCGGCTCTAAAGAATCATTATCGGTCAATCCCTACCTTTAAGGCAACACAACACCTTTTTCACCAATCTTGCAGTATAACTCTCAGGTGGAAAAAAAAACTATATATATATACACACAGGATCTAATGTAAAATCCATTATACCAGGGCTTGACAAATTTGAGTTGAATCTAGGAGCCAGCTAAAAAGTTAGGAACCGGTTTTTTGTTTTTTCTAGTGACAAAAATATATTTTTTAAAGGAACACTATCGTCACTAGAACCGCCACGGATTAACGTAGTTGATATTGTGTCTATAGCATGTGCCTGCAGGCCTTTCAATGTAAAATCCAAGTTTTACATTGCTGCCTAGTAACCGCCACTAAAGTGTCTCCTATCTCAGTGCTGCACAATGTACAACACCTACATTTAGCATCTCCATGCTCTGCATGGAGGCTCTGAACTTTCCCCATAGAGATGCACTGATTGCATGTATATCTAAGAAGAGATGCTGATTGAAGTGAAGGGAACTGTAATTACTTCTTCCTGGCGCTGAGGTCGCGCAGGGTAATGGGTGGGCGGACGACTGGCTGGCTCTGTGGAATAGGGGCAGGAGTCCTGCTCTGTGGAATGTGGGTGGGCAGCAAACACAGCCGTCGTTACCTGGTGCCCTGCCAGCTTGCAATTCCCATGAGCGGCCACAGCACCGGGAGGAAGTAATTACAGTTTCTTTAACTTCATCGAGGTGCGCAGAGAGCGTCACGGAGATGGAGGGAACGAGCTGACAAATCTAGATGCCAGGTGCGCAGAGAGCGTCACGGAGATGGAGGGAACGAGCTGACAAATCTAGATGCCAGGACAAACATCTTAGTCGCCATGGCGACCTGGTGCCTAGGATTTGTTGAGCCCTACATTAGACACCAAGAGCGCATATGCAAATGTGTAAATGCAGTGCTCATCTAATTAGAAGCCTATAAAATACCAGCTTTGGGTAGTTCCAGGGTGGTGCTAATATTAGGTGGCACCACCATTTTCCAAATATTATGTTGCCTAGGAACACAAAGAAATATTGAAAATCTAGATTATACGCACAGCTTTCCTTTCCAGAAACAAAATATATACACAATGCAAAACCAATCTGACCAAAAAGCATTTTACTCAGTGATTTATCAAATAGAATATGGGATTTTGAGAGACACTCTTTTAAACCAGGGGTTCCCAATCCGTGGTACGTGTACCCCCAGGGGTACAATTCAGTGCTACAGGGGGTACACCAGAAAATGTTGTTGCCATACTCACAAGTTGGGAACCACAGGCTGAGTCTGTCGGGTGGCCCAAACACTTAGGACCATTCAATACACATGTGCCTTCAGGGGCGCTGTAATAGTCTGTGTATCTGCATTTGTGTCAAGGTGTGTATCTGTATGTCATGATGTATATCTGTGTGTCAGGATGTGTATCTGTATGTCAGTGTGTGCATCTGTTTGAGTGTAAGTATGTTCTAAGTATGTATGTATGTTCTGACCGGCCACACACGTGGCCCTATGCCCAAAATAGTTCCAGGATGTTTGATGCTTTTGCCAGTCAACTTTCGAGAGCTCCTGCATCTGAAATATGGGGTGCTCTGCCTGGCTCTCAGGTAGTATTTGTTCCCCTTAGTCTCAGGCACCTTCCCTCCAAAAAGTGCTCTCCTGGCGGGTTGCAAATTGGTTCAAAACCCCGGACCAAGTTGACTGGGAACCACACAGTTACATAGTTACATAGCTGAAAAGAGACTTGCGTCCATCAAGTTCAGCCTTCCTCACATATGTTTTTGCTGTTGATCCAAAAGAAGTCTAGTCTGAAGCGCTTCCAATTTTGCAACAAACTAGGAAAAAATTCCTTCTTGACCCCAAAATAGCAGTCAGATGTCTCCTTGGATCAACCAGCTATTACCCCACTAATTAGAAATTATATATTCAATTTCAGTTTAAATATCTGTATAGACTCTGACAAAACCACCTCTTCAGGCAGAGAATTCCACAAATTCCATAACATTCCATAACATTCGCGGCTAAGTCCTGCTGAAGTGATCGGGTTCCCACGAAGTCCACATGAAAAAATTAGTTCCATAGCAGTCGCGGCTAAGTACCGCTGAGGACGATTCGTGGGTTGGTTCATGCGAACGGCCGCCAGGGAGCTAGTGTTCGGTTCCACTCGAATAAAGGGAAAGTGCCGAACTAGGGGCACCCAGGGAAAGCTGCTAATAGCGGCTGGGCAGGGTAACTCCCAAATGGTTTCCTAGACTCATCCAGGATCCAGGAGTCTGTGGCAAACGTACCTGGGAAGGAGCGTGTGTTAAATAACAGGGGTTGGCACTAGGTGGCGGTGGACAGATTACTGGTTGCTATTTATAAAATAAATGGATGGGGAAAATCGTGGTCAGTGGGTGAGGGCTATTACAATATAAGGTGGTGGACCCAGTCCTGGCAAGATGGAGACTGTTTTGGGTAATTCACACACCCGGGAAAGTTCCAGCATGTGTGCTTGTCAGTCAGGTCGGTGCGTCCATTAATGTAAGCATGTTTTTATATGGAGTATGTGTGAGTGAATGTACAGGTGCGTGCACATATTGGCATTTGAATGCAGGCGTGCATTTTCTGTAGTGTGGTTTTTGAATATGGTGGTGTGTTTTTATGAAGTGTTGACATTTGGATGCAGGGTTGTATTTGTGTGTAGTCTAGGCGAAATGCTGAGATGTATACACATATAGAGAGCAAAAAATGGGTCGCAAGAGTATTCTGAGTACGGACAGCAGCTAAAATAGCATGTCCTTCGGTGGGTCCCTGCTCAGAACTCAAGCTGGTTTTAGCTCACCTTGTGCCATTACAAAGAGAACATATCTGAAGCATATCAGACTGGTCCCACCCATACGGGCAGTCCAGATCCGAAATGCCAGCAAGTTCTCTCTGCACGAGAGATACAGCAACCCCAGACGATCGTTTCAGCCTTGTAAGGCATCGTCAGTGAGGCATAGCTGATATCTCTCTTGGCACCGTGAGCAAGGGGTGCAAAAAATGGGTCGCAAGAGTATTCTGAGAACGGACAGCAGCTAAAATAGGAAAACTTAGGGAAATAGGGAAACTTGTGTGGATACTGTCATAACCAGCCGGTCCCTTTACATAAGACGAGGGCTGCCCCTGTGAAAGTGCTCCCCGGGCACCCCCCTAGTGAGTGGCACCCAGGACCATTTTATTTTTTTTAATTGAGGCATGTTGCCGTATTCTGCTTGTGTTATTTATACTGTAGTTGCTTTGTATATTGTATATGTTCATGAGTAGTTTGTGGTATTGTGTATGATACTTATGAATTAGAATTGTGTGTGTTTGGTAGTGTGTAGGGATCAACCGATATTGATTTTTTAGAGCTGATACCGATAATCTGTGAACTTTCAGGCTGATAGCCGATAACTTGCCAATATTCTGTACATTTTACCGTTTTGAAAAAAATAAACTAATTCTAAAGGTAAATGCACAAAATATACATGCCACATGTAGTGGATGAAGTGTGTTTAGATAGGGGAGCTGTGTGTGTTTGTGTAGTGGATGCAGTGTGTATTTGTGTAGTGTGTGTATATAATGAATGCAGAGTATGTTTGTGTAGTGTGTATATATAGTGAATGCAGAGTGTGGTTGTGTAGTGTGTATAGTGAATGCAGTGAGTATTTGTGTAGTGTTTATATATAGTGAATGCAGAGTGTGTGTTTGTGTAGTGTGTATAGTGAATGCAGTGTGTTTGTGTAGTGTGTATAGTGAATGCAGAGTGTGTATATAATGCAGTGTAGTGTGTATAGTGAATGCAGAGTGTGTGTATATAATGCAGTGTGTGTGTGTAGTGATGTAATTGTGTAAAATGGGGGGGGAGGGGCATTTTTTTTCCTTCTAATATTTCAATTTTTTTTGGTTTGTTTAGTCCCCCCATATAGTATTCCCTGGTGGTCCAGTGGCTTATTAAGTACTGGATGGGGGCCCACAGGAAGCTGTTACATACCTTCCCAGCAGCTCCCCCAGCTCCCCTGTGTAAATCTTGCAGTCTGCATGCCGTGCGGAGCGTTGCCATGGTAACCCATGGCAACGCTCTGCAGCCGCGGGTCTCGCGATATTTGCACTGGGGAGCTGGAGGAGCTTCCTGCGGGCCCCCCCAGGTCCTAGGAGGTATTATCGGCAATATCTGTATCTCTATTGGCCGATATCAATATTGCAGAAAATACTGAATATCAGCCGATAATATCGGTAAAACCGATAATCGGTCGATCCCTATTAGTGTGTGTATGTGTGGGGCTGTTTGGGGTATTGCATGTGAGAGGCTGCATGTGGGGTTGTGTGTATGTATGCGGATTGTCAGTGGTGTTGAGTTTGTGCGGATTGTGTGTTGTGTTTGTGTGTGGGTTGTTCGTATTATTTGTATGAAGGGAGGGTTATTCTGCATTTCTGTATATATCTAGCAGTGTGGGTGGCTTCCCTGGGTTCCAGGCTGGCCAGGTACAGGTCAAGGATAGGAGCTGAAGCAGCAGATGCAGGTTGCTCTACTCCTGTGTGGATTCCCATTCACAAAGTGCTGGAATAAAGTGATCAGAGATCACTTCCTCTATGTGCTGCAATGCTTTAATTGAGGATTGCCCTTCACCACCTTTCTGTATTACCAGATATCTAAGGCTGTTTGGCTCTAGCAGCCTTGAGTTCCATGCAAAGGCACCTCAAGTGCCGTGCATGGCACATGTGCCGTAGGTTGCCTATCCCTGCCTTAGGTTGTCTTCTTTTAAAAAATATATACATGTGAAGGGTTATTCAGGGATTCCTGACAGATATCAGTGTTACAATGTAACTTGCATTTATTTTGGGGGGGGAATGGTTTGGTAAGTGCTACTTGTACTTATAGCACTATAACTTTCCAAAAAAAAGCTAAGTACATGTTAACATTGGGTATTTCTAAACTCAGGACAAAATGTAGAAACTATTTAGCATGGTGTTCTTTGGCAGTTGTAGATGCGTAACAGATTTTGGAGGTCAAAGTTAGAAACGGTGTGATTTTTTTATTTTTATTTTTTCATCATATTTTATTTTTATTTTTTATAGTAAATTATATGATATAATAATGGTATCTTTAGAAAGACCATTTAATAGCGAGAAAAACTGTATATAATATGTGTGGATACAGTAAATGAATGAGAGGAATATTACAGCTAAACACAAACACCGCAGAAATGTAAAAACAGACTTGGTCCCAGACGGTAATAAAATTAAAAAGCGGTCTGGTCACTAAGGAGTTATTGATACATTTTCAAGCTGGATAAAACTGGTGAGTGGTGACCCTCAGGGTTCTGTTCTGGGACCACTTCTGCTCAATATATTTATAAATGATCTTGAAATAGACATTGAGTAATGTTTCAATGTTTGCAGATGAACAAAACTCTGTAAAGTAATACAATGTGAGTAGGCTATTAATTAATTGCAGAGGGTTTTAAATAGATAGACTGAGCACTCAAATGGCAGATGACATTTAATTTGGAAAATTAAGTAATGCACTACGTGGTAAAGAATGCATAAGCTACTTAAACAGTAGTGAATTATGGATAACAACAAATTAGAAATAATTGGGAATTTTTATAGACAACAAACTAGGCAACAATGTGAGTCAGCAGTTGCTAAGGCCAGTAATGTATTGTTGTGTATAAAAAGTGGCATTTATTCTCGGGACAAAATTATTTAAATTAATTTTACCATTTTTCATTTAGTTTTTGTTTTTTTATTTAACCCCTTAAGGACACATGACATGTGTGACATGTCATGATTCCCTTTTATTCCAGAAGTTTGGTCCTTACGGGGTTAAAGGTGTACATCACATATATCATCATTACAATGCCTGGTGAAAATTTAGATACACAAAAAATTCACATGACAGTGAGTACTATACAACAGCATAAATCAGTGGTTCCCAACCTTTTTTTTTAATTTATTTATTTGAGTACCACTTTGCAGCCCATTTCCATAAATTGTACCACTCATATTAGCAAAATATTTGTTATTGATATAGTTTTGGTTATTTCAAATGTATATGTTTTTCTCTGCCACAGACTCCCCTGCTTTTCTGCCCCAAGCTCCCTCTGCTTCTCCAGGCTCCTCTTGCTTCACACAATGACACAAATGCAGATACACAGACACGCACACTGTGTATCTGCATGTGTGTGAAATGGAAACATGCAGGTACACAGATAAAAACACTGATACAGATACAGACATACAAAATCACACAAAGACACAGATACAAACACTTGCACAAAAACAAACACTGATACAGATGCACAGACACACATACAGATACACAGATCCAAGCAATGACACACTCACACAGATACAGAGATACATACAAAAACACAATCAAAGTTACAAACAGACAAAGTTACAAACACTGACACACATGCAGATACACTGACACACATTCAGATACACAGACACACAGATACTAACACTAACACACATACAGATGCACAGACACACTGATACACATACTAACAGACATGCAGATACAAATACACAGACTGGCATACATACTTGCAGATACAGATACAAACTAAAACCGACCTTATTACACAATACCACACCACAAACAGCTCACTCTACACACATGCAAATACAGGGCTTTTTTTCTCATGCTAGAGCTCTTCAGCAGAGCTCTGAGCATGGTCTGCCCTTGAAGAGCATTGAACCAACATGCTCACTTTGAGAGGGGGCGTGTTTGTCATTAATGATGACAAAATACATCCTCTCTGCCCCGCCCCCTTCTTGGTGGGCTACTGTGATAAAAAAATGCCCGGGCTGAATTTGAATTTTTCCCCCATGTCCGGCCCTGGTAAAAAGACACACACATACAATCACTGAAACACATACAGATGCATAGACACACATGCCGGCACATGCAGATACTCAGATAAACACTGACACACATACAGTTGCACAGGCACTGATATACACACTGACACATATACAGATGTACGGCGACACAGATCCAAACAATGACACACTCACACAGATACACACATACAGATACAGTAACAAACACTGACAAACATTTAGATGGACACAACGACACACATGCAGATACAAAGACACATAGATACATACACTGACACACGTAAGGATACATACCCTATGTGTCTGTATCTGTATCCTTAAGTGTGTCAGGGTATGTTTATACGTGTATGTGTATGTGCATGTGTAGTGTATGTATCTCTGTGCATATGCATGTGTGTCTGTGCAACTGCATGTATGTTAAAGTGTGTATCTGCATGTGTGTCAGGGTATGTATCTGTATGTATCATGGTGCATCTGCATGTTTGCCTGTGTATCTGCATGGGTGTCAGAGTACTGTTTGTCATGGTATGTGTCTGTATGTGTGTCAGTGTATGTATCTATGTGACTGTGTATCTGCATGTGTGTTAGGACATGTATACGTGTGTCAGTCTGTGTTTCAGAGGGTGTGTCTGTGTGTCAGGGTGTGTATCTGTGTGTCAGGGTGTGTATCTTAAATTGTGTCAGTGTATGTATGTATCAGTGTGACTGTGTTTCAGGGTGTGTATTTGTATGTGTGTCAGGGTATGTATTTGTGTGTCTGACACACAGATACATGCAGACACATACCCTGACACACATACAGATATACACCCTGAAACACAGACACATACCCGACACACATGCAGATACACAGACACATAGATACATGCACTAATACACATGCAGATACACACAATGACACACAGATGCATACTTTGACACACATACAGACACATATACCCACACTGACACACATATACACTGACACACATGCAGTGGTTTTAAGTTCAATTTAAACATGTTGCACAGTGGTAGCAAAGCAGAATTGAAGGATAACTATAGTGTGAGGAATACAAATATGTATTTCTGTATACAGCCATACAGGTACAGAGACTGACACACAGATACATACCCTGATACGCATACTGTATCTGCAGGTGTGTGTGTATCTGTATTTATGTGTGTCAATGTTTGTTTATGTGTGTCTGCATGTGTGACAGTTTGTGTTTCTGGGGCAGAGGAGTAGCAGGGGGAGCTTAGGGCAGAGGAGAAACAGGGAGAGCCTGGGGTTGAGGAGAAGCAGGAAGAGCCTAGAGGAGAGAAAAATGGAAAATGGGACAGAGAAAAATTTATAAATTTGAAATAAATGCAACTATATTAATTCCAAACATTTTGTTAATGGGAGGGGTACAATTTATGGAAATGGGCTGCCAAGGGGTACTCAAGTGAAAAAAGGTCTGGAACCACTGGTCAGAAAGAACCAGCCCATTCTAACAAATACTTCAATTTGATAATTTTTACAACATAGTTTGTTCATCTCAAATACAACTGACACCTGCCTAATTTGAAGATAACAGTTAACAGTTACCATATATTTCTTCACAGTAAGTTTCAGTCTTTCATTTAAGGGACACCATAGTCCCCAGAACCACTACAGCTTAATGTAGTGATTCTGCAGTCTATAGCACATCCTGCAGTGTTAGCACTGTAAACGCTGCCTTATCAGAATGTGGCAGTCACTCAAACAAACACTAGAGGTATTTCCAAATCCATTGCTGCACTAGCGTTCAGTGTCTCCACGGCCTCTATGGAGATGCTGAATGTTCTCCATTAAGATGCATTGATTTAATGCATCTCTATTAGGAGATGCTGATTTGCGATAGGCGGTGTTTTCCCGCACATGTGCAATAAGCCTCCCTTTGCTTTTCTATAGGAAAGCATAGGATTGGATGATGATATCAAGATCACCAAAATGGAAACAGAGCCAGACGGGGCCAGCCACGGGGAGGCCAGCTCAGCATGGCAAATATGGTGAGAAATATCACCTTTTTACTGCACAGAGAGCGGGGTGGTCACCCGTACAGACACTTTAGCACTATAGAGTCAGACATACATAACTGTATTCCTCACACTATAGTTATCCTTCAATTCTGCTTTGCTACCACTGTGCAACATGTTTAAATTGAATTTAAAACCGAATAAAGTCAATGGTATACTATTGGTGAAAAGGGTAAGGAAGTGGGGTATTACTGCAATGAGATGCCAACTGCTCGTTCTGCCTGTGTAACATTAAGTTGTGATCTTATATTCTCGCCAGGGGTCTTAGGTCTTATGATACAAAGGGAGGGAGTTATATATTATGGCTGTTAATTGATCCATTATAAGGTTTTTATCATTTTCTGCTTTGACCTCTCTAAGTGTGTGGGGGGTGAGAGTTGATACAGTTAACCAAGCAACCACTATTGCCCTCCTGCCTGGGAAAGTTATTTTATTAAATGATTTCTGAGCTCTCCTGGGAAAGCCCTCTGAGGATTGAGACAGTAGAAACAGCCAGGATTCAGGTAAAAGGGCCTGAGGAAAACTGCAGTCAGGAGTCCTCTAACTTTTTTCAAAAAGGGAGCTATTACTGGGCAGGACCACCACATGTGTAGATAGGTGCCGCGTTAGAATCATAATCTCAAACACTCACCTGAGGGAGTCGTTCCCACTCTACATAACTGCACTGAGGAAATCAACCGAATTTTGTACCTTTGCTCTTGAGAAGTTACACAAATCAATATTGTGTCTGCTGCGTCCCAAATGTCTCCCCACTCATCACTGTCTATTTCGCCACCTAAATCTTGCTACCATTGCAATATGTACCTAATAGACCCCCATACTGGTGAATGCAAGCATTTATAATCATATATTATTGAGATGAAGCCCCTTCCATAAAAAAGCCCTGTATGCAAAGGTCTTTAAAGAGAGTAAGAGTATGTCCCATTGTACATTTAAAAGAACAGTATATGGTCAGGAACACAAACATGCATTAGTGACCCTATAGTATTAAAACCACCATCTAGCCCCTCTTGCCTCTTATTGCCTCCCTAAACATAGTAAAATTCAAGTCTGCAACTGCTGGCTCTGACCTGTCTGCTGACATCATCAGAAGTGGTGGTCTGAGCCAATTACAATTCTTCCCTACAGGATTGGCTCAGACGGTTGAATAGGCAGATCAGGGGCAGAGTCAGCACAAGGTAGACACAGCCCTGGCCAATCAGCATCCCCTCATGGAGAATCACTGAAATAATGCATCTATATGAGGAAAGTTCAGTGTCTGCATGCAGAGGGTGGAGACACTGAATGGCAGTGCTGCTCACTGTGCAGCACTGCCCCAGGAAGCACCTCTAACAGCCATCTGAGGAGTGGCTAGTGGAGTTATCACTAGCCTGTAATGTAAACACACTGCATTTTCTCTGCATTTTTCTCTTACAGTTTTTCCAGGTTGATTGAAATAAGTCTTTTATTTTTATATATATATATATATTTCTTCTTGAGTAAATGCTCGCCATGTTGATATAAGTCTATATTAACCAAAAACACTAATATACAATCTGACTTACATTTTTTTCAGGTTTATTCTTGCAGTTACTGATACAAAATAATACAACAAAGCATGTTACAGGATAATGGATGTTTAATAGCAGATGTTAATTGCTGGACTCCTGAAGGGAGAGTTAGACTCTACATAGTTAGAGGAGAAGAAGAAGAACCTCGTGCAACAAGCAACAGCAACACCTTGTGGCCCTTTGCCTACTATTCTATATAGATATAACCCTAGTGACATCAGAATACAACCCTAACCATGTAAGGACAAGACCACCAATCCACATTCCAGACTTCTCAGACAAAGAAAGCCTTGTGACTATGATACCATCTGTTACTTGGGTCAATCCAGACATCCATACATAATCAATAGAAATATAGAATATGCAATATTCTACAAGCATGTTGTGCAAAGTTTTGCATCTGCATATAGCAGAAAAAGTCTAAGAAGCCTAATGGGTGCCTCTCCTTCAACACTGAAAAATTTACTGTAATTAAGTTATCCAAAAGATTAATTAAGTGTTATATATGCCTGTTTTGTCTAGGTTCCCAAAATCCAATGGGTGCATTCCTGAGGGAAGTCAGTTTTTATGTTTTTAAGTTTTAAGCTTAGTTCAAATGTGTGCCTTATGATGTCCCAGGCAATGAGATATGTTAAAATACCAGGGCACTCTGTACAGAGGATATAGCCCTTTGTGTTTTCTTTTGTCACATGTAAAACATTGGGAGACCTGAACACAAAATTTGTGTTTCTAATTCCACCCATCTCCTCTCCCCTGCTGGTGCATGCCACATCACCAGTTGTGTCAGCTGAGCAAAATACATAAGAAGGTTAGGAAGCCCCCATCCACCCCTTTGCTTGGGTCTGTAAATGTTGTCAATGGTCCTATCTTTGTTAACATCATAAGGGCCTACAACAAAAAGAGTAATCTGAAGAGAACATTCATCTTAATATTGTGTAATCTGCCCATCCAGGAAATTGGCCTTTCTCCCCAACCCTTTTGGTCTCTCTTGATTCTTTGAAACAGTACAGAATAGTTAGCTCAAAAAAGTTTCTAGTAGTCGCTTATTACCTGGATTCGCAGACCCTGTATAGGTGAGCTAATCTATAATTGATAACGTGACCAAATTCGTTCAATGTAGACCGCTGACATATTTACAGGCCTCCATTTTTAATTAATTATATTAAAATATGCACAAAAATAGAAAAGACAAATAAGAAAGATACTAACCTTTATGCTCCTGCTGGTGCTGTTCATCTACAGACAAGCAGCAGCTGCA
Source organism: Pelobates cultripes (assembly GCA_933207985.1). Lineage (NCBI taxonomy): Eukaryota > Metazoa > Chordata > Amphibia > Anura > Pelobatidae > Pelobates > Pelobates cultripes. The sequence continues at coordinate 154,068,071 of OW240912.1, forward strand.
GAGCACATCCCCAAGGCTAGGAAAAGGCAGTACTTACCAGGAGCCTCATATTTATGTCTAAATGACTTGATTTATAAAGTATCCAGAGCTGCAATCAGTTTAATCACAAACCTACTCACAGTTTGTGGACAGAGCTGTTTACTGTTTTTTTTTTTTTTGTTTGTTTTTTTATTACTGTCCATGCATGCTCACTTGCTTTGGACAGCAAAGGAATAAGTAGAAATGTTTCCACATCTGAAAGAAAAGAAGCAGTCTTGTATCTAGTTATTTTCTACAAACTGTGCTAGTCTAAACCCATGTGTGCAGGGACACAGTAACAATTTCCTTACACCATTACCTAAGCAGTGAGCAAATGTTGACTATATAAAAGGCGATTATAGTCCTGACATTTATATTCCCTGCCAATATAAAATAATATTAATATAATCCCTGTCATTAGAATGGCTTCTGTCCAGACCTTTTCCTCACAGACAAGCATTCTGAATGAATAGCACATGCCAGGCTCATAGAAACATAGAATGTGACGGCAGATAAGAACCATTCGGCCCATCTAGTCTGCACAATACTCTAAATACTTTCTTTAGTCCCTGGGTTTATCTTATAGCTAGGATAGCCTTATTCCACGCATGCTTAAACCTCTACCACTTCAGCTGGAAGGCTATTCCATGCATCCATTAGCCTCTCAGTAAAGTAATACTTTGTGATATTATTTTAAAACCTTTGCCCCTCTAATTTAAGACTATGTCCTCTTGTTGTGGTAGTTTTTCTTATTTTAAATACAGTCTCCTCCTTTACTGTGTTGATTCCCTTTATGTATTTCAATTTTTCTATCATATCCCCCCCATCTCGAATTTCCTCCAATCTACACATGTTAAGATCCTTTAACCTTGTAAGTTTTATCCTGTAATCCAGCATTTCCCAAACTGTGTGCCGTGGCGCCCCAGAGCCGCAAGATATTTCCCGGTGCTATGATGATAGCACCGGGAACTGTGCTCTCCCCTGCTGGCTCTGCAGGACCGGAGGAGAGATCAGAGATCTCCCTCTCCAGCCCGGTCGCATTGTACTGCTGGTAACTGGAAGGGGAGGGAGAGAGGACCCGGGGGGAGCTGCAGCTCTGCCGGGTTCTCTTCTCGCGAGCTTGGAGCGTTACCACAGCAACGCTACAAAGGTAAGCAGGGAGAGGGGATATTAAAATAATATTATTTTTTTAAATTAAAATTAAATTAAAAAAACTTTTACTAATTAAAATTAAAAAAAATTAAAATAATAAAAAGAATAAACTAATATGGACAAAAAAGAGCAAGGGTGGAACAGCGCTGACCACAGGAGAGCTGCACACCTGAAAAAAGGGTAACCCTCAAACCCTTCAGGTGAAAACTGAACAAACAGAACAAAGGATACATATTGCACTAAATAAAACCGATAAATAATTGAAATAACAATAAAAATATATGAAATATACAATACAAAATGCAAAGGTACCAAATATTAGAGGTAAAAAGTATTTTTGGGTCATAAAAGTCTTCAGGTGTTCAAAAGACGTCTACGGTATGACTTCAAACATCAGCAGAAAAAGAAAACATAGAAAACCAATAGTGTAATATTGTAAGTCTATGGACTGTAGACAACAGAGATAAAAATTGCCAACTCCTGTCGTATAGAGCTATAACCAGCTCTCGGTACAACAGCGTATAGTGGTATTTAAATTCCCCACTTGTAGGATATCCCTCTGACTGTAGTTGCAGTGTAGATACAGGGAGTGCAGAATTATTAGGCAAGTTGTATTTTTGAGGATTAATTTTATTATTGAACAACAACCATGTTCTCAATGAACCCAAAAAACTCATTAATATCAAAGCTGAATATTTTTGGAAGTAGTTTTTAGTTTGTTTTTAGTTATAGCTATGTTAGGGGATATCTGTGTGTGCAGGTGACTATTACTGTGCATAATTATTAGGCAACTTAACAAAAAACAAATATATACCCATTTCAATTATTTATTATTACCAGTGAAACCAATATAACATCTCAACATTAACAAATATACATTTCTGACATTCAAAAACAAAACAAAAACAAATCAGTGACCAATATAGCCACCTTTCTTTGCAAGGACACTCAAAAGCCTGCCATCCATGGATTCTGTCAGTGTTTTGATCTGTTCACCATCAACATTGCGTGCAGCAGCAACCACAGCCTCCCAGACACTGTTCAGAGAGGTGTACTGTTTTCCCTCCTTGTAAATCTCACATTTGATGATGGACCACAGGTTCTCAATGGGGTTCAGATCAGGTGAACAAGGAGGCCATGTCATTAGATTTTCTTCTTTTATACCCTTTCTTGCCAGCCACGCTGTGGAGTACTTGGACGCGTGTGATGGAGCATTTTCCTGCATGAAAATCATGTTTTTCTTGAAGGATGCAGACTTCTTCCTGTACCACTGCTTGAAGAAGGTGTCTTCCAGGAACTGGCAGTAGGACTGGGAGTTGAGCTTGACTCCATCCTCAACCCGAAAAGGCCCCACAAGCTCATCTTTGATGATACCAGCCCAAACCAGTACTCCACCTCCACCTTGCTGGCGTCTGAGTCGGACTGGAGCTCTCTGCCCTTTACCAATCCAGCCACGGGCCCATCCATCTGGCCCATCAAGACTCACTCTCATTTCATCAGTCCATAAAACCTTAGAAAAATCAGTCTTGAGATATTTCTTGGCCCAGTCTTGACGTTTCAGCTTGTGTGTCTTGTTCAGTGGTGGTCGTCTTTCAGCCTTTCTTACCTTGGCCATGTCTCTGAGTATTGCACACCTTGTGCTTTTGGGCACTCCAGTGATGTTGCAGCTCTGAAATATGGCCAAACTGGTGGCAAGTGGCATCGTGGCAGCTGCACGCTTGACTTTTCTCAGTTCATGGGCAGTTATTTTGCGCCTTGGTTTTTCCACACGCTTCTTGCGACCCTGTTGACTATTTTGAATGAAACGCTTGATTGTTCGATGATCACGCTTCAGAAGCTTTGCAATTTTAAGAGTGCTGCATCCCTCTGCAAGATATCTCACTATTTTTGACTTTTCTGAGTCCTTCTTTTGACCCATTTTGCCAAAGGAAAGGAAGTTGCCTAATAATTATGCACACCTGATATAGGGTGTTGATGTCATTAGACCACACCCCTTCTCATTACAGAGATGCACATCACCTAATATGCTTAATTGGTAGTAGGTTTTCGAGCCTATACAGCTTGGAGTAAGACAACATGCATAAAGAGGATGATGTGGTAAAAATACTCATTTGCCAAATAATTCTGCACTCCCTGTATTATGCAATAACAGAAGAGAAGAAGGCACATAGTGCTCTCCATATATGTAAGTATGAATAGTAGAAGGAAATGTACTTACAATTTAAAAAGCAAACGGACCGCTCTATGGCATGGGTGAAACAATCCCCATCTAGGATTCTTTGGATAATGACCCTGATTTGTCAGGTGATGAGATGTGCCAGGTATGATTATTGTAATTACTTCAATGTGTATTGTATTAAAGGACCACTATAGGCACCCAGACCACTTCAGCTTAATGAAGTGGTCTGGGTGCCAGGTCCATCTAGGGTTAACCCTGCCTGCTGTAAACATAGCAGTTTCAGAGAAACTGCTATGTTTACATATGGGCTAATCCAGCCTATAGTGGCTGTCTCATTGACAACCGCTAGAGGCGCTTCTGCAATTCTCACTGTGATTTTCACAGTAAGAAGACGCCAGCGTCCATAGGAAAGCATTGAAAATGCTTTCCTATGGACTGACTGAATGCGTGCGCGGCTCTTGCCGCGCATGCTCATTCAGCCGATGACAACCGAAGGAGGAGGAGATTCCCCAGCGCCGATGGAGCCTGGCGCTGAAGAAAGGTAAGTGATCAGCCCGGCAGGAGGGGGGAACCTATTAATACTATAGTGCCAGGAAAACGAGTTTGTTTTCCTGGCACTATGGTGGTCCTTTAACCCCTTAAGGACACATGACATGTGTGACATGTCATGATTCCCTTTTATTCCAGAAGTTTGGTCCTTAAGGGGTTAATCAGACATGTGACGTCATTTTGGCGCCAAAATTCTAATTTGTGACATTCAGTTACCTATATAAATCAAAGCTGCCAGGCATTTGTTTTACTCCACTTGAAAAAGCCTAATAGGGCGAAACATGCTGTGATTTTAAATTTTGTTTAATAAAAGAAATATTTTTAGACTTCCTATTTGTTTACGTCAGTCTTTTATACTTTTATTATTTAATTTTATTCATACCTGGCACATATCATCATCTGACATATTCCTTCTATTATTCATACTTGCATATATGGAGAGCACTGTGGCCCTTCTTCTCTTCTTTTATTGCATATGACCTACACTGCAACTACCGTCAGAGATCCTACAAGGGGGGAGTTTAAATACCACTGTACGCTGTTTTACCGTGTTGTCTACAGTCCACAGACTTACAAAACTACACTATCGGTTTCCTATTTTTTTTTTCTGCTGATGTTTGAAGTCATACCATAGACGTCTTTTAAACACTTGAAGACTTTTATGACCCACAAATACTTTTTATCTCTTATATTTGGTACCTTTGTATTTTTTATAGTATATTTCATATATTGTATTGCTATTTCAGTTATTTATCGGTTTTATTTGGTGCAACCTGTATCCTTTGTTCTGTTTGTTTAATACATTTATATCCCCACAGACCCACAATTACCCCCCATACACACACACTGCCCCCCCATTCACACACACTGCCTTTCCCTCCATACACACACTGCCCTTCCATACACACATACTGCCCCTACACACACACTCAGACACACACATATTGCACCCCTCAGACACACTACTGCCCCTATCCCCTACTACAGCCCCTATCCTGGCAGATCCCAGGTAAGTTGTCAAACTGTTCTTACTCTGGGGGGGCACTATGGTACTACTGGCACCATAACCATGACAAAGTGCTGTAGTGGTTACTATGCCTGGATTGTTTTTTTAAATAATCTACCAGTGCCCCTCCCAAGATTAGGTTCTGGATCTGCGCTTGAACGACAAGCATTTCTGCCAAGCAGTGGCCCAGTATATGCAGCTGGGTGTACATATTTATAACCTAGGAAATTATTTTAACTTGGGGCGCCTTGGAAAAATATTGAAATATTAAGGGCTCCTTGAACCTAAATAGTTTGGGTATAAGGGTGTGCACATTAAAGCAGAAACACACGCCGCGTATGTATGTGTATGTGTATATATATACACACACACACTGCTGTGTGTGTGAGGGTGCTGTGTGAAGGCACTGTGTGTGTAAGGGTGCTGTTAGTGTGTGCTGTGTGTGTGTATGTGCATATGAGTGTGCAGTCTATTGTATAAGGGTGTGCACCTTAAAGCAGAAACACACACGCTGCGTATATATATATATATATATATATATATACGCAGCGTGTGTCAGAATATGTGTGTGTGTGTGTACACATACATACACACACACACACACTGCTGTGTGTGTGTGAAGGTGCTGTGTGTGTAAGGGTGCTGTTAGTGTGTGCTGTGTGTGTGTATGTGTAAGGGTGCTGTGTGTGTAAGGGTGCTGTTAGTGTCTGCTTTGTGTGTGTGGGTGAGGGTGCTGTGTGTGTAAGGGTGCTTTTAGTGTGTGCTGTGTGTGTGAGGGTGCTGTTAGTGTGTGTATGTGTAAGGGTGCTGTGTGGGTGAGGGTGCTGTTAGTGTGTGCTGTGTGTGTGTGTGTGTAAGGGTGTTGCTAGTGTGTAAGGGTGTTGTTAGTGTGTGCTGTTTGTGTGTAAGGGTGCTGTGTGCGTGAGGGTGCTGTGTGTAAGGGAGCTGTTAGTGTGTGCTGTGTGTGTGTATGTGTGAGGGTGCTGTGTGTGTAAGGGTGTTGTTAGTGTGAGGGTGCTGTTAGTGTGTGTGTGTGTAAGGGTGATGTATGTGTGTGTGCTGTATGTTTGTGTGTTAATATCCCCCTAACTTCTTACCTTATGTAGGGAGGGGGGGACCGTGCTCCTGCCTTCCCTGGTGGTCCAGTGGAGAGTGAACTCTAGCCCCCTGTGTGGCTAGAGTTCACTCTTGCGAGATCTGAGCGGCAACGCTCCGACCGTGCAAGAGGAACCCGGTGGAGCTGCTCCGACCGCGCAAGAGGAACCCGGCGGAGCTGCTGACAAGAGCTCCCCGGGTCCTCTCCTGCCTCCCTCCCTGCGGGTTGATGAAGATGATCTTTGATCTCCCTCACCTGCCCACGGAGGGAGGCACATAGTGCGTGCCGCGGTGATTAGGGTGTGCCTAGGCACACCCGGCACACCCCGTGCGCATGCCTATGCTGCATACAATACTCCAAGTGAGGTCTCACTAGTGTTCTGTACAATGGCATGAGCACTACCCTCTTTCTACTGCTAATACCTCTCCCTATACAACCAAGAATTCTGCTAGCATTTCCTGCTGCTCTATTACATTGTCAGCCTACCTTTAAGTCATCTGAAATAATTCTTAAAGAGAATGGGTCCACGTACAGAGGTACCCCACTGGTAACAAGACCATGCTTCGAATATACTCCATTGACTACAACCATTCAACAATATTGGAATCCAAACTTAAAGATTGCAGTTTATTAATAAGCCTTATATGTGCAACGGTGTCAAAAGCCTTCTTTTCTAGGTAAGCAATGTCTACTGCACCACCCTGATCTATTATTTTAGTTACCCAATCAAAATAATCAATAAGATTAGTTTGGCATGACTTGCCTGAAGTAAGCCCATGTTGTCACTGATCTTGAAATCCATGTGATTTTAGATGTTCAATAATCCTACCCTTTTACATGGTTTCCATTACTTTCCCCCACTACTGAAGTAAGGCTTACTGGACTATAGTTGACCGACTCCTCCCTACTACCTTTCTTGTGAATGAGCACACCATTTGCTAACTTCCAATCTTCTGGGACTACTCCTGTTAACAATGATTGGTTAAATAAATCCATTAATGGTTTTGCAAGTACACCACTAAGCTCTTTTAATAACTTTGGGTGTATGCCATCAGACGTATTTGTCTTTACTTTTGACAGTTGAAATCAAACCTCTTCCTCTGTGAACTCACATGTAACAAATTACTAATTTGTCCTTTTTTTCTGAGGTCCCTTGCCTCTATATTTCATTTAAATACTGTAAATGTTGTCCTGAACTGTTCACCGAGTACATTTGTTCCCTTTTGATGCAAACCATATATTTTTGTACAGTTTATTTCTATTCCAAAAAAGCCCCCAACACCATTCACCAAGCCACAGGTTAAAGTCCCTAATACGCACCCGCCTGTCATTCTGAGTGTTATGCACAAGCATAACTTCAGAGAATGACAGTGTGAAAGCAGCCTGTCGTATATCATTGGCAAAAACATTGTCTTTACCTCTGAAACATCATTGCAAACCAAGTCATGTGTCCCTAGATCAGGGGTTCTCAAATCAGTCCTCAGGACCCCCTACCAGTCCAGTATTTGGGGATTATCTGGGTGTGTCTCAGGTGTTTAGAAAAAGGGAAAAAAACACCTTAGACTCTAAGGTGTTTTTATTTTTCTAAACACCTGAGACACACCCAGGTAATCCCTAAACCCTGGACTGCTAGGGGGTCCTGAGGACTAACGTTGAGAACCCCTGCCCTAGATGGACAAGTACATCCAATTCCACTTCCTGCTTTGTTAGCTTAACAATATTACAAATAGGTCTCCTGTCTCTGTGAGCAGTAGCTCAGCCAATCAAATGTCTTTCATAGAGAAGCGCCATATAAGAGAGTCTAACTCAATTGTCAGTGTGAAAGCACCATCTGGTGGATGTGAGAAAGACAGCCACTGTGGATGTGTTCAGCCCTGCAAATTTTACATTGATGTATCTCCAAAATGGCAGTGTTTTACAATCCAGGAACAAAAGGACACAGCCACTGCGAACAGGTAACTTCAATTAGATAAAGTGGGTGGATCTTTAAATGAACCTTTAAGTATAACATTGATAGAATCCTAATGAGAAAACTAGTTCAAACGATCAATTCATTTACTTTTTTTAATACAAGCAATTAATTTCCCTTCCCAAGGCTCCCTAATACTTCCTATGAATATGGTTGACAATCTAGAAATAGATTTTTAACATAACACAAAATAATTGAGGTTACATATTTTTAAGGTGGATATATAAAGGGGCAACTGTTTTTTTGTTTTTTTTGCTGGGCAGAAAATACAAGGATAAATCAAATAATTTGCTCAGTGGAACTCACTACTACTATAAAATAGCCCGCTCTTAGTTCTAGGTTGCCTTGTATTATTTCTGACCTTACTATGAGTGCATACTGCATGCACACTTGGTAAGCCTTTCTATCCTACCTGGAGAGATCTGAGCTGCAGATTGTACATCTGCTGCTGGTGGCACATCCCAGTTCACTATATAAACTGCTAGAAGTTGTGGTATGTTGATTACTTTATAGCAGACCTGCACAATATGGCAATAGGTAGGGGCCAAAAGTCAATAGGCTAAGCTTCTTCGGGCCGCATATAGGTTTGCACCTATCACTTGCATACTGACAGACATACAGCTACACACACAGACAGACATACACTCACACACACTGACAAACATATAGATACACCCACAGACAGACATAAAGATGCACACAGACAGATACACACACTGACATACAGATACACACACACTGACATACAGATACACACGCATACAGATACACATACACACACACTGACTGACATACAGATACACACACATGCTGACATACAGACACACCCATTGACAGACAGACATACATACAGACACATAAACACAAACTGACAGACGTACACACACACACACTAACATACATATAGATACACACACACTGACAGACCTACATACACATACACGCACACACTGAAAGACATACACACACACATTGACAGACACACAGGTCAAAATATACTTTTTTATAGCCACCTTCAAGTTTCTTACCTTTTGGGTACAGGAGGCTGAGGATGTCAGGAGTTAGGGACTGAATCTTGCAGCCTGCACCCAATCCCTTTCCCACATGGCTCTGTGCTGCCAATAAGCAAGGGGCCCGGTCGTGCTGTTAAAGAACAACAGTGCCCGTGTGCTGAACATGCCCATAGGGTGGCCCTTAGTGCTTATCCCTTATGATGACCAGTACTGAGGCTAGAAGATTACCTATTTAACACAACTTTCCTTACTTAGCACAACCTCTGGTGGGTAGTAATTTATAGGATAACAACACTTCTCAGTTGCCAACCTGAATGTAAAGTATTCAGTGGTTGGTAAACACGATCTACAAAGATCCAGAAGGGAAAATATGTTATTCCTGGCTAATCATGGCAGCATCACTTATGGGTAGCTCCTTCCTTAGCAGTCACAGGACAGGAATTAATTAGATTAATTAATCAGACTGATAGGTATAAAGAGTCCCTCCTCCCCCTACACCTCAGTCTTTTTTCCTGTCCTTAGCAAGTTCTACAGGACTTTTTATGTTTGTTTTATGGCCACCTTCCTGCGTTTGTCGTGGGTTCGTTCCAAATGAAGTTCAGCCTCTCTTCATTTGAAGGACCCAGTAAACAGGACTAACTGGGTCAGGTTCAGTGTAAGTACTGAACTGCAGCGTGGGAAGTAAGTGTTTGAGGGAGACACTGTTTTCTGTTACTGCAGGGGTTGGTTTTCCTTAAAAATTCCCCTTGGTCTCGACCTGCCCCTGCTAATTGGGGTCTTAAATCCCCCCCATTCCTTCTGGCAGTATTTGGATCCATACTTATGAGGAAGGCACTTTTATTGTGTACCTTTGTGGCTCTGTTCCTTGCTTTTTGGTCTTCTATCCGTGGCAGGGGCTGTGCTGGCTGTTCCTTCTCCCTGGGGCTCCATGTGAGTTTGGGCTATGAGGGGCTGGAACGCATTATGCGTTCCAGCCGATAGTCTGATGCTCGCGGCCGGATCCGGCAAAACCGGAAGTGATTTGCATGCCGGTCGCGAGCGTTTGGAACGCATACCATGCGTTCCAGCGCTCTGCGCATGCGCAGACCGGGCGATCAGCTGTTCGCTGCCCGGACCTATTTAAAGCCTCTGATTCAGCTGCCTTAGCGCTGTATCTGCTGTTCTTATATTGGTTTTCCCTGGGAAAGATTTGGTTTTCAGTTTGGGTTCCCGCTGCTTCTCTCTGCTACCTGGCTGCATGGTGGAAGATCTGCTCTTTAAGGTAGGATTGCTGTTTTTACTGCTGATTGGAAGTTTGCCTTATGTCAGCTTGCCTCTTTTATCCCTTTGGGAAATTAGGTCTTGAATTTTCCTTTGGTTCTTCTATATAGTATGGATTCTCCCTCTGCCTCTGCAAGATCCCTCTCTAGAAAACATAGGTGAGCCATTTATAATTTTTATTGGGGGGGTTGTTAAAAGAGCCTGTAATATATGCCATATATGGCTTTATTCCAGCCCCAGCGTTCATTTGGATTGTCCAGCAAGAAAATCACGGGAAAAGTCAAATAAATGCATTAATTGTTCATCGCCTGCTCTGAATGGAAGGAAGCTTTGCAGGGAATGCTTGTTGGAAGTCGCAGACGCCCCCAGTAGAGGTTCCCCACGGGACGACCTTAAGCTCTGGATTTCCCAGGCTATTGCTGAGGGCTTTAAGGCTACCACGGGATCTAGTGGTCCGAGTAAGAGACGCAGAGCGGAACCTCAGTCTTCCAGCTCTGATGAGGACCCTGATGTGTGGGAGGTCTCGGATAAAGGTGAGGAGGAAGCTGAATATGCCTCCAGGTCTCTTGACTCCAGGTCTGTTGATAGACTTCTACACCCTTAGTCTCACTGAAGAAAGATCTGAATTGAAAGAGGCTGACAGGTTCTTTGAGGACCTAAAGCCTAACAGACCTACTTTCCCGGTGCATGCATCAATCAGGGATATGATCCTTCAGGAATGGAATAAGCCAGAAAAGAAGTCCACCTTAAAAAATAAGTTCACAAGGGTTTATCCGTACTCTACAGTGGACTGCTGCCTGTGGAACTCAGTTCCTAAAATTGACGCTACAGTGATCCATATGGCTAAGAAAACTACGCTGCCATATGGCATATCTCAGGGAGCCTATGAAGAAGCGTATGGATGGAGATCTGATTAAAGCCTACTTGGCCCTAGGGTCTGCCCTTCATCCGGCAAGACTCTCTCCAGAGCCTTGAAAGTGTGGCTCCTAATCTGAAGGAAGATATTGATCGGGGTGTCCATAGGGAACATCTGTTGGAGAGCCTCAAGGACTTTAGTCTGGCCACGGAATTCTGTTCAGAAGCCTCCCTGGACATCACTCGCATGGTTGCCAAGAGTATGGCCCTGTCTGTGGCTTCTAGAAGGGCCTTGTGGCTTCATTCGTGGGGTGCTGACTATGTGGCCTTCCGTTCCAAGGGGATCTCCTTTTTGGGAAAATTCTGGAAGATGCTATTCAAAAAGCTGCTGATGGGAAAAAGGTGTTTTTACCTCAAGTTGGCAGGAAGAGTTTTCCCCCCTCCTGAAAGACCAAGCACTTCAAGGATAGGTCCTTTCGTGACAGCAGGAGCTATAAACCTGGAAGGGAATTTTCCAGGAATTCTTCATGGAAATCTTTTTCGCACTCATCTTCCACAATAAGGCTTCCAGAGGAAGGGGTGCTAGGATCTAGGGGAAGAACTTATGAAGGTCTCCAGGCCCGTTCGGGGACGGTGGGAGGAAGACTGAAGTTCTTCTACCCCATGTGGGCCAGCAATATTTCGGACCTATGGGTCACTTCCATCATAAAGGAAAGTTACAGAATAGAATTTTCATCTTACCCGAAAACCGCATTCTACAAAAAATCAAGGGTGTCGGTAGGCATCAAACGAATGACCATGAGGTCCTGCATTTCTGCACTCCTGGAGCAGAAAGTGGTTCCGGGGGATTTACTCCACAGTGTTCTTGGCCCCAAAACCACAGGGAAAGTGGCGTCTCATCTTGAACTTGAAAGGCGTAAACTCCATGCTCGATATAAGGACGTTCAAAATGGAATCCTTGAGGACCATCTTGAAGTGTGTCAAAAGAGGAGACTGGATGACCTCAATAGACTTGAGGGACGCCTACTATCATATCCCGATACATCAAGATCATATACAGTTTCTCAGGTTTTGGGCGCTAGGAAGGCACTTTCAGTTCCGGGGACTACCGTTTGGCCTCAGCCTGGCGCCAAGAACGTTCTCAAAAGTTCTGGTCACTTTAATAGCCTTTATAAGGGAGAAAGGTATCGAGATTTTCCATTACTTGGACGACATCCTTATTTTAGGTCCATCTCAAAGGATTGTAGCTCAGCATACGTCGGTGGCAATGTCCATTCTCCAAGACCATGGTTGGCTTCTGAACGTAGAGCTCCCTCGTCCCTGCACAAACTATCATTTTCCTGGGTGCAGTGGTGAACACCGTGTCTGCCCATGTGTTCCTGTCTCCAAAAAGGGTCACAAATATCAGAGACAAAGTACGGAAGCTACAAGATCTCGAATCTGCATCGGCAAGAGAAGTCATGAGTCTCCTGGGTTCCTTGACATCAACAATAGAGTTGGTGAAGTGGGCCCAGTGGAAGTTCCCTCCGGCCCAGAATTGCTTCCTTCTCCAGTTCGACAGGGTGACAACAGATTGGGAGCAGAGGATCTATCTTCCCTTGCCCGTAAGGAAGGGGTTAAACTGGTGGAAAAGAGAGGTTTCCCGTTGGAAGAACCCCCTTGGAAGGTTATTACGACAGATGCCAGTTCTTTTGGATGGGGTGCCCACTTCAGTTCTGTATGGACTCAAGGGAAGTGGACCCGAGAACAGAGTCGCCTACACTCAAATGTAAGGGAACTGAGAGCGGTTTCCAAGGCCATATTGAGATTCCTGCCAAGGATCAAAAATTCTTGGGTTCTAATCAAAACAGACAACCGAGCGGTGGCCTCCTATGTGAACAACCAAGGTGGCACGAGAAGCAGGTTGCTCCTGGAAGAGCTAGATCCCTTAATGACAATAGCCATGACCTATCTTCAAGGTCTGAAGGCGATCTATCTTCCAGGTTTGGAGAACGTGACGGCAGACTTTCCTCAGCAGGAAGGAAATTCTTCCAGGAGAAGGGCAACTTCACCCGGCGATCTTTGCAGAAATTGCCCATCGGTGGGGCATGCCCCAGATCGACCTGATGGCATCCTCTCAGAATCATCAGGTGGAGAATTACTTCTCCCACCACCCGGACTGTCAGGCACTGGGCCAGGATGCTCTCTCTCTTCCTTGGTCATTCGATCTGGGGTATGCTTTCCCTCCCCTACCCATGATACCTAGGTTCCTGCGGAAGGTTTGGTCGAAAGGCAAGAAAGTTATTGCCATAATTCCAATTTGGCCTCGGAGGCCGTGGTTTCCCCTATTGACTATGATGAGCCAAGAACAGCCTTGGCCTCTTCTGGTGATGGAGGATCTGCTCACGCAGGGCCCAGTATTCCATCCTCATCCAAACGCCTCAAATTGGGGGTATGGGTCTTGAAAAAGAAAGGCTTCAACTGCTAGGTCTCTCAGATGCAGTAGTCCTTCTGCTCTCTAGGAAAGCTTCTACTTCCTCATGCTACCATAGGATCTGGGATGTGTTCCGGGCATGGGCTTCGTCCAACAATGTGGACTTTCTGCATCCTCGCAATATTGAGATCTTGGAGTTCCTGCAAGAGGGCCTGGATAAGGGCCTTAGCCTCAGCACTCTGAAAGCTCAGTCTTCGGCGCTTTCAGCTTTGTGCAACATCTCATGGACTTCTGATCCTTTGATCTCCAGGTTCTTCAAGGCAGCCTTCAGGTTGAGGCCTACTTCCAGATCTACTACCCCTCCTTGGGACCTTTCTCTGGTGCTCAATTATCTCACTGATGATCTGTTTGTTCCCCTTGAAAGTTTGGATGCTACTCTCCTGACGTATAAAACTTCGTTTTTGGTGGCAATTACTTCCGCAAGACGGATTTCAGAGATTAAGGCATTTTCTACATCATCTTCTTGTCTACGATTCTATCAGGATAGGGTGTGTCTGAAACCAAAACCTGAGTTTCTTCCTAAGGTGGTTTCCCAGTTCCATCTCTCTCAAGAAGTGGTTCCCCCATCATTTTACCCCAACCCCTCTTCTCAGGAGGAGATTAGATGGCAACGTTTGGATGTCATGAACTGCCTGTTTGCGTAACTTAAACGTTCTGAGTCTTTCCGTAAAACTGACCAACTCTTCGTTTTGCCGTTGGGAGCAAGGAGAGGTGAGGCGGCTTCTTTATTTACGTTGAAACGTTGGATTTCTCTGATGATTAGGAAGGCATATATCTCTAACGGTCAATCACCCCCACGGGAGATAAGAACTCATTCTACTAGAGCATTATCTACTTCATGGGCTAATTGGGCAGAGGTTCCATACGATGATATTTGCAGAGCAGCCACCTGGTCTTCTCCGATGACGTTCATGAAGCACTACAAACTAAATGTGGATTATCCTTCCACCTCCTTTAGGAAGAGTGTCCTGTCTACGGTTTCTTTATCCCGTTGATATTAAACTTTTCTTTGCTGCATGTGATTCAGTTTTGTGTAATTTCTTGGATTATTAATCCCACCCTATATTTCTGTGAAGCTTGGGTATTACCCATAAGTGATGCTGCCATGATTAGCCAGGAATAGAGAAAATTTCTCATGGCAGCATCACTTATGGGTAGCTCCTCCCTTAGCAGTCACAGGACAGGTATTAATTAGATTAATTAATCAGACTGATAGGTATAAAGAGTCCCTCCTCCCCCTACACCTCAGTCCAATTATAAAGCTGAAATAAAAGAACAGGCGGGAACCCTGATGCTGCCATGAGAAATAGCCAGGAAAAGAAAATTACAGTAAGTTTGTCATAAATTTTCTCTATTTCTTACTTACACAAACCTAGAAGAAATGAGATGGGAAACAGTTGAGAAAAAAAGCTTACAGTTTAACTTTTCAGTGAGATTTCATTGGTAATCAGATGATATCCTTTGCGTGTGATAGGGTGGGTAATAAGGCTATGAAGAATGATCAATAAATGTGTGTTGATTGGAACTTATTAGAAATAGAAGTATAGCCATTTAAAGTGCGTATTTTGTGTAGTGGTTATACTTCCACTGTTTATTTTGATCTACACAGAGTAGCTGATAATGGTAACTATGAAACATGGGCCAATCACCACAATCAGTACAGCTCACTGTAGTAGTTATGCTTCCAGGAGTGCCCTGGTACCCTTCCAAAGGAATTTGCCAAACCGTTTAAGAACAGTTCAGCAGCAGGTCATGTGGGTGCCCATGCCACAGTTCTCCATTGTGCTCAGCAAGCCTCAGGGAAATACTCAACAACCGAGAGGTTTAGGTGCTGTCCCCAGCCAATGAAAGCAGACTTGTATGGCCTGCTTTGTTCAGTGGACTCTGCTGATTCTCCCTGCAGCATTTTTCAGATGATGGTAGTAGGCTGCAGTGGTGAAGGTTCTTTGAGTGTTCTGTTAATTTAAAATATATGATTTTTCACAATGGTATGACCAATACCATGTCTATGTGTAAGAAATGGGTTGCCTTTAAAAATGTTTTTTTTTCTATGTAATATATGGACATGTGCTTTTGTGGAAGTTTTGTATAGATAAGCGATCTGGTTTCACAATGGAATGTAATTTAAATATCAAAAGAGGTTGTCATCAAATGGTGCATCATGGATGACTTTTTTGGATTGTGGGAACAGGCCTTTCCAGTGTTTACCGTATTTACTATTAGATATGTAAGAAATCATGTACATCTTTACTATAAAGGTTGCAAGAATAATGTTATCAAGAGATCAGAACATTAGAGTAATTAACATCTATGTGTAACCATGCATATATGTGGTTTCCCAAGCGATCCTGTCTCTAAAGCAGTCCAGGCCTGCTCATAACCTACCCCCCCCCCCCAAAAAAAAACATGCTAACTGGTCACTTCTTAGAGAATGTTTTAGTATAGCTGGAGGGAAGAGATCAAAGGAAAAAAATTGTTTAGACAATACAGTTCTGGAAAAGGAGGTTGGATGAGCCACTTTTTGGAGGGATTCTGGGATCTAGTTAAGGACTGCGAGAATCAGTCTTGAAAAGGAGAACAGCCAAGGAGGTCAGTCTTGGGAAGATAAAGGTGCAAGGAGAAGTTCTTCATTTAATTGTCTAAGTATTGTCCTTTTTCTGTTTATTGATTATGGACTGGATATGTATTTCCCACGTGTACTGTGTATATTCTTTTACAATCTGCAACAGTAACTAAATCAGTTAACAATAAATGTTTCTATTCACTTGTATTTGTGTCTTATTTGCCACACTCTGTAAGAGAGCTCATACTTTCTTGCAGAATTGACGAGCAAGGTAGGAGGGATTTAGTGTGACTTATAAGCATATTCATAAGTCTATAGATTGTATATTGACTTGGGATACTGTTCAGATATTGTGTATAGGAATTTCAGTGAATCTTGCTTTGTCAATAATGGAGAGATTAGTGAAAAAAATTGATACAGTCTCTAATCCTGAAGCAATAATTAATTGTATGAAAGGAGCATTAGATCTATGGCTTAATGCTCAGTATTATGTGGCCAGGGCAACTATTGAAAATAAATTGTCCAACTCTAATGGTTGGATTGCAGAGAAGTACAAATCTTTAACCCCTTAAGGACACATGACATATGTGACATGTAATGATTCCCTTTTATTCAAGAAGTTTGGTCCTTAGGGGGTTAAATAAACAAATGGAGAAGTTAGAGGCAGAGGTTTCTATTTTAAAGAATGATGTTGAATCAAACTGTCTGCGCAAAATGCTGCTGATTTTTAGGTAGGTAAGTAGTCAGCAAATGAGTTAAGAAAATGAGGAATTGCACATTGAAAATGAGCGTCTTACTGAAAGGCAGAGGGATACAGAAGGAGCTATTAGAAACCTTGCATCTAGAAGCCAGAAAGAGGCTGATCATTCTGCCTGTCTTGCAGAGATTCATGTGGCCGTATCTTTTTCCATAGCTGAGATTGATTTTGTTTGCAAAGAGTTCGGAAAAATAGGTTTGCTTGATAACCCAGTGTTGATAAAGATCCAGTAATTTTAAAAAGTCAAATCAAATTTATCAGGTGCTGACAAATTTTAAATACTTTTGAGTAGTCCTGACCACGCCTTAAAATCAAACTTACCCCATGAAGTGTTTGTAGAGCCAAGAAACAAAGATATCCATTTCTTTTAAACCATATTTTTTTACACGCTTGTTTGTGTGTCCTATTTGTCACACATTCCCTAAACAATAACCGTGTAAGAGAGTCATAATTTATTACAATTAGTAGAATCTAATATTGACTGGTTCTCTTTTACTTTTGTTACTATTACTTTTATTATTACTCTTCCCCCTCTTTGTAATTGCTCTTATATCATTTGTTCTATAACAATATATTATCTGTCCTAGCATTTACCAATATTATGACTGTGAGCTAATGTTCTGTCACACTCACCTTGTGATAATGTCATCATCTTCATGTGTGGTGTCCTTGCCAAGCTGACAGTCGCTGTCACTCCCATATCCAGATTTTATATCTCTTTCACCAGCCTCCATCAGTTCCAGTCGCTGGGTAATGCTGCAGATTCTAGTTCCACCCCTAAGAGGCATAGTGTGAGAAAATTGCCAGCTTCCACCACTACCCTCTGAGCGGCATCCACCAAGAGATGGGGCCTCCCCAGCTTGCAAACGTGGGCTAGCCTGCCCATAACGCCAAGACACTGGGGAGGAGCGATTAGATAGACTGGAAATACTGCGAGGGTTGGCATCATCACTGTCATAACATGGCATGTCCAGGGAACTGGGAAAACAGAGGAAATAAGTATTATCAAGAATTAATGATTTTATAAAAAGGAAGAGAAAGCTAATTTTGAAAAAGAAGGCTGAAAATCCTAAACACTATTTCCACTAAAAGTGGGCTGCAATCGATAGAACTGCTCACTCATCTACTTTCTAATTGCTAAGTAAGGTTATAGTGGTACAACTTCATGGAATTATTTATCCCAATTTTTTTATTTTAGTATAGAGATAATGCATTAAAAAATACAAACAGCAAATGCAAAGGAGAACATTACTCCCTTTTACTTCCCTAGATTTTAATAAGTTTATTTGTTATTCATATCTAATAAATATGTATTTACAAGGAGTGAAAATTAAAATTACATGTAAAAACCACAACACCCTGCCAATCATTCATATAGGCTCTGTCCTTTGCACTGCAATTTTTTTCTCTTAATTTGCAATGCTTGTCCTTATATTGCCTTGTCTTGTCTAGATTTTAATGTACAGAAAAAACAGGAATTGCAAACATTGCTATTATAATAAGAATAGCCTTTTATGTATACAAGGATCAATAAATTATATGTTTAACCTTTAGTTGGTTGTTATCTTTATACAAAAAGTTCAATATTTTTTGTAGGTGGTTGTGGTAGGCAGCTCAGTTGCTCACATACTTATTGACTGAGGGTATCCCTATTTTTGGGAAAGAGCAGTCCCCTTTTTTCTGTATATTTTCCCACGTATTTAGGTTAGAGGTATTTTTTTAAAAGGACTAGCTGCCTCCCTCGTAGTTCCACCTCTTTCCCTTCCCCCATGCTTTTTTTTTCTCTCTCTTGCTTTCCTTTTTCTTTTGCACTGCTGCATTATTTTTTAATTATTTAGTCCCAAAGTCCCTGTGTCAAACAATAAGGAAGAAGAAAACACTTTTTTTAGGGGATGGTCCCCTGCGTATTCCCAGAACATTCAGTTTATTTACAAAAATGGGAGCCAGAAAGAGGGACGCACCCACAGAGGAGCAAGGGATTTAAACCTGAACAAAATGAGATGTCTCCCTTAAAAGCGATCTTCAATCTGTCCACACACATATTAAAACCTTCAGAAATCTCGCTATTAAATAAGGGACTTAATTTTGCCCCCTCAAAGAATCCAAATATTCTGGATCTATTTAGAGACTTGAATCAGTTTATTAGAAAATTGACTCTCACAAGATCCTTCAATTTTAAGGAGGCCAATAGTGTCAATTATTGTGATGAAAGATTTTAAGGCACAAGCTTCCAATTTAAGTGACCATAATAAACAGATTTCCCATAATAATCAGGTTCAATCTGAAATGGGAGCTCTAAGAGATCTTAAAAATAATCAGAACATTATTACAAAGTAGGAGGGATTGTCCTCCTTGATAGAGAGGACTATCTAAAAGAAGTCAATCGTATCTTGGGTGATAAGATTTATTATAAAACCCTTACCAGCAATCCCACAATCCAATTCACTAAAGCATTATGCACTTTAGTGGACAATATGTTTGACAAGGGATAACTGAAAAAACAGAAACAGGATTTGTATTGTCTAATGCTGGTAATAAACCATTTTTTTTATTTCCTCCCCAAGATTCATAAGTCCCTAACTAATCCTCCCGGATGACCGATCATCTCGTCAATTGGCTCCCTAATGGCTCCACTCTCTAAATGGGTAGACTTTCACCTTCAGATATTTGTTAGCAATTTACCCTCCCATATTAAGGACAAAGGTCATGTGTTGTCTTTGATGCAGGATATAAAATGGCAGGAAAATTATTGTTGGCTTACAATCGGCTCTTTATTCTAATATAGACCATTTGGGTTTAAAGGCACTCGAACACTTTCTATTTGCCAATCCACTCCTTCTTTGTTGTCAGGCGAAGTCGATACTGGAGAGTGTCTTATTCATTTTAACCCACAATTATTTTAACTTTAATGGTCAATTTTATTTACAAACAAAAGGCACAGCAATGGGGGCAAGCTTTGCCCCGTCCTATGTGGATGTATTAATGGGCTTCTGGGAATCTACTCATGTTAAATAACTCTATGTGGAAGGATCGTATAGTCTTTTATAGACAATTTATTGACGACATTCTCATCATTTGGAAAGATGATTTTAATGACCTAGAGAACTTTGGCAATAATCTTAATACCAATGATTGGGTCTTTTACCAGTGAGAAGAATAAATTAGAAATTGAATTTCTTGATTTAATCCTATTTGGAAAACCTGGATATATATTGACTAAAACTTTAAAAAAAAAACCTGTTGATGTCAATGTTTTTTTTGCATTCTACCAGTGGACACCATCTAACATGGATCAACAATATTCCATTTGGCCAATTTGGAAGATTACGTCGCAATTGCTCTCTCCAGGAACACTTTGAGGAAGAATCACCTGATTCGGCGTTTGATGGACAAAAATTATGATCCAGATATAATCCTCTGTGCTTATAATAGAGCTAGAAACTTGAATAGAAGCTCCCTTCTTGAGTCATCAACCAATGAACGCTTTTTACCTAATCCCCCAATAGTTTCTTCATCCTCGGATTCCCATGAGGCCATTTTGTCCTTATTGGAAAGGCAGTCTCCAAGAGTAATAAAGAAAGATTGGAATAAATGTAACATTAGCACGAAGGACGGCACCACTAATAAAGGCCCTATCTTCACTACAGTTTTTAACTATGCATATAATCATATCATTCAAATTCTCCATAAACTTTAGCATTTCTACAGCTCCGAGAGTCATGCTTAGGAGAAATATGAACCTTAAGAACACACTGGCACCGTCCAAATTAACCCCTATAGGGCCTATGAACCAATCAATAAATCTTAATTTAGGCAACTATAGATGTGGTTCGACAAGATGCCTTTCTTGCCGACATATGGGTCATGGGGTATCTAATTTTGGCCCCTCATCTAATGACCATGCATTCACAATCAATTCAAGGATCACATTTGTGGTCTACCTTCTCACGTGCATGTGTGGACTCCTATATGTAGGACAAACCACTAGAACATTAAAAACTAGATTTAGAAACACAGATGAGCGATCATCCATAAAGATAAAAAATCCCCTGGCATTTCCAATCTATGTATTATAGTGACACAATACATATCTCAGTGATAGGAACAGAACTAATCCCTGAAAAGATCAATACCTTAAACAGGAAACAAGTCCTCATTACTGCTGAAACAAAATGGATTTTCAAATTAAATACACTGAATCTGTATGGTCTCAATGAGGAATTGGAACAAATTATATAATCCGATTTAGACATCTGGATCGTACCTGTAGTGTAGCATCATGTGCTTGCCTATAGATATAATTTCCCTTTTATATATGTGGTCTAATGGTAGGTCTATGAAATGCCTTATCACTAGTAGGAGTTATAATTTCCTATTTTTATGGATCTGATTATTAGTTGCTGATTAACATAACACTCTTTTAATAGTTTCCTGTTTTCATGTTTGACTTTTTACCAATTTGTATTTTCATTATTATCCGTATATAACCTGGGGTTAAATACAACCATTTTCTGCCGATCCTCTATTTCTATAATTTTTATTTTCACTATTATTTTTAATCAGTTATCTTATAATCATGGGTCCCTTTGAAACTCTTTGAAACTATTCTTGGTATCAAATACAAGAAGTTAATAAGTTACCAAGATACACCAGTCTTAGATCATCATTTACTGACATATATGGATCACATATTTACAGTGAGTGAAGCGCTGTTTAAGAGTCCTTTGTGATATTGAGTGGAACTTCTTCCTTTTTAAATAATGCTTGCTTTTAAGCTATATTTGTTTTTGTATTATTTTATTATTGGTGGAGCATTATTTAGTAAAAAATGCCCCTTTAAAATTATGATGTCATCGCTTTTAATTGATAATTTGGAACTAGGGTATATATACCCAATAAGAACACGATAGACTCTAGTCTTGATAAAGTCTCAGTTGAAGACGAAACGCGTAGACTTTTAGTCTATCTCTTTTACATCCTGCATTGAATCTCCAGCGTGAACTTTTCTACCCGGCAGTGATTCCCGGTTGCAGAAGTGGTCAGCCAAAGTTTGCTTACACACTTACCTTTTGGCAAGCAGATTGGCGTGCTCCCCCAGCCTGGCGTGAGGGGCGGCGGACAGGGTATGTTGCTCTGGGTTATCCCCAGAGTTTTCTCTGACTTGGGGTCCCAGTGAAGCACCCTTTGCTGGTACATATCTGTCTGATGGGTTTCAGAGCTCCCAGCCCTCCGGGTATGTAGAATGTTGCATATTCTATGTTTCTATTGATTATATATGGATGTGTGGATTGACATAAGTAACAGATGGTCTAAGTCACAAGGCTTTCTTTGTCCGAGAGCTCTGGAAAGTGGATTTGGGGTTTTTGTCCTTATATGGCTAGAGTTAAACGCTGATGTTAGTATGAACACATCTATATAGTAACAGAGGGGCACGAGGTCGCTCTATCTCTTGGCTCTTGGCTCGCTTTCTGTGGCACTCTCTCTCGATGTTAAGATGTAAGGATGTAAAGAAGACCAGCAATTACCATCTGCTGTTGAATGTCCATTATCCTGTAACATCATTTGTTGTTTTATTATGTATCTGTAACTAAGAATAAACCTGAAGAAACCGTAAGTCAGATTGTGTATTAGTACTTTTCAATAATATAGACATATATTATTGTGGCGAGCATTTGGCCCAAGACTATATATACAAAAGAAGTGTATGTATATAGCAATCAACTGAAGACAAGAAGAAATTAAGAAGATTTAACAGTGACGATCGATTCCAACCAGATTTTACAGGGTATTATTTACTTCCTTTGATCATTGTATTGACAATCACGGATTATCCTGTTTATCTTTGCATCCAGGACATTACCAGTGTAGGGGCCCCTCACTGAACAGTAGATATTTGTTCTTTCACAGTGATTATTTTTATTATTATGTTTTTTTTTAATGTATTTGATTCCATGTTCGTGATATTTATCTATGTGTTATCAGACTAATATATGACACTGTGTAGATTTACATATTTTCAACTGTGGAATACCCTAATAGCCTCTTTACATAGTTTAATAATATCGTTTTCATTCACATATAATATTTATTGTTGACCTATATTTAAGAGTGTCAGGCATTTGATTTATGTTTCGTATATAGCTGTTGAGACGTATAACTACACGTTGCTACAATTCTAAGATTGGTTAGATATTGTATCCTTATGCCCAGATACATTGTATTTCACTGCCTCTGGAGTTCAGTCTGAGATTGGTGATGATTATCTTTGGAGTGCTCACATATTTGCATTAATTCTTAATTATTTAGATTTGAAAGTAATTTGCTAAATTCTAAAGGAACACTATAGGGTCAGGAACACAAACACGTATTCCTGACCCTATAATGTTAAAACCACAATCTAGCTCCCATGGCCCCCTCTTTCCTCCCTAAAAATAGTAAAATCTTACTTGTATTCAAGTCTGCCTGCTGCCATCATCAGAAGTAGTGGTCTAAGCCAATCACAATGCTTCTCCATAAGATTGGGTGATACTGTCAAGGAGGCACATCAGGGGCATTGCCAGCACAAGTCAAACAAAGCCCTAGCCAATCAGCATCTCCTCAGACAGATGAATTGAATCAATGCCTCTCTATGAGGAAAGTTCAGAGTCTGCATGCAGAGGGTGGAGACACTGAATGGCAGTGCAACACACTAGGCAGCACTGCCCCAGGAAGCACCTCTAACAGCAGTCTGAGGAGTGGCCAGTGCGCCTGACCGGGAGTAACCCTAAAACCTCTTGGAACTCTAAGACGGATTGCAGAGTCACCTTGGTCCGCTAAACCTTTAACAGGAGCACTCTCGGTCACAAGAACAGAAATCATTGAGCTTTTTGGAGGGATAGTAGAGTGGGTGGCGAGGCAACGAATGACACCAAGGACTTGGGGGAGCTCAATGTACCCACAAATATCAGCCCCTATGCAGGATAAAACTCACTGGATATAGAGTCATTCCAGGCTCTATTTAAACAGCATCAGGGTGCCTGTACAGGCTCAAACAATATCCTTGAAGGACAGCTGCAAGAAACTTGGATAAAACAAATTTATTCAATAGTAAATAAAATTAAGGGACAATTGAGCAGTGATTAAAATGCAAGGGCATGTAGCCCAAAAAAGGCATAACAAACAAATAAAGTCCCAAAAGGTAAAAGCAAACGCGTTTCAACTCCTCCTGGAGTTTTCCTTAGTTCTGTCTTGCTCTCTCTGTGATCAAGTCATGTCACGGACGTAGCATTATGACTTATATGAACTGCGCCAGAAAGAGGAAGTGTGACAGCTGGGCTGAATTAGAGAATAACAGAAACAGTATTTACCCGGATCACAGCAACACAGCACTGAGGAAGACTCCAGGAGGAGTTGAAACGCGACTCCAGGAGGAGTTGAAACGCGACTCCAGGAGGAGTTGAAACTCTCCATCTTTTACCTTTTACGACTTTATTTATTTGTTATACCGTGTCTTATTGGGCTACATGCCCTTGAATTTTAATCACTGCTCAATTGTCCCTTATTTTTTATTTACTACTGAATAAATTTGTTTTAACCAAGTTTCTTGCTGCTCTCCTTGAAGGATATCATTTTAGCCTGAACAGGCACCCTGAAGTTGTTTATATAGAGCCCGGGACAGCTCTATATCCTGTGAGTTTTATAATAATAATGAGATATAAACATTGTAAGCCATTGTATTGATGCTGCACCCTTTCATGTCTCATTAGAGATGTCTACATTTGTCTGATACCAGCAAAGTTTATGTGTAGAAGCCCTATAAAGGGTTAAATATGAAAGGGTTTTTAAAATACCCCTTCCTGTCTCATTGGAGATTCTTGGCTGATATCAGCAAATCTAATGGCTAGTGTAGGACTCACCTTTTGGGGCTTGCCCTGACGTGGAATAAAACTGTCAGAAACAGTGGTACAATAGAGGTGCCTGAGATGGTGCCAGAGCCTGGACAGATGGTACTAGCACTCAAATTGTCCAAAAAGAATAAGCTTCAGGTGGCGTGGCAGGGACCCTTTAAGGTGGTAGAACGTATAAGCGACACCACCTACATCATAGGGAAATGTTCTGATCAAAGGATCAGGAGAGCCTTTCACATGAACATGCCCAAAACCTATTTTGAACGAGTAGAGGACGAGGCAGCCATATGTTCCCCATTGACAAAGGATAGTGAGGGACTCCAATGACCTGACCTGCTGGCTACTGCCCTGTGTACAATAGAGCAGGCCGGGCTAGGGAGGAGTTGAAACTCTCCATCGGGCTTGCCTTATTCAATTATTATTATTATTAATTATTCATTCAATGGCCATTGGAATAAAACAAAAATTTTTATTTATTTTTTTAATGTACATATGGATTTAGGCCAGAGCGCAGGTAACGTTCTCTATATATGGAGCTGATATTTTTTTTATATACAATCGTTTTATATTTCTATTTTTTAGATTGTTCCAGCCATAGAACATCTATTCCTGTCTTACATAGAAACATAAAATGTGGCGGCAGATAAGAGCCCAATTTTCTACATACTTTCATTAGTCCCTTGTAGTGATGTCCCGAACGGTTCGCAAACGGTTTGCCGCGGACCCATCATTGAGTAAACTGTACCTCACAGTCAGCAGACACATTCCAGCCAATCAGAGGCAGACCCTCCCTCCCAGACCCTCCCACTTCCTGGACAGCTCACTAAGAATGCAGCTTCAAAATGGATGCTGTCCAGGAGGTGGGAGGGTCTGGGAGGGAGGGTCTGCTGCTGATTAGCTGGAATGTGTCTGCTGACTGTGAGGGACAGGGTCAAAGTTTACTCAATGATGAGTCCGCGGCGAACCGTTCAGCGAACTGTTCGGGACATCACTAGTCCCTTGCCTTATCTTATATCCAGGATAGTCTTATCCATATCCCATGCATGCTCCTTCACTGTGTTAACCTCTACCACTCCAGCTGGAAGGCTATTCTATGCATCCACTACCCTCTCAGTAAAATAATACTTCCTGATATTAGTTTTAAACCTTTGCAAATCTAATTTAAGACTGTCCTCTTGTTGTGGTACTTTTTCTTCATTTAAATATAGTCACTGTGAAGAAACTACCCTGTTTTGTTCGGTATTTTGAATTTCACCCGTTCGTTAGTTGAAACTATCGAACACCGACCACCCACTGGCTCATTAACTTCAAAGGAAACTGTGAATTAAGTTCTCTCTCTGAGTGGCATAACCGAACACCACGTGCTGCCATCTTGTCGCACAAACAAAACTCTTTCAGGGCAGGAGCCTTGTGTGCGGTCGGTCAAATTATGACTTCCATGGAACTCCCAAACTCCTGAACCGATCTGGGTGATTTTTGGATATGTTGGTCCCCGAGATCGGGGCTTTACAGGGGATAAATGGCAATAATAATAATAATAATATTACTTTTGTGGGGTTCCCATGGTGTTTTGTGAAAATGTGTTTTTATGTTTGGAGATAATTGAGTTGAGTACAATACTTTACTCAAGTATCCCCTAAGTAAAGGGAAGGATTATTGTATTCTATGTAATTTGTACCTGTGCCCTCCCAGGTCCAGTGGGGAAGGCCCCTGGAATATGTCATTGTAAACCCCTGGAATATGTCATTGTAAACCCCGTTCATTGTAAACCCCGTTCCTTGCATAAAAAGCCGGCCAGTTGGCCTGAATAAATTTGTTTGGGTATATGACTGACTGCTGGGGAAGACTTCTTGTATGCTGCATTCTAGCTGGAGAACATATGTCTTGATTGCAACACTTGTTGCATTTATATCTTCTAGCACCCAATCTTTCTTTTTTGTATATATTCTCATTTTCCTCTGACCACCTAATGGAGGATAAATTAAATAAGTTTGTATATATTTGAAGTTCATTATCTAATATTGCTCCACTTATTACTATACACTACACCAGGTGTCACTTCACTTTAGGGACCACCTTGGAGCAGACCCCACAAAATTGGACTTTATTGGGATACAACAGGTTAAAAACGAATGGAGAGGTGGAGATTTTAATATAAAGACTGGACGAGCAGAGATGAAGTGGATTTTTAATTTAAATACTATGGTCCTAAACGGCCTTAATAATGATTTTGAAATCTGCCACTTCTTGAAATAAAATCTATATACTCCCTTTTTATCGATATATATATATATAAACAACTTTTTATTAATTCTTATTTGTCGATACATATATTTATTTTTACTATATTTATATATTTTTTTTTATATTATATATTTTTATTTTAGATATGTCCATTTCTATATATTTGAGAACTCCCCTTTTCCCAGTAATCTGTACTTTACCCGCTGCACTTTATGTTCCCTCCACTCCATTCTATCCACTATCAAAATGCATTTCATCCGTTTACATTTACTTTATTTCTCTATTTTGCCCTCTTTTAAGCAGGTCTGGACAAACCTCCATGATTTATGGGTTTTCTATGTTATTATTTCTACTGTTTAGGAGACCATCTCCTTCAGTAAGTTATGATCATTGTCCCTTTAAATCAGTTCTTTACTACTGTCTTTTTAAATATGCATCTTCTGTAAATATAAATTGTTTTAGAAAAAACATTGTATATTTGAACATGGATCTCTATGCAAATACCATTTTGCTATGTTATATCATGGCTTCTTTTTAGTTCTCTATGTCTAGGATTTCCTATATGTTTTTTTTATATATAAACAGTATAAATTAAGACAGAGGTTCATTTTAATATATAATGACAGATTCTGTATCTACACATTTTTAAGACTAATATATGAATGCATTTTATGACACATATTTTATTGTTTAAAGCATACTCTATATGTATGGTATAATTATTTATTTATGAGTAACAAACACACTGCACAAGCAGTATGTAAATGAGGCATTTTGGAACAACCAATAAGGACTTTTATGCCCATCTCCAATATGGAGTCATTAGCACGTTCTGAGGAAGCCGTAACTGAACGGCGTAACGCGCTGACGTCATCGAGCGAGGTGGAGCTTGCGGACTTACAATCCAAAACGGGAGGCCGAAAACACTGTACCGGTTACAGAGAAATCACGCCAGGATTCAAATACAACTTTACCCCGTTTGTGGAGACGTCTACAGCCCTCCCATATTGAGCTCAATCAGTGAGTAACGGCGTACGCCGTAATTACTCACCACTAGTGATGTCGCGAACTTGCCGCGAACCGTTCGCCACGAACCGTTCGTCGCGAACTCCGGTCAGCTGACACATCCCTGCCAATCTCCAGCAGACCCTCCCTCCCAGACCCTCCTACTTCCTGGACAGCATCCATGTTGAATGCAGCTTCAACATGGATGCTGTCCAGGAGGTGGGAGGGTCTGCCGGAGATTGGCAGGGATGTGTCAGCTAACCGGAGTTCGCCACGAACCGTTCGCGGCAAGTTCGCGAACGGTTCGCGACATCACTACTCACCACCTGTTTCTGTAAGAGGCAGAGCTTCTCATTATTTTATGCATTTATTTATTATTTGTTTTTTGTCACTTATGTCTAATAAATTGTTAATTTTTTATATTATCCATCCTTATAGAATACTACATATTTGTACACTATACCACCCACATAAGTCTCTAAAGATAAGATTTATGCACCTTTAGAGTGACTGTGTATGGGAAAATTATCAAAACGATATGTACTATTTGTTTTTTTGTATTTTTCTCTTTTTACATGTTCCATGAATTCTAATTAAATGCCAGCAATTGGAGGATATACTAAATAAGTTTGTATATATTTGTTAATGTATAAGTTCATTATCTAATATTGCTCCACTTATTACTATACTATCATTCGTCTTGATACCCGAACTGCAAGCTATAATCACTCATCTCTGAATGGATATACCAACATTCATAACAACTGGTGGCAAGCGGCGGGATCAAATGGGATTCCCAAGCATGGAAAACTGGTGAATGGCCCAGCAGTACGAGAAGTTAAAGAGAACTACGCAGTAAGATTTGCTGGAAGCTCGGGGTCAGTTGGCGAGGAACAAAAAGAGAGCTACCCTCATCGCCGTACTGATGGAGGGCGATCAAGCCAGCGGTGCGGCAAATGTAAGCATGGAAGAAGCAGAGTTTCAACGCAAAGTAGTGGAGACTCAGCTTGTTGGGGCCAAATCCTCCACCGGAAATTGTGCTGCAAATCTTGGCACAGAACAGGTTTCACAGCAGACGAACGTGTGCCAGGCACAGACAGCATTGTTACCTGGATTTCTAAATGGAGGGCAGCGGAGAAAAATGAATTATGCTGCTTTAAAAAAATTTGTTGACAGGGAAATGCAGATCGACACATACTTGCAGGACTTTGAGACAGTGCGCTTTAGAGGGACTTGAGCAAGAACACTGGGCTACGATGTTGAGCAACAAACTCACCGGCCTAGCAGCAGAGGCATATCGGGCGGTCCCTGACTCTACTATCCACAACTATGAGAGGGTAAAATACATTCTGGTAGCCCCGTATGCCGTCACCCCGGAAGCATATATAAGAGAAGATTTTGGGGTTTGAGAAAGGGGAATCAAGACTTGCATGCTGAGTGGGCCTTTCGGATACACAGGGTGGCTCAAAATTGGATGCAGGGCTGCCAAGCAATGACTCTGGAGGATGCGGTGCAATTTTTATTGTTGGAGCAATTCTTCGAGCACACGCCAACTGAAACCCGGGACTGGGTGAGGGATAGGAAGCTGAGTACAGTGGAGGAGGCAGCACGTTTAGCGGATGAGTACCACAATGGGAGAGAGGTAGAACCGAGTGGAGGGTGAACTACTTTTAAGCCCTCTATTCGAGCACAAGGACCTATGCCAGAGGGTACCTTACACTCCGGTACCCTCACCAAAGACTTCCCTCTGTCACCACTGCCAACAGCCAGGGCACTATAAGATGCACTGCCCTCAAAGGAACCGAGGGAGCTGGGAGAGACCAACATCCCAACCAGCCAGAGCAGTGGCACACTGCTACCACCAAGAGGCATTCGAGACACAAGGGCACAGTGAGGAACAATGGATGGTACTCCACAAAATCAACCCAGTCCAAACAGCAGGTGACAATCTGGGGCACCATCGGCAGTGGGTCACCCTGGACGGGCATTATTCGCCAATAATATGCACTCAGATCCAGGCTATCTGGGGATATGTGATGCGAATGGGAAATGTTCGGTTATTTTAGAGTTATGTATTTTTATGTATTTTCTAGTATTGTATTAAGATGGCGATTTGTCTTTGTCCTGGAGATAATTGAATTACTTCTCAATTATCTCCAGGGCAGAGGGGAGGAAACCATATTGCATTGTGGGAAAAGCCTGTGATTGTATGTCTGAACTGTCCCCATGTCCATCTGTAATTTCAGTCTCCCATTTGGTCCCCTAGAGGAGTGTCCACCCAGTGGGAGCCCACAGTAAAGCCAGATCCTGTTTGACCCTCAATGCGGAGCTTCTGTCTCGTTATTGGGGGGATTTCTTCTTTGCGTTTAGAGACTGCTGATTGGAACCGAAAGCCGCTTGGTGGATATCGTTGTTCGGCGGCTAGCAGCAGTTCATGGATTTCCGTTCGGGAGTTTGGAGCCTTTCACGGATCCCGGTCGGGAGATTACCGCTTCCCCTGGTTATGGTTCGTGTATTACAATTGATGCGAATGGATTACTGATATTGCGAAACGGGAAGGTGAACTAGACGGCGGTTTCTCTTAAAGACACCAGGGGGCGACCACGTCTGGCCGTCTGTATGTCGCCGTGAGAACCGTGACAAGACCTACAGGATTATTGCAGGACGTGTGACACCTGCCAAAGGATAGGGAAAAGATGTGACCATACCTAAGGCAAACTTCGCCTGTTGCCTATAATAGAAGAACCATTCCACCGGTTAGCGGTGGATTTGATAGGCCTCCTCAGCAAACCTAGTACTTCAGGAAAGAGCTATATCCTCACAGTGGTGGACTATGCCACTAGATAGCCAGAGGCTGTGGCCCTTTTCAATAGTGAGGCAGAAACTGTAGCCGAGGCCCTAGTAAACATTTTATCTAGGATAGGTTTTCCCCGGTAGATCCTGTCTGACCAGGGGACCCAGTTCACCGCAGCTGTGACACAACAGTTATGGCAGTTAAGCCCCTGTTCACTTCTCCCTACCATCCCCAGACCAATGGCCTCTGTAAGCGTTTTAACGGCACTCTAAAACAGATGCTCAAGGCATTCACAGAGTCCTACGGACACTGGGAAAGGTTTCTTCCCCATCTCCTGTTTGCCTACAGAGAAGTAGGCAAACTTCTCCCTTCAAACTCATTTACGGGAGAAAACTTCTCCCGTCAAACTCATTTACGGGAGAAAAGTACAGGGTTCCCTGGACCTCATACGGGAAAAGTACAGGGTCCCCTGGACCTCATACGGGAGCACTGGGAGGGCAATACAGGAGAAGGAAGGATACCTATCGTGTCGTACGTACTGGAGTTTAGGGACCGGTTGCAGGCACTGTCCGACTCTGTTCGGGAGAACCTGCAAGCGGCTCAGCGATGCCAGAAACGGTGGTACGATAGAGGTGCCTGAGATAGACTCCTAGAGGCTGGACAGAAAGTACTAGCCCTCAAACCGTTCAAAAAGAACAAGCTTAAGGCGGCGTGGGAGGGACCCTTTAAGGTGGTAGAACATATAAGCGACACCACGTACATTGTAGGGAAATGCTCCGATGAAAGGATCAGGGGAGCATTTCACGTGAACATGCTCAAACCCTATTTTGAACGAGCAGAGGATGTGACAGCCATATGTTCCCCATCAACAGAGAATAGTGAGGGACTCCCATAACCTGACCTGCTGGCTACTGCCCCGTGTCGGGCTAGGGGGACCCTGATTAGCAGGCTGAAGCTACCCAACTGCTTCAGGAATACCGGGAATTATTTTTGACGGTACCCTGCTATAACTCCGGTGCAGTCCATCGAGTAGAGTCCCAGGGATAAAAACCGTTGCAGCAATAACCCTATCATATCCCTGAAGCGGTTCAGACAGATATGTAGAAAGAGATTCAGGAAATGCTAGGGGTCACTGAGGCCTCTCAGAGTCCCTGTGCTTCACCAGTAGTGCTGGTACCGAAGAGAGAGGTAAACCCTGACACCCTGCAACCCTACAATTTCACCATGCAGTACAGGCCAGGCAAACAGAACAAAAAGCGGGTGGTTTATCCCGACAAACGGACCTGGAATCTTAACTGATTTCCTCAGACATCCCCGAGCCAACCCAGCAGGGTCTAGGCGGATATGCCGACCCATAGAACTAAGGGGGGAGCAATGTGAAGAAACTACCCTGTTCTGTTTGGTATTTTGAATTTTCCCTCTCCGTTAGTTGAAACTACCGAACATCGACCAGCATCCTGGCTCATTAACTTCAAAGGAAACGGTGAATTAAGTGGCTTGTCGCGACAGCAGGACTCGGTCGACGAGTGTCTGGAACTTAAATCGGACACTCAACATTCCGAACGCCGGTCAAAATTTGTGAACGCCTGCTTCTGTTCACCGACCAGCCAGGAGGGCACTGTTCGGTAGGTTTGTTCTGCCGAACTAGGGGAACAAAGGCTACCTATGAGCCAGGGGAACAGTTTGTGGATTTGTTCTGTTTTTAGACTTCCCGAAAGAGGTCAAATTATGACTTCCATGGAACTCCCAAACCCCTGAACCGATTTGGGTGATTTTTGGATATTTTGGTCCCCCAGATCAGGGGATATTAATTTTGTAGGGTTTAAATCACTTTCGGTGTTTTGTAAAAATGTGTTTTTTGTGTTTGTAGATAATTGAGTTGAGTACAATACTTTACACAATTATCTCTGTAGTAAAGGGGAAGAATTATTGTATTATATGTGAGAGTGTCCTGGACCTGAGAGCCAATGTCACTACAGTATGTAATTTGTCCCTGTACCCACCCAGGTCCAGTGGGGAATGCCCCTTGAATATGTTATTGTAAACCTTGTTCCTGGGGACTTGCATAAAAAGCCAGCTACTTGGTCTGAATAAATTCATTCCTGTTGTACTCTTCATCTAGTTCAGGCTGATGTTTGGGTATATGACTGACTGCTGGGGAAGACTTCTTGTATGCTGCATTCTAGCTGCAGAATATTCGTCTTGATACCAAAACTGTTACTCAGCTCTTAGCAGTTCGGGAGGAACCAAATATGAATTGGTATCTGATATACCAGTATCCTGATTTACTGTGTTGATTCCCTTTATGTATTTAAATATTTCTATCATATACCCACTGTCTCATCTTTCCTCCAAGCTATACATGTTAAAATCCTTTAACCTTTCCTTGTAAGTTTTATCCTGCAATTCATGAACCAGTTTAGTAGCCCTTCTCCAAACTCTCTCTAAAGCAGGGCTGTCCAACCTGCGGCCCCCCAGATGTTGCTGAACTACAACTCCTATGATTCCCTGGCTATCTTTTTAATTGAAAGAAGCATGGGAGTTGTAATTCAGCAACATCTGGGGGACGGGGGGGCACAGGTTGGACAGCCCTGCTCTAAAGTATCAATATCCTTCTGGGGATACGGTCTCCAGTACTGTGTACAATACTCCAAGTGAGGTCTCAATGGCAGGAGAACTTCCCTCTTTCTACTGCTAATACCCTATACAACCAAGCATTCTGCTAGCATTTCCTGCTGCTCTATTACATTGTCTGCCTACCTTTAAGTCATCTGAAATAATTATAACTAAATCTCATTCCTCAGATGTTGAGGTTAGGACTCTATCAAATATTCTCTACTCTGCCCTTGGGTGCATTACCTTGCACTTATCCACATTAAATGTCAGCTGCCACAACTCTGACCATTTTTCTAGTTTACCTAAATCATTTGACATTTCGCTTATCCCTCCTGGAACCCTGTTACATATCTTAGTATCATCAGCAAAAAGACATACCTTACCATCAAGACCTTCTGCAATATATTAATAAAAATATTAAAGAGAATGGGTCCAAGTACAGATCCCTGAGGTACCCCACTGGTGACAAGACCATGCTTCAAATATAATCCATTAACTACAACCCTCTGTTGCCTTTCACTCAGCCACTGCCTTACCCATTCAACAATATTGGAATCATAACTTGAAGATTGCAGTTTATTCTATGTGCAACAGTGTCAGAAGCCTTACTGAAATCTAGGTCAGTGTTTCCCAACCCAGTCCTCAAGGCACACCTACCAGTCCAGGATTTAGGGATTACCCAGTTGTGTCTAAGGTGTTTTTTTTCTTCTTTCTAAAAACACCTTAGACACAACTGGGTAATCCCTAAATCCTGGACTGGTAGGTGTGCCTTGAGGACTGGGTTGGGAAACACTGATCTAGGTAAGCAATGTCTACTGCACCAACCTGATCTATTATTTTAGTTATCCAATCAAAAAAATCAATAAGATTTGTTTGGCATGATCTCCCTGAAGCAAACTAATGTGGTCTCTGATCTTGAAATCCATGTGATTTTAGATGTTCAACAATCCTATCCTTTAACATGGTTTCCATTTTGGTCTTTACTGTCTGGTGTACTATTTGTATTTTATTGTAACTTTATTCCAAGTGTTGGGGAATACACACACTACACCTGTGTGTTTTTGATTTGGTAGCGCCTACACACCCATGCATTTTTCAATTTTGATTTAGTTCACCCTTCACTAAGTCTTGACTAGTGTTTGGGTGAGACAGCGGTATATACTGCAGCAGAAAACACAATGGTGCCTCAGAAGGGATATGATAACATAATATAAATATATTCGGGGCCAGTACAAACCATTATCTGGAAATCTATTCATAAACAGGGCTATACATAGGACACAAGGTCATGCATTTAAGCTGGAATAAAGGAGATTTAGTTGAAGGCAAAGAAACAGGATTTTTTACAGAACTATCAGGATGTGGAATTCTCTGCCTGAAGAGGTGGTTTTATCAGAGTCCATATAGATGTTTAAACCGTAATTGGATAAATACTTGCAAAAACATAACATACATGGATATAATTTCTAATTAGTGGGGTAAAAGCTTCTTCATCCAAGGAGATATCTGTCTGCCATTTTGGGGTCAAGAAGGCATTTTTTCCTAGTTTGTTACAAAATTGGGAGCTCTTCAGACTGGGTTTTTAGCCTTCTTTTGGATCAACAGCAAAAACATATCTGAGGAAGGCTGAACTTGATGGACACGAGTCTCTTTTCAGCTATGTAACTATGTAACTCCAGGGCTACAAAGGGATGACTTTGGCGGTGACAACCCAACTACTGAGGGGTATACTGCCAGATATGGTGTCAGAGGTGGGATGGTCCCTTTTCCCTGGAGGGAGCAGCATTGGATGGAGCTGCCCTATGAGCGGCTGAAGCGAACGACTCTGAAAGACCTCCTGGAAGTGCGAGGAAGACCAGCCAGCATTAAATCCAAAGCTCTGCTAAGAGCAGAACTCCTGGAGCTTGATAATACCAGCTTAGCATCCTCGGTAGCCCAGGAGGAGGAAGCGTAAATTCTGGATGTCGAAACTCAACTTGCCCTGATGGGTCCAAACCCCTCGCCGGAGGTTGTCCTACAAGTCATGGCCAGCGTGGATGCAGCAGTTCAAGCGAAACGTGACCACAAATTTAACCTGGCAGAAGTCCAGCAGCAAGTACCCTCAGCCAGGGTACCCCCTCAAGCCCCAAAGAGGAGATCAACAGGTACCTGGCACCTTACCCTACACAAATACAACAAAGGAAGCCCTACTTGCACAGTATGCAGTAACACCAGCGCAAACTCCAAAACAGCAAACGAGGCTCAATCACCTATTGGTCATGCCTGCTACACAGGGCAGCAATGCACTGGGTGAAATATGCCAAGCCACAACCGTGGAAGACGTGATACAGCTCATGTTACTGGAACAATTACCCCCGGTGGTTAGACTGGCAGACTCAGTGTGCACCTCAATGCCATGAAGCCTCAGCCGGAGGAGTTTGGGAGAGAGGTAGTGATCGACCCAACTCTGATCAAGTACTGAGCCAGGGCAGAGATGAAACAGGGGGGTTAGAAAGAGAACATTTTGGAGCAAGGGGGACTCTACAGACTGCCAGAAACCCAGGTTGATAAGGCAGCCCCAACCCAAAAGCGCCAGATGGTAGTCCCACAGAAATACTGGCTGGAATTTATGTGGATCAGACACAACATCCCCCTAGCAGGGCACCTAGGTATATACCATCTTCTGAGTGACAAAGAGCTTCTGTCAGACTTGTGATACCTGCCAGCAGGATGGGAACCGTACCCCGGGCAAGGTTGCAATCGATGCCCATCATAGGAGAACCATTCATCCAAGTAGCTGTAGACCTAGTAGGCCCCCTAGCTAAGCCTTGTCCCTCTGGTAAGAAATACATCCTTACCATAGTGGACTATGCTACCCTATACCCAGAAGTGGTGGCCCTGACAAACATACAGGTGGAGACCGTAGCAGATGCCCTGATGCATATCTTTTCCAGAGTGAAATTTCCTCAGGAGATAGTGTCAGCTCCCCTACCACCCTCGACAAATGGTCTCTGCTAGTGGTTCAATGGAACCCTGAAGTAGATGCTTTGGACATTTACTACAGCTTGCAGAAACTGAGAGAAATTCTTGACCTCATATGGGAGCACTGGGAGGGGGACACAAAGAGAGTGTACCCCGATCGTGCCGTATTTGCTCTACCCAAGTTGGTCTTTGTCACCCCATTATACCAATTTTGGGTTATACAGTTTGGGATGAAAAACACCCCCAGCCACTATCCAACGTATGATAGACAGACTCCCCAATGGCCTCCAGAGCAATGCATGCGCGTATCTGGAGACATGTAGGGACAGTCCTAGGTAAAGTCAGGGCAGCTGACCTAACTTAGAAGCCTGCCACAAGTAACTGCGGCATGCCGTTACATTACCTGGATTGGTTAACAAGCATCACATGATCGCGGTAATTGATGGGAGCGATCATTTAACAGGACACTTAAACCTGGAAGTTATTACAGCCAACTGAGGAGGCCTATATCGGCGAAACAGCGTTTTGGCACACAAAGACTGGAGTACTAAGACTGGATATTATATGATTTATTCTGTTTTTTGTTCTAATACCAGTATTACCAATTTATGTTTATTATAAATAAATACAGCTTTTTAATCACTTTTTGGCAGTCTTTATTTGATTCAGGCTCCAAGTTCCACTTTAGGGGAATGTTACCCCAGAATTTGACACCAAGTGCTTTAACCTTAGAGCCAAGGCATTACAGGGCTCTATAAAAGGTTAGAATCTCTTTTGTATTGTATTTAGTCCATTATTTAGAGAGATATACTACACCATATTTCCCTGTCTTGTTCTCTGCTTACTTCGAGAGTGGAATCCATTTGAAGAAGGTGAGGTGCTGCCAATATGTGCACATCAGAATTTATACAGAGCCTTATTTTTCATAGTTGACCGTCTGAAGGTCAAAGCGCTTGTGAGTGGTGGTGATTTATCCCGCATATGCTCTCCACCAATCTAGTAAGGGGCAATGATTTCCATCTCTGTGTAATATACATACAATTTTAACTATAATCACTTTTTAAGATGTGTTAAATAAACTGTGTATTTATTTATCTTTGGATTTTAGGAACATTATTATTATCTGTATAAACTTAATTAATATACTACAATATTACACTATTGCTTGCACATGCTCATGGCAACCTGAAGTCAAGGAATTAATCTAAGAATTTTTTTGCGATCCACTGTTTGGATATGTTGGGTGCTCAGACACAGGCTATTCTGCAATATAAGACTTGTGGGGTTACAATACTCTTTTCTTATGTTTTTGGGGTGATTTATAATATTATATGTTATTCCATGTAACTGAGAGATAATTGAGTTATCCAGTTTAGAGTTCAATTATCTCTCAGTCCCAGAGACTCCTGGGAAAAAAACTTGTGTAATTTTGCTGTGGAGACCCCATGATAGGGGCCATGCATAAAAAGCCATGTGTGGCCAAATAAAGTCAGTTGTGTGCTGTCCAGTTACTGGGGGAATGGGTTATAATCATTGATCATATGAAATCATTAATTTCATATGAATAAAAAAAATGGAATAAAAAATGAAAAAAACAAAACAAAAATGAAAAATAAATTAAAATGGAGATAAAAATAAAATAAGATTTTATTCAGAAACTCATCTTTTTGAAGAATGATAATTAAATTAGATAATATAATAGTATTAGATAATACTAAATTTGAGTAAGCATTTATTACTAAATATAATTCACAAGCTAAAAAATTCAAAAAGATCTTCAAAAAACATTGGCACGTGGGTGTGGTCTAACCTCGGAGGAAGATGGACGCTTGACTTCACTTGTTCCTGTATGAACAAAATGTCTTTAATGTTCTAGATGGCTGCGGTACCCACACAACCCCCTCCTGGACCACGACTGGGTCTAAGGAACGAAGACCACTAATACCCACATTTCCAGAGGGACTACTTGCGGTACACCTTGCTATCAACACCACATTCAACATCAACAAACCATAAGTGATACACTGAACGCGGTGCGCGGGGAGAAGGCGAGCCAGGAAAGTGAAAAACCTTCCTCCTCTCCCTCACCTCACCCCACACGGGTGCCACTTGGGACACCACTTACGCATAGAGACTCCACACAAAGCCATTAATAGCCCCCACCACCAGGCGACTGTATCGTAAGACCAGGGGCTACTACCACCACCACCCTCACCAAACTTCCACCCCTCTCCCACTACCCCCAGATCTCAACCCTCCTCTCACTCCCCGCCCCCCTGGGGGGGAAGCTAGGCGTCCCAGACCCACCCTGGACAGCATCATGAAATGCGCCTCATCACACTTCCACCACAATTTTCCAACTCAAACCCTATGCCCAGGACAATCTCCTGTGTTTCCCTGTTTCCCAAGGGTCTCAACAACTCCGCCAAGAGGCACCAACTCCTGCGCTGGGCAAACGGGACTGGATCGGGCATTATCCTCCTCCAAGAAACACACTATGAGAACACCAGGCCCTTCCTTCCTAAAGAACAGGCACTACACATTGTGCCACCTAGCAAACTCCCACCACGGCAAACAAAACTGCACTGCCATCCTAGTCTACAAAAAGGGCCCCATCCACTTCACGCAAACACACACGGACCCCCAAGGCAGATATCTGACCATAGCAGTATACTTCTCCAACCACAAATCTGTGATCGCCCCCAACACCCCAGAACCAACCTTCTGGTCAACCCTAAAAGCTCATCTGAAACTATTTACCACACAACAAGTAATACTAGGAGGCGACTTCAATGCGGTCCTAGACCCCTCCTTGGGCAGGAGACGCTGCAAAATACAGAAAACCCGTTCACCCCCCACAAAGAGAACAGATAAACTGCTACTTGCTTTCGCAAACCAAACTGGCATCCACGATATTTGGAGACTGCAACACCCCACAACCCCTGACTACACCTTTTTCTCACACCTGCACTCTTCCTACTCCAGAATTGACTTATTTCTAATCTCCCCGCCCCTCATACCTCACATGAGGCACTTCACAATCGGAACGATAGCATGGTCTGACCATGCAGATATATCCCTTACACTAGAGATCCCTCAAACAACAAGGACCTGGTCCTGGAGGCTGAACCCCACTCTACTTCATAACCCACAAATCAAGCTGACCATCCAGCAGGAACTCAAATCCTATTTTAGCATAAACAAGAGCTCAGTCACCTCCATAAGCACCCTATGGGCAGCCCACAAAACAGCACTCAGGTGGACCCTAATAGCCAAAGCCAATACATATAAAAAATGGACATTAAAAGAACTAGAGGACCACCTATTAGCACTTTGCACCATCGAAGCCAAACACAAACGCACGCCCTCCCAAACCCTACTGGACCAAATAAAGATCCACCAACAAGCAATTAGATTATTTATGACCAAGGCCCTCCAATGGTCTAAACAACTATTCTATGAAAAATCCAACAAACCAGACACCCTACTCACCCGCAAACTCTGGCACAAAATCCTCACCAAACAAATAGACAAAATCAACTCCCCCCAGTGGACGCTCCCACAACGACCCCGATGGCATAGCCTCCATCTTCTCCGATTACTTCTCCCCACTATACAACCACACCCCGGAACTGAGCCAAACACAGCCACACTTCCAACAAAACACAGAAACCTACCTCAAGGAGACTCCCCTCCCATCCCTCACAGACGCGGAGAGGACGGTGCTCTCCTCCTCCATCACGGACAAAGAAGTGGCACTCACATTGAAGGCCATAAAACCCAACAAATGCCCGGGACCAGATGGCTTCACAGGCCTCTATTATAAGACATTCGCTGATATACTAACACCCCACCTAACTAATCTCTGTAACTCACTACTGAAAAGAGAACCGTACCTGCTGACATGCTTTGGACGAACATCTGCCTAATTCCCAAACCAAACAAGACACACCTTGACCCAGGGCATTACCCTCCCGAACATGGACACCAAAATATTCACGAAAACTTTAGCTAACAAAATCCAGCCCTTCCTCCCAAAACTCATCTATCCAGACCAGGTAGGGTTTATTCCCAACCGACAAGCATGCGACAATACGAGACACATGATAGACCTAATATGCAGGGCCCAACATAGGAACATCCCGACCCTACTAAAGAGACAAAGGCCCCCCGGACGACCCCTCAGACTGGACGGACGTATGGGAAGCTACGGCATCACTCACAATATGCGTAAACCACAAGGAACAAGCATACAAAACAATGCTACACTGGTATCTAACACCCCTGAGACTGAAACAAATGGGACATACGCTTACGGACACCTGTTGGAAGGGATGCGGTCAGCAGGGCACATACATCCATATGTGGTGGGACTGTCCACAAAGCTCCCAACTATAGACAGCGGTCACTAGCCTCGTCTCTAGGGTCCTACACGAAAACCTACCCAAGGATATGGCTCCTATCTAAGCCCCATCCTCCCTCACACGGGCACAAAACAAACTGGAAGCAAAATTAGACCTGGCCACAAGACGCACAATAGCAGAACAATGAGAAAACCAAACCACCCCCACCCTGGCGACAATGCTCCAAAAAGCAGCCGAAACCACGGAAATGGACAAACTCTCGGCCCTCCTACACAACACGACCAAACACTATCATAAGATCAGGGATCCCTGGATAATAGGGCACCAGCTCAGCGTCTAATGGGGGACCCAAGGATGAGCGACCACCCCGAATAAACCACCCTCGCTCCACCCCCTGACACATTCCACTCACCCCCACCTCTCTAAGCAAAACCACCCATCCAACACCCACACCCTCCCACCCCAAACCCCCCCCACCCAAGAGGCAAATGACAGAATGCTAAGTGCTACACACCTCAAACACCTGCGACCCTCGAGGCTCACCCACAACGCACCAAACCCTAGACCTTGATATGGCACCTTAAGGGAGAAAACCAAACCTGCCAAATGAGAGTCAATTGGCACAAAACACACTCAACCGACCACCAATCCGACCACCAAATGACACCACGCACACCCAGATGAGGCACTAAGACACCCACACTGGGCAACGTTGACAACATGGGATACCACCCAGACACTACTCGGACGCCCCCCTCAACCTCCCACCTCCAAGAACACACCCATCACACCATGGTCAGCACATCCGCACAACAACCAAAAGAGCAATCTACTAACTCACATGCAAAGAGTGACTCAACAAAGGAGCCTACAAATCACTCCATAAAACACATGGCCTGAGCCCACAAGACCAGAGCCACACAACAGCAGATACATAACGAAATCTACAAAATCATCACACACACCGACCCCATGCAAGCTTCTAGAGACGGAAAAACGACCGGACCAACAGTACCACTCCAATATGCAACCGGTACTCAAAAGCAAAGCAATTATACTGAATAACAACTGATACTTAGAATACGCGTTTACGCAAGCAACTGTCTTTATGTTGTATCAAAACTTGTGTAGTAATCTAACTATGTGTGGATGTTCTGTGACATGTATACCACAAACTTTAACCCCATCCTATCTTTTCTGTACCCCTACCCCTTCACACCTTGAAAAATAAAATAAAGAATTAAAAAAAAACACATTGGCACATTTTTTTAAAAAGATGAGTTTCTGAATAAAATCTTACCAGAAAAACCAACTGTGATTTTAAGAAGGCGGATAATCTAAAAACTAAAATCGCTCTTAGTCTGTTACCACAAAAGAAAAATAATCAAACTCAAAAATTGTCCAAAGAGATCCTGCAAGGCTTTTATTGTGTGGTAGATGTTCAGCATGCATACATCAAAGCAGAACTTCAAAATCTTTTAAAGGAACACAAATCAAGTATACAATCCACACAGAAGATGGAAAAAAGAAACAAAAAGTACAATTTGTTTGATTTAAACTCCTCATCTCATTAAAATGGCGGACTTAGTTCAGTGTAATAGTTGTTGTGCATTTGTTTCACACTTCACTTTTTGGATATATGGATGCTGTCTAATCTGAAGACAGTTCTCTATATTGCAGCAGGAGATTGTATTTTTGAAGTCTGAGATTTGTAAATTATCTGTTAGACAAACTCAGGCTGGGACTGTTCCAAATTCACTGCCACAGAGATGTCCTAAGAATGGGAGATGAATTATTGTAGGATCAGGTAGACTTATAAAAGTGGATAAAAGGCATACTGAACAGTCTCCGTCTTTACATAATTAATTTTCTGCACTTTCAGATTGTAGTGGTGTTACGGAGACAGGCTCAGGCATGGAGTTTGTGGAGCCACTATCCTCTATGCCTCTATGTACAAGAGTGCAGCCAATGATAAAAAGGACAAGGTGAGGCCTGATAGAAAGCAGCTGTTGTTGGGGGATTCTATCTTAAGAGGTGTGGAGTTGGACAATAGTGGCTTTGTGAGATGTCTTCCAGGAGCTACTGCTCACAGAGACAGGAGACAACATATTTGTAATATTGTTAATCAAGCAAAGCAGGAATGGGAATTGGATGTACTTGTCCATCTAGGGGCACATGAGTTGGCTTGCAATGAGGTTTGAGAGGTAAAGGAAGTGTTTTGTGTTATTGCCAATAATATACAGCAGGTTGTGTCCACACTGTCATTCTCTGAAGTTCTGCCTGTGCATAAGAATTAGAATGACAGGCGGATGCGTATTAGGGACCT
Source organism: Pelobates cultripes (assembly GCA_933207985.1). NCBI lineage: Eukaryota > Metazoa > Chordata > Amphibia > Anura > Pelobatidae > Pelobates > Pelobates cultripes. The sequence continues at coordinate 154,111,157 of OW240912.1, forward strand.
TTACTTGTGGCTTGGTGAATGGAGTCTGAAGCAAGGATTTGGTTTTGTATCTCATGGTAGCTCTATTTTGAATAGAAATTAACTGTACAAAAAAAATTATTTGTATCTTTCTCAAAAGGGAACAAATGTTCTCAGCGAACAGTTCTGAGTTTTTCTAGGAAGTATTTAAACTAGGAGGGAAAGAAAGTAACTGTAGCGAGTGTATTAAAAAAATGATAAGCTTAGAGTCATGTCTACAAATGCTCGCACTTTAGGGAATAAGATCCATGAACTTATGGCAATAATGGCAACTGAGAATGTAGATTTAGTCGCTGCTATTGAGACATGGTATAATGAGAAAAATGACTGGGACATAGCAACATCAGTGTACTCTTTATATAGAAAAGACAGAGGAGGCAAGAAAGGGGGAGACGTGGCCCTGTATGTAAAGGATAGCATAAAATCTAACTTTAAAAAAGTTAGTGAGGCAAACATAGAGTCAGTTTGGGTTACGTTAGAATTTGGAAATCATACAGTAACTCATGTAGGTGCAATTTACAGGCCCCCATGACAAATAGAGGAGTTAGATAATCTACTAGTTGAGGAAATAGCTAAAATGGCAATTGGGAAAAAAGTTATTATAATGGGTGACTTTAATCTTCCGGATGTGAACTGGAAAACGAAAACAGCGGCTTGTGCCAGGAGCACACATTTTCTAAACTCCCTGCTGGGATTATCCATAAAACAAGTCGTTGAGGAGCCAATTCGTAAGGACGCCATACTAGATTTACTGTTAACAAATGGAGATTTAGATCAGATACTACTGTAGGTGAAAGTTTAGGATCTAATGATCACCAGTCAGTGTGGTTTAATATAAGAACAGTGACTGAGTCACATCAAACAAAAACAAAAGTTTTAGATTATTGAAAAACAGACTTTTCTAAAATTAGAATATGCATAAAGGGGGGGGGCGTGTCCAACTTCCGGCAAGATCGGTCGCATGGAGTAGGAGCTCCGCACACCCGGACCAGATTAAACACTTTTAACGAGGAAATCTCGCTGGATTGCCCTGAACCAGCGGGGGATAAGGCTACACGGCTCCTAATGTCTCCCTCAAAACAGACGAAACTTACGGACGCGGTCCGCCAACATAAGAGGGAAAGGCTGAAGCAGGCCCAAGATGGCGCCGCCAGCAGAGCTCAGTCTCCGGACCCTGACCCCTGCACCGAGTCGCCTACGCACTCGCTATCAGACGACTCACAATTCTCTAAGGAATATCTGAGACAAGTGCTCGCGGACCTCAGGTCCACTATTAAAGAGGATTTTACCACCTCCTTGGCGGGCATCCACCAAGAGTTAGAGGAGCTGGGTGACCGGACCGACCAGGTCGAACGCAAAACTGATGATCTCTCCTCTGCCCATAACCTGATGGCGGATAGAATACAGAAACTAGAGGAAGACAATATCAAATTATGGCATAAAATGGCGGACATGGAGGACCGCTCTCGTAGGAACAACGTGCGGTTCCGGGGAGTAGCAGAGTCCATATCAACAGATCAGATCTCGGCCACATCACCGCATTAAGCACCACGCTGGTCCCTGACCTCTCAGATGTAACCTGGGAACTGGACAGAGCCCACCGGGTTCCAAAACCGCCCAGATTTGGCGCGGACGTTCCGCGCGACATTATCGTGCGCTACCATCATTTTAAAGCCAAGGAGGCTCTTCTTAAAGCCGCTAGAGCCCAAGCCACATTGCCCGACCCATATAACGCTGTCTCTATCTTTGCGGACCTATCGGCCCTCACTATGGCAAGACGCAGAGAATTCTCCTCCATTACCAAAACCCTACGCAACCACAACCAGGCTTATCGCTGGGGATTTCCTACAAGACTATTGATCTGGCGGCAGAATAAGCTCCACATTATAGATGACCCCCTGAAAGGTCTATCCACGCTGAAACTCTGGGGACTTTGGGGCCAACAAGAAGCCACCCACCAACAACCGAGCGCCTCGACCACCCTGAAGAAATCCCAGCCAGACTGGCAGATGGTTGGCGCTCGACGCTAACAGCCACCCCATCTAGGACAGCATCTCCCTGCCTCTACTCTTTGATGTATTCTACAGCTGCACAAGAAGACACCGTGCTGACTGTCGATGCCCTCGCCCGACACGAACTTCAACGTCCTATTCCTGAACTGTCTCCAGCTGGCTTATGCCTTATGCAAGGGCTCTAAGCCTATACATCGATAAGGGTCATAGACCCCAGTTGCTACGAGTGGTATCGTATGAACATACACGGTGGCATAATGTTGGATGAGGGTGTGGGGTGGGGGGCATGGATAGTTCACATGATGAAGAAAAAAAAAAAAAAAGTATATACAATATCCATTAAGTATTGCTCATACTCATAAGGGAGGTCATGCATGTTTCATTGCTTTATCTGAGAAATGTTTAGCAAGGGAGTAACCCCCCCCCGAAATTGCTCTGTCACAATGTTCGTTCCTCCATACGGAGGAATTTAGGCTCCCATGTGTAGCACCTCATCCCTCCTGTACTCTAGTAGGCCCCATGGCTAGGTCTCCCAAGGCCCCCCCCTCCCCATGGAACGCTAAACACACACATGGTCAAGTGGTCGCCTCCTGAGAATTATGACTACGTCCTAAGATACACTACCGACCATGCTCAGCCTAATAGAAGGAAATATGTATCATATATATCACAAGAAAAAAATAAATAAATAAATAAATAAATAAATAAAACAACAACAAAAAAAAAAAAACCCTTCCGCCAATTAGCCACAGCAATCCCGGTTAAGTTACTATAAATCCGTTGCCCTTCTCCCCTACATTGCCTCAGAGACTTAGAGGGGGCACAGGCGAGAATGCTGTCCAGGTTTCAGCCCCTCTTGCGCATATTCTCCTCTCCATTCTTGCCTACTCTGAGATTCTGGTCCGGGTGCGGTCCTGTTCCGCACGACCCCCCAAAGGTATCCGAGGTGTTTGGAGCTTTAGGCTCCCCTCTGGATCCCAGTATTTTCTCTCGTCCCAGAGAGCTATTGTATATACCTTTGTTTGTTGATTTTGTCTGATTTTGTCTTTCCTGTTAATTCCCTTCCCATCCCCTTGGCAGCTTCGTTGTCCCATGTCTGTGCAGGACGTACTCAGCCATCTGATCTTCCCTTATTCTACACTACGCACCATCTAACCACAGGTCCCATGAGTGTCGTTGGCAGACAGTATGCTGTGACTAACAAGCTTTATTATATATCTCTTTAAGATGACGTACCAATTTAAATGTCTCTCTATGAATGTTAACGGCCTAAATAGCCCATTTAAAAGGAGCTCTGTGATTAAGACCATTCATACTTCCCAGGCTGCCATAGTTTGCCTCCAGGAAACACACATGTGCAAAAGAAACCCCCCTAAGCTGAGCTCATCCAGATATCAGCAGGTATTTCATGCCCATGCACCAAACAAAACAAAAGGAGTGGCAATTCTGTTCCATATTGATTGGGTCTTTCATCTTGATAATACCTATGTAGACGAGCTGGGCAGGCTCCTTGTAGTGGTAGGATCGTTGAATGGTATGCAACTTACAATTGCTTCCATTTATGCACCCAACAACTCCCAAATTTCCTTCATTAGAAGAGCACTGAATAAAATCTCTACTATCCGTGTAGGGCACACTATTATCTGTGGCGATCTCAATTGCACGCTAGACCCCGATCTAGACATTAAGCGAATAGCAAACAAACAACCTCTCCAACTTGCTAACACAATGAGCGCAACCCTTAGCACGCTACTCCACAGGCACGACCTTTACGATTCATGGCGTTCCCTTTACCCGAAAGAACGAAACTACACATATTTCTCACGAGTCCATCACACATACTCGCGTATAGATATGTGCTGGGTAGATAAAAATACAGTATACAATATAATAGAAGTGCAAATAGGTGACCGGACATGGTCCGACCACGCGCCGGTAACCACAACTTTTAGGGCCTTGTTCCCATCACGGGGGCGTAGTGCCTGGCGTTTAAACGAATCCCTCATCGACAACGAGACTACGGCGGCAAAAATTCGGGATAACATAATATCATTTTTCGAGAATCATCTTCCCGACAGCACACGCATAGACACTAAATGGCTGGCCCTAAAAGCCGTGCTAAGAGGCCTACTAATTCAAGCAGGCGCAATTAACAAAAAGAAAACCCTCACCGAGTCAGATAACCTACTTTCTCAACTTAAATCCTTAGAACAAATTAATAAACTCAAACCATCTAAAAAGCTATCCCGTACTATTGAAAAGTTAAGGGACAAAATACTCAATATATCCCTGATAAATGTGGAACGACAGCTCCGCAAATTAAAGCTTGCCTATTACATGCAAGGGAACAAGGCAGGCAAACTACTCGCAAAACGTCTAAAATCCCGATACATACAATCTAAACTCCCATACATGACCTCGTCCACTGGATCAAAATTGTTTAACCCACAAGATATAGTAGACGAACTAGCCAATTTTTACAAGGGACTTTATAACCTCGCACAGGACAGTACTTTACACCAACCATTAGACCCAGACATAGCCACCTTTTTGGCGGGAGCAGAGCTGCCGCACCTATCGGCACAGCAATGCACAACCTTATCAGCCAATTTCACAGAGGAAGAAATACAAAACGCAATTCGCAAACTGCCCAAACATAAAGCTCCGGGCCCAGACGGGTTCTCCAACCACTTTTACTCCACATTCGAGACACAGCTCACCCCACACCTCACAAACCTCTTCAACTCCTTCAGGGACTCAGGGACAATACCGAAAGAAATGCTGCTAGCACATATCGTTACACTTCCTAAGCCCGGCAAACCACCTACCGAATGCGCCAACCTGAGACCAATCTCCTTGTTGAACGCAGATATTAAACTTTTTGCCAAATTACTAGCCAACCGCCTCCAACCCCTCCTGAGGGACCTGGTCTCCCCAGAACAGGCAGGCTTTGTCCCACATAGACAACCGGGGGATAACACGCGGCACTTCCTGAACCTCATCTCTTGGGCCCAAAAAACCAACCAAAATGGCATTTTACTAGCTCTAGATGCGGAAAAAGCATTCGACCGCCTTAATTGGTCTTACATGAAGGCTGTCCTAACTGCAGTGGGCATACCACAAGACTTCCTGAAAGGCATTATGGCCCTATATTCCAATCCAGCAGCCAAAGTATTCAATTCAGGGTTCCTATCTCAGTCTTTCCAAATAACCAATGGCTCTAGACAGGGCTGTCCCCTCTCCCCGTTAATCTTTATAATTTGCATGGAACCACTGGTTAGACATATCAAAAGTGACAACTCGATCGAAGGCCTATCTACCCCCATCGGGACTCAAAAAATAGCCCTATTCGCTGACGATGTCCTTCTTTTCTTATCACGTCCAGCAAAATCCTTACCAAACTTACTAACTTTGCTGGAAACTTATGGTAAGGTCTCGTTCTATAAAAACAACGCCAAAAAAACACAAGCGTTGGCATTGGGACTGCCACCTACCTCTCTAAACCCTCTAAAAACACTATACCCGTTTGAGTGGCGGAACTCCTCCATTTCATACTTGGGTATTAAATTGCCAACGAGGCTCTCAGCAATAACGCACGAAAACCACTTGCCACTCATTCACAAATTAGAGCAACTCCTTAAGTCCTGGGAGGAGAAGGAGATCTCCTGGTTAGGACGTATCCACACTGTAAAAATGATGATCCTCCCACACACTTTATACTTATTCCGCACTCTCCCCATTACAATCCCAAACTCGCTCCTAAAGAAATTCCAGGCCATGATCAATGCTCATATTTGGAAGAGGAAACCCCCCAGGATAGCGCAAAACTCACTATGGCGCCCGTTCACAAAAGGAGGTCTGGGTGTTCCCAATATATCCCTTTACTATAAGGCGTCCCTGCTGGCCCAGGGCCTTACGATCCTTGAACGCCCCTCTCCCCCAATATGGCTGGCATTGGAGAACGCCTGCACACCTAATGGCTCGATCCCACTTTCCCTGTGGGCCGGGTCAAAACTTCCCAAAGCCACATCCCTGCTGCCCACCACAGTCGCGCTCTTTCATAACTGGAAACAAACTACACCGCTCTTCTTATGGAATAACGACCTACTCCTAGCTGCTCCACTCCAAGCCCTGACTACAAGAACCTCAAACATACACCTTAAGAAGGGGATCACCCAAGTTCGTTCCCTACTGTCCGCTGAAGGCATCAAGCCCTTCCCAGACCTGATCAGGGAATTCCACATCCCCTCAGGGGAATTATTCTCCTATCTCAGAATAAAAAATATAATTCAGAAAAGCGGGATTAGCCTGAAAGAACCCGACTCTACATCGCCCTTCATTCACAAATGCATGGGCAAGCTTCCAAAAACCAAAGCATTATCTCTATGTTACAACACTCTACTGCTCCAAGACAAACTGTCCAAACCATCGTATATGTCTAAGTGGGAATCAGACCTAGGAAAGCATTTTTCTAATGAATTATGGCCTCGCGCCCAAAAATTAACTAAACAGGCGTCCCATAGCCTTAATCAATGGGAAACATACTGTAAATTAGCAATGCGTTGGTATTTAGTCCCCACCAAATTGGCACGTATCTATCCGGGCTCTGACGCAAGCTGTTGGAGATGCCAAAATAGCGAAGGGTCCCTCTTACATTTATTTTGGACATGTACGTCTATTTCCACACTATGGCGGGACATACACGCTCTTCTGTATAAAATTCTGGGAGTGCACATCCCCCAATCCCCAGAGTGCTTTCTACTACATATTTTTCCGAATTCCCTTCCCACGGAAGTAATCCCTTTCATGATTCACTGTCTCATGGCTACCAAAACTGCCATCGCACATAGATGGAAATCACCATTGACACCAACAATGCCAGAAATCCTCAGCAGGCTGGACTCACTCCATGCTTATGAACGTATGGCTAGCCGGCTGACAAATAGCCAAAGTAGGTATAAATTAAGATGGCAGAGTTGGGTACTCTATAGAGAGGGGGAGGCGCCCCAGGTGCCGTAATCCGACCACTAACCCCAACCGGGTTTCCCCCCCCCTTACTCCATGGGCTCATATAGCAGCCCCCCTACGATTAAGCCAGTATGCTCGAAGGTATTTTCACTTTTAAAATGTTTGTCTACCTTCAATATGTTATATGAAGATCTCATGCTATCTGTAATGCCTATAATGCCTATAATGTCCTCTTACCACGGATTACCAGACATTCGCATTGTTAGCTGTTCCAAACTGTATTACATTGTACTGTACTGAATGATATGTGTAAATATATATAAGCTGCTTTTCCCCTTTTTCCCCTCCCCCCTTCCCCCTTTCTCTTCTGTACCCCTTGATATACCTCGTATTCTGTTTTATACGATGATGTAAACAAAAAATATGCCTAGAATATGCATAAAGGAGTCCTTATCAGACTGTAGCAGTTTAAATGGAGTCCAGGAGAAATTGGATTATTTAAAAGTTGCACTACTGAAAGCAACAGAAAATTCCATTAGGCTTGTCAGGAAAAGCAGGAAAATTAAGAAACCACTGTGGTACTCTGCACAAGTGGCCAAAATAGTAAAAAACTAAAAGTTAGCATTTTGTAATTTAAAAAAAAAAACAGAGTGAGAAAGACAGATCTATAAGATTGGGCAGAAAGAAGCAATAGAAGTTATAAGAGCCTCCAAAGCACACACAGAAGAGAGAACAGCACAGTCAGTAAAAAAGTGGGATAAAACATTTTTTTTAAATACATAAATGAGCAAAAGAAAGTAAAACATGATTAGTTAGATTAAAAACAAAAGAAGGAAGGTAATTAGAAGAGGCTAAAGGTCTAGCTGACTGCCTAAATTAATATTTTTTGTTCAGTGTCTACATCTAAAAATGAAGGAGAGGGACTTCAGTTAAGAAAAAGGACAAATTAGTCATTTGTTACATGTGAGTTTACAGAGGAAGAGGTACTATTTTAACTGTCAAAAGGAAAGACAAATAAGTTGATGGGGCCTGATGGGATACACCCAAAATTATTAAAATAACTTAGTGGTGTACTAGCAAAACCATTTACGTATTTATTTAACCAATCATTGTTAATAGGAGTAGTCTCAGAAGACTGGAAATCAACAAATATTGTACCCATTCACAAGAAAGGTAGTAGTGAGGAGCCTGGCAACTATACTGACGTAAGCCTTACTTCAGAAGTGGGGAAAGTAATGGAAACCATGTTAAAGGATAAGATTGTTAAACATCTAAAATCACATGATTTCAAGATCAGAAACATCATGGGTTTACTTCAGGGAGGTCATGCCAAACTAATCTTATTGATTTTTTTGATTGGGTAACTAAAATAATGGATCGGGTGGTGCAGTAGACATTGCTTACCTAGATTTTAGTAAGGCTTTTGACACTGTTCCATATAGAAGGCTCATCAATAAACTGCAATCTTTAAGTTTGGATTGTTGAATGGGTTAGGCACTGGCTGAATGACAGGGTTTTAGTCAATGGAGTATACAGAAAAATTTGAATATCGTGCAAAAGTTCATTTATTTCAGTAATGCAACGTAAAAGGGGAAACTAATATATGAGATTGACGCATTACATGCAAAGCAAGATAGTTCAAGCTGTGATTTGTCATAAGTGCGATGATTATGGCTCATGAAAACCCCAAATTCCCAATCTCCGTAAATTAGAATATTGTGAAAAGGTGCAATGTTCTAGGCTCACAGTGTCCCACTATAATCAGCTAAGTAAGCCATAAGGGTTTCTGAGCCTTTAAATGGTCTCTCAGCCTGGTTCAGTATGAATCACAATCATGTGGAAGACTGCTGACCTGACAGTTGTGCAGAAAACCATAATTGACACCCTGCATAAGGAGGGAAAGCCTCAAAAGGTAATTGCGAAGGAAGTTGGATGTTCCCAAAGTGCTGTATCAAAGCACATTAATAGAAAGTTATGTGGAAGGGAAAAGTGTGGAAGAAAAAGGTGCACAAACAGCAGGGATGACTGCAGCCTGAAGAGGATTGTCAGGAAAAGGCCATTCAAAAGTGTTGGGGACTTTCACAAGGAGTGGACTGAGGCTGGAGTCAGTGCATCAAGAGCCACCACACACAGATGGATCCTGGACATGGGCTTCAGATGTCGTATTCCTCTTGTCAAGCCGCTCCTGAACAATAAACAACGTGAGAAACGTCTTACCTGGGCTAAAGAAAAACAGACCTGGTCTGTTTCTCAGTGGTCCAAAGTCCTCTTTTCTGATGAGAGAAACTTTTGCATCTCATTTGGAAACCAAGAACCCAGAGTCTGGAGGAAGAATAGAGAGGTACACACTCCAAGATGCTTGAAGTCCAGTGTGAAGTTTCCACAGTTTGTGTTGATTTGGGGAGCCATGTCATCTGCTGGTGTTGGTCAACTGTGCTTCATTAAGTCCAGGGCCAACGCAGCCGTCTACCAGGAGATTTTGGAGCACTTAATGCTTCCTTCCGCAGACGAGCTTTATAGGGATGCTGACTTCATTTTCCAGCAGGACTTGGTACCTGCCCACACTGCTAAAAGCACCAAAGCCTGTTTCAATGACCGTGGAATTACTGTGCTTGATTGGCCAGCAAACTAGCCTGACCTGAACCATAGAGAATCTATGGGGCATTGCCAAGAGAAAGATGAGAGACATGAGACCGAACAATACAGAAGAGCTGAAGGCCGCTATTGAAGCATCCTGGTCTTCCATAACACCTCAGTAATGCCACAGGCTGATAGCTTCCATGCCACACCGCCTTGAGGCAGTAATTGCTGCAAAAGGGGCCCAAACCAAGTACTGAGTCCATATGCATGCTTATACTTTTCTGAGGTCCGATGTTGTTCTATGTACACTCCTTGTTTTATTGATTGCATGAAATATTCTAATTTACTGAGATTGTAGATTTGGGGTTTTCATGAGCTGTAAGCCATAATCATCGCACTTATGACAAATCAGGGCTTAAACTATCTTGCTTTGTATGTAATGCGTCTATCTCATATATTAGTTTCCTCTTTTATGTTGCATTAGTGAAATAAATGAACTTTTGCACAATATTCTAATTTTTCGAGTTTGACCTGTATATTCGAAGCAAGGTCAAGTTACCAGTGGGGTACCTCAGGGATCTGTACTTTGACTCATTCTCTTTAATATTTTTATTGGTAATGTTGCAGAAGTTCTTGATAGTAAGGTATGTCTTTTTGCTGATGATAATAACATTTGCAACAAGGGTGATGTTCCAAGAGGTATAAATGATTTAGGTAAATTAGAAAAATGGTTAGAGCTGTGGCAACTGACATTTAATGTGGATAAGTGCAAGATAATGCATCTCGGGAGTAAAAACCCAAGGGCAGAGTATACAAAATTTGATACTCTACTAGCCTCAACATCTGAGGAAAGGGATTCCGGGGAAATTATTTCAGATGACTTAAAGGTAGGCAGACAATGTAATAGACCAGCAGGAAATGCTAGCAAAATGCTTGGTTGTATAGGGAAAGTTATTAGCAGTAGAAAGAGAGAAGTGCTCATGCTATTGTACAGAACACTGGTGTACTCTAATACTTGGAGTATTGCACGCAGTACTGGTGACAATATATTCTAAAAGATATTGATACTTTGGAGAGAGTTCAGAGAAGGGCTACTAAACTCGTTCTTGGACTGCAGGATAAAACTTACTAGGAAAGGTTAAAGGATCTTAACATGTATAGCTTGAAGGAAAGACGAGACAGGGTGGATATGATCGAAACATTTCAATACATAAACAGAATCACTGAATCCCTAATCAACAGTAAAAGTGGAGACTATATTTAAAAGAAGAAAATCTACCACAACATAGTCTTAAATTAGAGGGGCAAAAGTTTAAAAATAATTTCAGGAAGTATTACATTTTACTGAGAGGGTAGTGGACGCATAGAATGGCCTTCCAGTTGAAGTGGTAGAGGTTAACACAGTGAGGGGGTGTGACGGCCGGCAGGCACTCCGACCGGGTAACTCCGCCAATCAATGCTCCTAGTGCTTGCCGAAGAATCCAAACACTCCACTAGACACCATAAGCACTGCAGACCCCACTTCCAGCAATGCAGCTGTGCCAGGGTCTCGCCGTCCTCCACCCACCCTGGACCCAAGACCAGGATCCAGCTTCCAGTGGGTATACCTCTCCTACTCCAGAAAGCGTAGGAGGAACAAGCTCTTACAAGAGCTTATACTCAGTGGGGTATTGTGATTATAGCAATCCCCAAGAGTGTAGTTATCCCATCCTGAAACATGGGCCAGGGCTTCAAGAAGGGGTCAAGCAGGTCTGTTTAAAGGGACACTATAGTCACCTGAACAACTTTAGCTTAATGAAGCAGTTTTGTAATATAGAACATGCCCCTGCAGCTTCACTGCTCAATCCTCTGCCATTTAGGAATTAAATCCCTTTGTTCATGAACCCTAGTCACACCTCCCTGCATGTGACTTGCACGGCCTTCCATAAACACTTCCTGTAAAGAGAGCCTTATTTAGGCTTTCTTTATTGCAAGTTCTGTTTAATTAAGATTTTTTTATCCCCTGCTATGTTAATAGCTTGCTAGACCCTGCAAGAGCCTCCTGTATGTGATTAAAGTTCAATTTAGAGATTGAGATACAATTACTTAAGGTAAATTACATCTGTTTAAAAGTGAAATCAGTTTGTTTTTTCATGCAGGCTCTGTCAATCATAGCCAGGGGACGTGTGGCTAGGGCTGCATAAACAGAAACAAAATGATTTAACTCCTAAATGACAGTGAATTGAGCAGTGAAATTGCAGGGGAATGATCTATACACTAAAACTGCTTTATTTAGCTAAAGTAATTTAGGTGACTATAGTGTTCCTTTAATGTAAGCCAGCATTCACAATTTATACAATTCATCAGGCCAGAGGCACACCCCCTGGACCTGGTGGTACACAGGCGCACAAACAATACAACAATGTCCGACATTCCCATTTACAGCACACAAGCCCCCCCCTCTGCCTGGGATATAATTAAAGCAGCTAATACAATAACCTAATTATCCACAGGCAGAAAAACACACATTTTCCCTAAAGTCCAGAAAACACCCCAAAATCACCCAGATCAGAGCAGGGGTTCAAAAGTTTTTTATGGAAGTCACATCTGACCAACCGTAAGCATGGCTTTCATGCACAATACAGTTCCACAGATTTAGGCTGTGCGGCCGGTCTATCTTACTGGAGATAATTGGCTTAAGTGGCTGTGGTAACTTAATTATCTCCAGGTACAGGAAATATCTCAGATAATAAGTCAGAAACTGTTAGAAAAACCACATAAAAATACATTACTCTTATAATACAATGTTTAACCTATATGTCCAACATATCCCCAGATAGCTTGGATCTGAGCGCTCAATATGTCCAATGTTAAAAGTGCCCTATAGTACAAATAAGGGTGGGGTCAGAAAATAGCAAGGGCTGATGCGAGATTTAGGAGGGACAAAGCAGCCAGTTTAAACTGGTCTGGCAGTGTCCCTGGGACAACGCCCTGCTGGAGAAACAATAGGACAGGAAAAAGGGGATGGGGAAGAGGCACATTTTCCCATGGATTTAAAAAGGCAGAAAAAGTGTTTTAAAATTAAATATGCCCAAATAATGCTTTTAAAGGGCAATACATCCCAGGGGCCATAGTCACAGGGTAAGGGGCTGGCAAGTAGGCCTTTCCAAGTACAAGTGCAATGTTTAAGCATGTGTGAGATAGGTATAAGGCTATCCTAGCTCTAAGATAAGGCCAGAGACTAATTAAAGTATTTAGAAAATTGGGCAGACTAGATGGCCTGAATGTTTCTCATCTTCCATCACATTCTATGTTTCTATGCTTCAATATAAAAGAATGTATACAGTGCTCCATGACACATGTAATATATTTATTACAATGTAGTTGTGGAGCTCAACATATTGGCATGACCACCCGCAAATTACATGTAAGACTTTATGAACACTTCCACAATATTATGCTGCTACATCATCTGACTTCTTGTAAGTGCATTCTTGTACCAATAAATTTAAAGTTTTATATCATCAGCACTATATATTTCCTTTTAACCTTTGAGTGAATAAGAAGAATTCCATTGAAGATTTCAAAGCTTCCTCGAAGTTTACACCCTTCTTGAAAGGGAGACATGCCTGCAATATTTTCCTTTTAGAGAATTTTCTACCACTTCCCCCTACTCCTGTGTCCTATTGTACTACACCATATATTTTTGTTTCTTTTTTCAGATTTTTATATGAATATTTTATATATTTGAGATATTATCTAATACATATGCATTAAAGTTGTATATTTATTTGACATTCACCTTGGTGTTTTTTCACATACCTCATTCCCTTAGGGTTTTTTTTCTGTTGGTTATTAGGTATTGTTTGAGTGTTTAAAATGGAACACTTTTTCTTAAAGGGTTCGGTACGTTTTGCAATTATAGTGTTTTCTGGATGTTTTACAGCCCTTACTCAACTTATATGGGCCACATAAGAAGACACAGCATGTCGGAAGAATCCGAGACCAAGTTCGGGACACAGCTTAAAAAAAAGGGATTTTTGGGTCCAGAGCATCGGACCATATGGCAGTCGGGGCAGCACACATAATATGTTAGGCATAGGCTAATTAACCTGTCCACTCCTTAACAATTTTCATGCCTCAGTTTAGCTGGCACTTTATGCTATACTATTTTAGGGCAATCCTGTCTATAAGTTACTCACCTATGACACACATTTCTACAGCTGGCACCCGGTCTTACTACTCATAATTTTCCTTCACTGGAGCTACTTTACTTCATTATGATTTTGCCGAGCCTGACATGAATATTTGTGAAGCAGCACTGTTCTTATTTCGTGTTTTACTTAGCTTGATCTTTTACCTTATCTAAGCTTTCACTATTATAAAAAAAAGTGCAGATTGTGAAGGTCAGCATCCGCGCGCCACGGTCTCGGGTCCTCAGTGATAGGGATCGACCGATATTGATTTTTCAGAGCCGATACCGATACCGATATTCTGTGAACTTTCAGGCCGATAGCCGATATAATTTGCCGATATTCTGTACATTTACCAAAATAAAAACTATTTCTAAAGGTAAATGCACAAAATATACATGCCACGTGTAGTGGATGCAGTGTGACAGGGGAGCTGTGTGTGTTTGTGTAGTGTGTGTGTGTAGTGGATGCAGTGTGTGTGTGTAGTGTGTGTGTTATGGATGCATTGTGTGTGTGTAGTGTGTGTGGAGGATGCAATGTGTGTTTGTGTAGTGGATGCAGTGTGTATTTGTCTAGTGTGTGTAGTGGATGCAGTGTGTATTAGTGTAGTGTGTATATAATGAAAGCAGAGTGTTTGTGTATTTGTGTAGTGTGTGTATAGTGAATGTAGTGTGTTTATATAATGCAGAGTGTGTGTGTTTGTATAGTGTGTGTATATAATGCAGTGTGTTTGTGTAGTGTGCATTATATAAACACACTACACAAACACACTGCATTATATACACACACTACACACACTGCATTAAACACACTACACAAACACACACACACACTGCATTATATACACACTACACAAACACACACTGCACAAACACACTACATAAACACACACCGAATTATATAAACACTACACAAACACACTGCATTATATACACACACTACACAAACACACTGCATTATATACACACTACTGCATTATATACACACAACACACACTGCATTATATACACAGTGTGTTTGTGTAGTGTATGTGTATATAATGCAGTGTGTGAGGGGGCATTTTTTATTAAATTATTTAAAAAAAATTATATTTACTTTATTATTTATTTTTGTTGTCCCCCCTCCCTGCTTGTTACCTGGCCAGGGAGGGGGGATATGACAGTCCCTGGTGGTCCAGTGGCATTGGCTGAGCTGGGGGGGGGCGGAGAGCAAGCGCTTACTCACCTCCCAGCAGCTCCTCCAGCTCCCCAGTGCAACTCTCGCGGCCAGCGTGTCGCGCGGAGCGTTGCCATGGTGATCCATGGCAACGCTCTGACGGCCGCGGGTCTCGCGAGAGTTGCACTGGGGAGCTGGAGGAGCTGCTGGGAGGTGAGTAAGCGCTTGCTCTCCCGCCCCCCCAGGACCGCCGGGCTTGTAATGAGCCTGGCAGGTCCTAGGAGGTATTATCGGCAATATCGGTATCTGAATTGGCCGATACCGATATTGCCGAGAATACCGAATATCGGCCGATTATATCGGTAAAACCGATAATCGGTCGATCCCTACTCAGTGAGTCCGAGTCCTTCCCAAATTGGGCATGACGGAAGGCACAGGTGTTCGGCGGATGGTCTACTGGCGATGTGGCCGATGCTTCTGGGGCAAACCCCTTGTGGTCTTCGGCCTAGTAAGGCGAGCAGAAAGAGCTATGCCCGAGAGAGGCACCTTCAACCTCTGGCATCTGAGGTAGGTGTGGTGTGGGAGTTGTGCTGTTCTAGATCACACTCCACAATTTTGACCAAAAGCTGGCAAAGGCCCTATCCAGGCACTCTTCCCATGAGGTCCAGGAGGCAGTAATCTGCCTCGTCATTGTTGCCACTACATTTTAGGTTGGTTAGAGCCAGAGGAGTACTCCGTGGGAACCTTCTTCTCGGTATGAGGAAAGGGCCATTTCCCCAGTGGAAACCGGGATAACCCCCACCGGTTCAGAGTGGGGGGAAAAGTGGGTGTAGGAGCATGCTGGGTGACCGCTACTGACCTTGTGTGGCGAAAGTTACCTCGCCACTGGATTTTGGAGGGGCCTGTTTGCCCGCCTCCTACCTTCTGACTATGGCCCCTGGGAGAGTTTGTCTTTTATAAACATTGTTTGGGCTTATTGGATTTTGGGACACTTTTTCTGCCCCTTTGAATCCATGGGAAGGTGTACCTCCTCCCCTCCCCCCCATTGTTCTCCAACAGGGCGTTGTCCCAGGGACCCTGCCAGACCAGTTGGAACTGGCTGATTTGTCCCTCCTCGGTCAAAAAAAGGACTTCCAACTAACTTTTTAACCACTGAAGGGAATTGTCTGAACATTTTTCTATACATTTATTTTGTACATTTACCATTGTGGAAAAAATAAACGATTTCTAAAGGTAAATGGTGAATGCAATGAGTGTTTGTGTAAAGTGTATATACATAGTGAATGCAGAGTGTGTGTGTTTGTGTAGTGTGTGTATAGTAAATGCAGTGTGTGTGTAGTGTACGTAAAGTGAATGCAGTGTGTGTGTAGTGTGTGTATAGTGAATTCAATATGTATATATAATGAATGCAGAGTGTGTGTTTGTGAAGTGTGTGTATAGTGAATGCAGTGTGTTTGAGTAGTATGTGTATATAATGAATGCAGAGTGTGTGTTTGTGTAGTGTGTATACAATGCAGAGTGTGTGTGTGTTTGTGTGTGTGTGTGTGTGTGTGTGTGTAAATTTAATGCAGAGTGTGTGTTTGTGTTCGGTGTGTGTATAAAATGCAGAGTGTGTACATAATGCAGAGTTTGTTTGTGTAGTGTGTGTATATAATGTAGAGTGTGTGTGTTTGTGTAGTGTGTGTGTGTTGTGTAAAATGGGGGGGGGTGCATTTTTTTACATAGCTAAAAAGAGACTTGCGTCCATCAAGTTCAGCCTTCCTCACATATGTTTTTGCTGTTGATCCAAAAGAAGGCATAAAAACCTAGTCTGAAGTGCTTCCAATTTTGCAACAAACTAGGAAACATTCCTTCTTGACTCCAAAATAGCAGTCAGATGTCTCCTTGGATCAAGCAGCTATTACCCCACTAATTAGAAATTATATCCCTGTATGTTATGTTTTTGCAAGTATTTATCCAATTTCAGTTTAAACATATGTATGGACTCTTATAAAACCAACTCTTCAGGCAGAGAATCACGTATCTTTATTGCTCTTACTGTAAAAAAAACTTTTCTTTGCCTTAGATTAAATCTCCTTTCTTCCAGCCTAAATGTGTGACCTTGTGTCCTATCAGTCCTATCTGTTTATGAATAGACTCGCGGGACTCGCAAGATTTACACAGGGGAGCTGCTGGAAAGGTAAGTACTTGCTGCGGACCCTCCCCCAGGACCGCCGGGCTTGTAATAAGCCCGGCGGTCCTGGTATGTCTTATCAGCAATATCGGTATCTTTATTGGCCGATAATGATATTGCCGAAAATACCAAATATCAGCCAATAATATTAGACAGATCAATAATAATGTTTTCCCTTAGCAACCATGAATTACACAGCATTGTAAAATGTCCAGACAGTTTGCGTGGATACACAATAATAATGCAATATTGGCACCTACCTATGTGTTACTTGAGACCCTCTCAAACTGGACATTGTTTCCTCCAAGTTTTGTCTCAGGTCCAGAACATTCTGAACTGTTCTTTTACGCTGAGTTTCAGGATCTACAATAGAAACAAAGGACAAGCAATTGAAAGAACTCCTATTACAGGAAGCAAATCACTATATGGACAGGAACCATTAAAATAAATATATATATTTATATATATATATATATATGTTTTCTTGTATTAAAGGACCACTATAGTGCCAGGAAAACATACTCGTTTTCATGGCACTATAGTGCCCTGAGGGTGCCCCCACCCTCAGGGACCCCCTCCAGCCGGGCTGGATGGCGAGGAAAGGTTTCCTCCTCCTCTCCTCCTCCGATCCGCCTCTTCGGCTGAATGCGCATGTGCGGCAGGAGCTGCGAGCGCATTCAGCCAGTCTCATAGGAAAGCATTCATAATGCTTTCCTATGGACGCTGGCGTCTTCCCACTGTGATTTTCACAGTGAGAAGCACGCAAACGCCTCTAGAGGCTGTCAATGAGACAGTCACTAGAGGCTTTAGAGGCTGGATTAACCCATTTATAAACATAGCAGTTTCTCTGAAACTGCTATGTTTATAAAAAAAAACGGTTAATCCTAGAGGGACTTGGCACCCAGACCACTTCATTAAGCTGAAGTGGTCTGGGTGCCTACAGTGGTCCTTTAAGTATAATAAAAAAGCAAATCACAAGTATATTAAACAAAACAGGTAGATGTTAAATATTAGGGACCAGTATGGCATATTCAAAGTTGACTTCTGCTTAGAGACAAAATTCAGTTAGACCAACTCAAATAGTCAAAAAAAAATTGTTCCTATTACACATTTGGGTTATTTTCAGGGAAACAATTTGGGAGAACAATTACGATGAACCAAAGTGGCAGGAAAAGGTGCCTGTTAGTGTGCAGCTAATCAAAAACTGCTAAATTATGCCTATCCTGATGGCTATGCGATATCAGGCATTTTTGCAATGCAAATCTAAAGTGCCAAAACCATATATTTCATTCAGAATAAAATTTTTAAAAAAGCAAGTAAATAGGTGAAAGTTTTGGTTTTACAATGAGTGTAGCAGGTACAGAAGTCATTTTAAGTTGAAAACATGTTTCAGAATTGTTTTAGCAAATTCACCCAGAGAAGAAAAAAATATTTCTCACACATCCAGCCATTTATTTGGTGGTAAAAAGAGAAAGCCTAGTAGTGGGTGAAACGTGTTAGTGTCTAATTGGTTTTACATAAGTTTTGTTTTACATAAGGGGTTGACAAATTTGTTTGGAATTCAATGCCAAAAATACAATTCTTAAAGGGACACTAAAGGCTTCAAACTGTGCAGCACCTATGTTGATGTTCCCTATAGGGATGCATTGATTCAATGCATCTCTAGAAGGAGAAGTTGATTGGTGTAGTGGCATTTTGCCATGCATGCGCAATAGTCTACCAATGCTTTCCTATGCTTTTGAGATCGTCAAAATTGATGAACTCAGCCATAGAGGTGAGGCCAGCCGCAGAGTCACCTGCATGGCGTGGGAAAAAAGATGAGTAAATACACCTTTCCCATGTTATTGGATGTGGGCAGGTCACTTAAACACACACACTCACTGACAGAGACACACACCGACCGACAGACCAACACAGACACACACACGCACTCACATACACATACTCACACAGACACACATTCACAGACAGAAACACACACATACACACTCAGATAAACACACAGCACTGACAGATACACACACACAAACACTCACAGACAGACACATACACATGCACTGACAGACAGACACACGCACACACTCACAGACAGACACACACACAAATAATTTATTTCTTTATTTTACTTTAAATCCACCCAGCCTCCCTACCTTTGGAGATCTGGAGTGGATAGGCTTTCCCTGGGGTCCAGTGGGGCTGCTGTCATCTCCCTGCTCAGCTCCATCTCGCACACTGTTTAGTCATGCAGGGCACGGCTGAGCAGGGAGATTACATTATCTCCCTTCCACGCTGCCGCACTGTCAGCCGTCCATCCGCCTCCCTCAGCTCTCCATTACCCGGCGGCCCACCGCCCTCCCTTAGCTCTCCATGAGATAGAATACCGGCCACTCGCTTCCCCCTTTCAGCTCTCCATTACCCTGCCGTTCCTTCGCTCAGCCAGCCGCCCGCCTCCACCTTTCAGCTCTCCATTACCCTGCCACCCCATTGCTTAGTCAGCCGCCCGCCTCCCTCTTTCAGCTCTCCATGAGCTGCCCATCTACCTCAGCCCTCCACCTTGGGGGCTGAACAGGCTCACAAATTCCAGGAGCCAGGACAAGTTTCCTGATCACTATGGCGACTTGGCATCTGGGATTTGTCGAGTCCTGTTTACATTAGATTATTGATTTTATTATTTTGTTTACTAATAAAACGAGTTTTTACTTTATTCCGACCTTCCTAATTTCATCTCAGAAGATTTTACCTGCAGGATCCCATACCTCAATTTCCTAGGTGATGAAGATAGCACCTAAAATTTATAGGATAGAGCAAAACTTCACTTTGCTCTCCTTTTGTGAGTATACTTCCTTTTATATTTGTATTTTCTATTTATCCATAGAAAGCAATATTTTCTGTTCTTATATTTCTCTGCTGGTGTACCTTTTCTGCTGAAATACTAAGGAAAATATATCCATACTTACCGTAATTTTCTTTTTCGGGCTATTATTCATGGCAGCATTTACCCAATGGGTTAGCTCCTCTCTCTAGTCTATAGGACAGGAAAAAACTAAATTAAACAATTAAGTGGGCAGGTATACAATAATCCTTGTCAGCCCCAGTTCCTCAGTCTAGTAAAAGCATGTCCCCAAAGTGGGAGGGAACATTAAATGCTGCCCTGAATAATAGCTAGGAAAAGAAAATTACAGTAAGTATGGATACATTTTCCTTATTCCTGGCTAATCATGGCAGCATTTAACCAATGGGAATACCCAAACAGTAAAAACTACAGGTAGGGTAATCATGCCAAATATTTGCAGAATTCAAAACAGAAAGACCAAATTGAGATTCAGCCCCTGAGGCCACATCCAGCCTATAGTGCCGAACAGACATCTTGAGAGAATACCATTTTGGCGCCTTACAAATGCTCTCTGCTGGAACGCCAGCTACTGCAGCCCATGAAGTAGAAATGGACCTCGTAGAATAAGCCCTGATCCCCTTTGGCACTGGAACATCTCAAGTCTTATATGCTCTAGTAATGGCCATGATAATCCAGGAACGGAGAGTAGCAGTTGAAGTGGCTTCTCCTTTTCGTGATCCCCAAGGAATGATGAACAATTGTTTGGATTTTCTCCATACAGCAGTACGTTGTATGTAGGATGATAAGCAATGCTTTAGATCAAGCATATGACATCTTTCTTCTTCAGA
The DNA here is from genome assembly GCA_933207985.1 of Pelobates cultripes. Classification (NCBI taxonomy): domain Eukaryota; kingdom Metazoa; phylum Chordata; class Amphibia; order Anura; family Pelobatidae; genus Pelobates; species Pelobates cultripes. The sequence goes on from OW240912.1 coordinate 154,131,916, forward strand.
AGGTGATGGATCCGGAAAGTAATCTGACAGGACAATGTCCTGGTTCAAATGAAAGGATGTGACCACCTTAGGTAAGAATTTATGTCTTGGACTAAGGATTAAACGGTCATGAAGGAAGGAGGATATGTAAGGCTCTTCAACGGAGAGAGGGCTTTAATATCTGCAATTCTCCTGGCTGATACTAATGCGACAAGAAGCAACGTTTTATGAGAAAGCATTGTGATATAAATTTCATCCAATGGTTAAAAAGGAGAATATGTAAGAGAGTGTAAAACCAAAGGAAGTTTGCAAGGGGAAGTAAAGGTATGGATTGGAGGCCTGAGTCTGATGACAGCCTTAAAAACGGAATCACCATCGGTTCTTCAGCCCATCTTATCCCTAATATAGCTAGTAATGTTGGACTATGCACCTTAAGCGTATTGAGGCTGAGGCCTCTGACAAGTCCAGATTGTAAAAATCCCAATACTTGCATAGTCGAGACATCTCCCAACTTCCTTCTTCAGCCAGTCTGCAAATTTTTGCCATATCTTGTGATATGTGTGAGGTAGAAACTTTCCTGGAACGCAACAGAGTAGACACCACTTGTCCGGGAATAACCTTAGATATTAGGGACTGCCTTTCGAAGAGCACCCTGGGATAACAGATCCTCTGATATCGGTATTTCCCAAGGATGGTCCATCATTACTCACATGGGTGGGATAGCTATCACCTTGCAGTTTTCAATGGATATTTTCTTGAGCACCGTCTGGATCAGAGGTATCGGTGGAAAGATGTAGGCCAGATCGAAGGCCCATTCTAATGAGAGAGCATCTTGGGCCATAGCCCTGGGATGAAATAACCTTGAGATAAAGGTTGGGACTTGAGCAATCTCTGCCATGGCCATAAGGTCGACTTGGGGAAGACCCCATATTTGGACCAATTGGGGAATATCTTTTTGGAGAGTTGTCACTCTGTCTCTTCAACCTGGTGTTTGCTCAAGAAATCTGCTATCATATTGTCTTTCCCTGGGAGAAAAAACTCACACAATCCTGCCAAATTCTTCTAAACCCAGGTCATGATAGGTTAAATCTCTGTCCTCAGTGAGGTGCTCTTAGTACCACCTTGATGGTTGACATAAGCAGCTGCGGCTTTGTTGTCTATCCTTATTTTCACCTATCTGTCCTTCAGATGACTTTGAAAATGTAGTAGAGCCAACAAGACTCCTCTTAGTTCCCGAATGTTTGAGGGTAATTGACGGGCATGAAGTGGCCATAATGCTTGGACAAACAAATTTTCTGAAATGGGCTCTGTGACGAGACCAATCTCGCCGCTGTGCATTGGAGGAGCTTGGTTGCCTGCCTATTGCCTTTAGACTATGGCCCCATGTTGAAAAGCTTGATTTTCCCCTGCAAAGACACGAAAGCCGGGTTATTCGGTGCTTGCCCTGTTTGAGCGGTGATACCCCAGACAGCTATGCCATGGAGCCCATTCGTATAATGAAAAACTATGGGAAAGACTTTGGCTCCATGGCAATTGAACTGTATGTGTGTGATCTGAGCGCCATTCAGTAATAATGTGCGCTCAGATCTGAGCTATCTGGGGATATGTTGAATGTACCTGTTTTATGCAATGGCTGCACAGTTATATATTTTTATGCATTTTATTGTATTTTGCTGCCATGTGTTAAATTGAGTTTTGCCTCTGTCCTTGGAGATAATAGGATTACTTCCCAATTATCTCCAGGATAGAAGACTGGTTTTGGGCAGAAAAGCCATGCTTCATTTGGTCACTAGGACTACGATCTATCTTTTGAACCACTGGACCAATTTGGATGATTTTGACGTATGTTTGTATTTGGAGTATGCTGATTCTGAAAATGTAAGTGAATGACATGAATTATGTGAATGTGATGCATACTTTTAAAATTATGAATAATGTGGGAAAACTGTATTTCTCTGCCTGTGATAATTACATTACCCATTATTTAAGGTAATTGTATCACAGGCAGAGGGGAGGATTTTGTGTAGGAGTGTCTGAGTGTATTGTACGTGTTTATTGGTTGTTTTACAAAACCCTGTGGGTGGTACTAATGTATAAGAATGTGTATATAAGAACAATAAACCCACAGCTCTGCCTGTTCCTGCTTGACCCTCAAAATGGAGCCTTGTCTCGTTCTTGGGGTGATTTATTGTATGCTATTTCAGTTCGACTACTAGGAGTGTAAACCTATTCGTATGATTTTTCCTATTCGGCTGTTTACAGTATTCGTATGTTTGAGAGCATTCAATGCTTCTCCGGTTCAGTGGATTGGTGTCTACAGTAGCTGCCTGTGTCTCTGGAAGGGGAAGAACTTCTAAACGGCGGTTTAACCCTCTTATGCCTGGGGGTGCTGTAACAGGCTCCCCAGCCCAACTCACTTGCATCTGTAGTTATGATCCACCAGTCTATGTTCGTTAGCAGAAACCCCTGGGATATGTGATTCCAAGAAAGCCACCTGGAGATCCTGCTTCAGATGCCTTGGAGTGAAAAGGGAAGCCTCCCATGTTTGAGAACTGGCATTGAAGCTGTGACGAATTGAACTTCGCCACTGGCTTTTGGAGAGGCCTGCTTGCCCTGTGACTATGGCTCCTGGGGTGTATTGCCCTTTAAAAACTCTATTTGTGCCTATTGTATTTTGGAGCACTGTTTCTACCCCTTTAAATTGTACTAGTACAGTTCTGCACTTTTGAAGTGGCACTTAGGATGCAGCCCTTTTTAATTCAGTCAAACGCGTTCAGCGGTGTTTGGTCGTCGAGTTCATGGAACTCAAATCGGATATGCGACAGCACGAACACCGCTGAACTTTACCTTCTCCAGGCTTCGACGCGAGTTGAACGTTGTTCGACAATACGAACGGCACTTTAACATTGACGGTTTGCACGAACGTTGCTGTTTGTCTATTTGAACTGAATTTACATAGTTGCATTGCTGAAAAGAAACTTGCGTCCATCAAGTTCAGCCTTCCTCACATATGTTTTTGCTGTTGATCCAAAAGAAGGCAAAAAACCTAGTCTGAAGCGCTTCCAATTTTGCAACAAACTAGGAAAAAATTCCTTCTTGACCCCAAAATAGCAGTCAGATGTCTCCTTGGATCAAGCAGCGATTACCCCACTAATTAGAAATTATATCCCTGTATGTTATGCTTTTGCAAGTATTTATCCAATTGCAGTTTAAACATCTGTAATGACAATGACAAAATCACCTCTTCAGGCAGAGAATTCCATATCCTTATTGCTCTTACTGTAAAAAAACCTTTTCTTTGCCTTAGATGAAATCTCCTTTCTTCCAGCCTAAATGTGTGACCTTGTGTCCTATGTATAGCCCTGTTTATAAATAGATTTCCAGATAGAGGTTTGTACTGGAACATTGGAAATAGACCAGCCGCACAGCCTAATTCTCTGGAACTGCTTTTGGTATGAAAATGTGAGTGCGGTCGGTCAAATGTGACTTCCATGGAACTTTTAAACCCCTGCTCTGATCTGGGTGATTTTTTGATACGTTTTTCATCCAGATCAGGGCTATTCAGGGATATAATTAATTTATGGGGATATGTTATATTGGGATACTTTTTGGGCTTTGTAAAAATTTATGTTTTTTTCTGCCTGTGGATAATTAAGTTATTCTATTAGCTAACTTAATTTTATCACAGGCAGAGGGGAGGGCTTGCTGACTGTATGTGGGAGTGTTACTATGTTAATTATTGTTTCTATTGGTTTGGTGACTTTGTGTCCTGTGCTCCACAAGGTCCACGTGGGTGGTAACCTTGTGGAGAAAATGTTTATAAAAGAAATGCCTTTGTGCTCATTAAACAAGAGTTCTTCTTAACCCTCAATACGTAGCCTCAATAAATAGCCTCGTCTCGTTATTGTAGGGAACTGCTATAATCACACTGGGGATTGCAATACCTGGGCTCTAATCACTTCCTGTTATGCTCTTCTGGAGGAGAGGTCTCCCCCACACAGTCCTGGATGTCAGAGGTTGATCCGGGGTGGAAGGAAGACAGTGAGACTCCAGTTAAGCTACGGCAGTTGTGGAGTCTGTGGTGGTTGTGCTGTCCGATGCGGTGTTTATGCTCCTCAGTGTCAGCTAGGAAGCGTCCGTCAATGGAGGTGCCCAGTCGGGGTGCCAGGTGATGCGTTACAGAAGTGGTCTAGTACTTTTGAAGTGGACGGATACTCCACTGTGCCCACCTGACAAGGCCTATTGTTGATGATAAAATTACCAGTAACTTAATGAAGTTCCTCGCTGGAGCTGATGATCGTTGACGAAACTGCCGCACATGCTCCAACAGACTTGATCTTCCTGTCGTGTGCTAAGGAGACAACTGTTGTTTTGGTGTTGAAATGAGCACCTAGGAAAATGAGTTCCCTGGATGGCTATAGTTGGCTTTTCTCATGATTTATCAACCAGCCAAAATGAGAGAGAGTCTTTAGAACCAGGGACTGATGTTGAATCAACAGGTAGTATTCTGATGCTGCTATCAAAATGTTGACCTCCTGTTTCCTTAGCAAGGCTATAATCATAACCAGAACCTTCAAAAAAGTTATTGGAGCTGTGCTTATGCCGAATAGCAAGGCCTGAAACTGGAAGTGATGGTCATATATGCAAAATCTGAAGAACCTCTGATGAGGACTGGCAATCGGGATATGGTAATACATGTCCCTTAAGTCTTCTGAAATCATCCTGTCCCCCTAATGAATAACCGGTATGATAGATCTTAAGGACTCCATGCAGAATTTCCTGATCCTGAGGAAGAGATTAAGCTGGAAATCTAGAATCAGTCTCCATTTCCCTCCTATTTTTTTTACTAGGAAGAGAGGGGAATAAAAACCCTGAAATTGTTCCTTTTTCGGTGCTGGTAGTATGACTTCTTGTTGAAGAAGGGACCAAACATAATACAATAACACCTCTTTCTTTTGAGGGTTGGAAGGTACTCGTGTCCTTATGAATCGAGGAGGTGGCATATCGTATTGTATTGTACGGTGTAGCCTGATGACACTATGGCTTTTACCCACATATCCTAAATCTGATCCCAGGCTTTCTGAAAGTGTAAGAGTCTGGCACCTACTAGAGAACCCTATGAATTGTAATCATCAGAACTGTCTATTGGAACGAAAGGATTCTTGCCTCTGGTTGCTTTTGCTGATTGACCACTTCTCTAGGTAGTGTTCCTAATGTATGTGAACTAATCATTCATCTAAAACGTCTGTGTAAATTGACTGTAATGGACTACAATGCAAGCCGCTTAAAATCCTGAATTATATACCGAACAACTAGACCACCCTGCAATGGAAGTGTGGCTTCAATTGACCTCCCTGTTCGGTTAATATCAGCTACATTGGAATTACACGAATGCTGTGCTGAAGTCCCTGGGTGGCCACCATTTCGGGAGACGAACATGTGGCAGCGGCCATCTTAAACTCCCGAACAGCGGTGTTTGGTCGTCGAGTGTCTGGAACTCAAATCGGACACTCGACCAAGCAAACACCACTGGGACCTCCAGAGTGCCAGAACCGACTGAAGGAAACTACCGAACGAGCCGCCGTTCGGTAGCAAGACTAACCTGAACATGCGGATTCACACGAACACCAGGATAACCACGGATGACAAGCCTTTCGGGATTTCTTATTCCATGAACAGAGACCAACCGCAAGGCCAAAACTTATGGAACTGTTTTCGGCTACTGTTGCCTGTGCGGTCGGTCAAAACTTTAAAACCCCATAACTCCCAAACCCCTGGCCCGATCTGGGTGATTTTTGAATATGTTGCTCACCCAGATCAGGGCTATCAGATATTTGGGGTACATACAAAACTCAGGGAAAAGTGTGTAAAAAAAAAATATTGCCTCTTACAGTATTTATTTATTTATTTTATAATGTGCGTTAAGATTTATATTTTTCTAATTTGGGTTGCAGTTAATGTGCATGTATTATCTTTACACACACACACAGGGACTGGAGAGTTTTATGTCCATCCAAGTGTATGTTTTATGTTCATCCAAGTACAAACAAAGTGCACAGGTGAATTATTATTTTACAATACCCTTATGGATCTGATTCCGGCAGATTTTTTTTCTTTTTTTTTCAAGTTGTAAAGTCCTCTTGAAACACCAGCTGTTCAAAACATATTCCAGATTATCCCTTACTGTAAACATTATACTATTAAGGGGATTTATCTGTATTTTCAGAGTTGTATTTTCTGTTACGAATCGAGATTTTTGCTATATAAGATGGAGATATGGAACTGTAAGGGGTGGGGGGGATACACTGGCTTAGGAACACCTGGTGGAGAGAAACAGCTGGGGTAACCATGGAGGAGGACAGAAAGAAACAAAGGCCAACACTGGGGCTGGGAACAGCCATGCAACCAATGAGGTACCTGACCCCACACAGGGAGTGCTAAAATCGGGGGGAATTGTACTGGATGGAATTGTACTGGAGGCCTGAATGTTTCATTTTGCTGATCTGTTTCTTATGCATGTTTATGGTTAAGTTGGAGAGCTCTTTTACACTGGATGCTAGCACTGGAGGGGTATGGAAAGGATCGTATCTTATACGGTCCTACGTTCCTGTAATACACTTGGGCGGAGCACGGGTCGCGTACCTCGACCCACACTCGTTCTAGGCTTCGTACGGCGGCACTCTGGGAGACTCCTGGTCTGGTTACAGGGGTGTGTAGCACGAGTTCTCTCTTTTGGAGAAGAGGAAGTTTCGGGGCCCTTCTTTTTCTTCTCCCCCACTCTTACTCCTCTCATCTCTCTACTCTCTCTGCCTACTCGATCCTACCCTTCTGCTGCCCCTATTAGTCTCCCTTTTTATTGGTCTACGCCGGGGGGCCAGGGCTCTCACAAGGTGGCTGCCGCAGGGGCTGGGGTTGGTGGGGGGAGGGAGTGGTGCCTTGGGACCGGGGCAACCATGACATAGCGCCGCGCTCCCATGTCTGTCCTCACTCTTAATTGCAGGGGGTTGAACATCCTGGAGTGCAGAGTCCACCTCCTACGGGAACTGAATAAAAAACATACCTCGGTTGCGATGCTGCAGGAAACATATTTTCAAGAAGGTGTGGTTCCCAAGCTCCAGAATAGATCCTATGCGACAAACTATTTTTGCAAAGATCCAACGGCCCGTAAGACCGGAGCGGCCATCATACTTGAGGCTTGCCTGGGGTTCCAGGAGCTGGACAGCTTACACAACTCGCAGGAGTGCTTCCTCTTCCTGAAGGGCGTTACTGCTGGCAAGCTCTACACATTCGCCAATGTCTATGTAACCAACAGACGACAAGCACAATCTCTCAGGGGAATGTAGGCTAAGCTGAATGTCGCGGAAGGTGCCTTGATCCTGGGAGGGGACTTCAACACTACGCTGGACCCAATACTGGACTCGTCGACAGGACACAGTAGTATCTCAAAAATAAATTCGCTCCATACGTAGATCATTGGGCGACATGGGCCTCGTGGACTGTTGGAGGACCCTTAACCCTAGCATTAAGGACTTCACATATTATTCCGCACTTCATAATCGATACTTTCATATAGATTACCTTTTCATTAGACAAGTGGGCCTCTCCCGCTTACTAAAAGCCAACATTGAGCACACTAAGTGGTCGGACCATGGCCCGGTTAGCATTGAGTTTGAGTCCCCTCTTTTTAGGCCCTCGACATGGACTTGGAGGCTTAATGAGGCCCTGCTCTTGGACCCCGACACCCGGAAAGAGGTAATAATGAACTGGTTCATTACTTTCATGAAAACCGTATACAGGACACCACACCAATCTCAATATGGGAAAGCCCACAAGAGTGTTATCCGGGGCACACTCATAAGCATCGATTCAAAAAAAAAAAAGGTGGCTCTAAGGGACCTCTACCAATCAATTTCAACCCTAGAACTCCGAGATAAACGATCTCAGTTGATGGAAACCTACGGGGAACTGATGCAAGCTAAAAGGCAGCTGAACGAACTTCAAACGCGACGGTACCTTTGTTCATTACAATACTCCAGGGGTTTCTTCTACGCCTATGCCAACAAAGGGGGACGATTCCTCGTCCGCCTTCTGAAAGGCATGCAGGTCCATAAATTACACCTCTCGACAGGAGCTACGTCATCCTTCCCGACTGACATAGCGGAGGAGTTCAGGACGTACTACGGATCGCTATACAACCTGACCACACAGGATGGAGACAACATGGCAGAGACGGAGGACACTCATATAAAGGACTATTTACACGCTACCATTGTGAAAAAGATACACCCAGACACGGCAGCAACACTGGATGCTCAGACCATTGTGGAAGAACTCTCAGTGGCTTTAAAGAAGACCAAAACGGCAAGGGTGCCGGGCCCCGACGGATTCTCCATGGGATACTACAAGACCTTCTCATCGGTACTTATGCCATGGTTAACAAAAGCTATCAACACTGTCGCTGACAGGGGGACCTTCGAGTCGGAGTCCCTGGCTGCCACTATAACTGTTCTTCAGAAGCCCAATGAACTTGGCAGCTATCACCCGATCTAACTGCTGAATGTGGACACAAAGCTGTTCACGAAGGTCCTGGCAATCCACCCTGCCATCCTTGATACACGCCGACCAGACAGGGTTTATACCGGGACGAGAGTCGCGGCATAGCACGCTACGACTATTTTCGATACAACACAGAGCGAGGAAATTGCGGCAACTTCTCCTACTACTCTCCATCGACACGGAGAAGGCGTTTGATTGTGTGAAATGGTCTTATATGTTTGCCACCCTGAGGAAAATGGGACTGGGACAGAGACTCCTTGCATGGATCGAAGCTTTATATAGCAAACTGCGCTCTGTGGTGAGGTTTAATGGTGCCCCTTATCCCTGTTGTTATTTTCTATGTCACTAGAACCTTTGCTCCAGGCGCTCCGCCAGCACCCTGACACCCAGGGTTACACCTGGCAAGGGGTGGAACATAAGGTCGCAGCTTATGCAGATGACCACCTTTTTTTCATCACAAGCCCCCAGACCACGATGCCTTGCCTATTCGGCAGAGATTCGGCAGAGACTCTGGTTTTAAGCTCAACCTGTACAAATGTGAAGTGCTGAATGTAACATTCCCTGTTAAGGAATATATGGCCCTGGACTCGCTGTTCCCGTTCCGATGGTGCTTTAGCAAAATGAAGTACCTCGGGATATGGGTAACACCAGATCCAGGAAACCTGTGCTAACATAATTTGATTCCCATGTTGAAGATGCTGTGTATACACGCAGTAACAAACCTATATGACAGGACACCTGCAAGCTTATTATTGTAACCCACATGGTAAAATAGCAACCACGACTAGTCTTGGCTAGACACGATAACTGTGGTTAGCCAGATCTTACTGATAATGACGTGTATTTTGCTTCCAGTGTTCTCAACACGACAACCAAGATTTATAAACACTGTGTTATTCTGTAACACCTGCCACACAAAACAAAATCTCGATAACCCACGAAATAGGGGAGGGGGGAGGGATGGGAGGGCACAGGGGAGGACATTTATAAAGGTAAAAAAGCTATGGCATGGAAAGATACCTCACATTATGTTAACACATACAACAGGGTGTGGGCAATTAGGGGATGCGCATTGATGGTTCATGATTCCATCGGTAACACCTCACACCCTTTTATAGCTATAGGATAATGCATATCTTATCCTAACGCTGACGCTATAACTGGGCCCTGTGAGTCCCAACCTGCTTTTTTCCTTATCTCTGTACTTATTGTGATATACTTAATAAAATTAGATTTTCCAAAAAAAATAAAAAAATATTTGCCTGGAAATTAGACCTGTAAGCTTAACTTCTGTGTCCGTTTAAGTATTTAAATGGTCATTAAGGGATAATATTTAGGAATGCATTGTGAAGAACATTGTTATTAGCAATAATCAGCATTGTTTTATGAAACATGTCAAACTAGCCTAATTGCATTCTACGAAGAAACAAGTAGAAGTATAGATCAGGGCCAAGGCATTTAATACCGTTCCTTGCAATAGACTAGTGTTCAAACTAAAAGCAATTGATCTAGATGAAAGGACTGGACATTCAAATAATAAATGAAATTAAATGTAGAAAAATGTAAAGTGATGCAATTCGGGGTAAAGAATACACGAGCAGCTTACACCCAAAATAGTAGTGAATTGGGGATAGCAACACATGAGAAGGATTTAAGAATGTTATAGACAACAAACTATGAAACAATAGGCAATGTCAATCGGCAGTTGCTAAGGCCAGTAAGGTATTGTCATGTATAAATACATACATTTTCAGGATGAGAATATCATGTTGCCTCTTTATAAATTACTGCTAAGATCACGTGCAATTTTTGGCACCTGTTCTAAAGAAGAATATTATGGCACAAGAAAAAGTGCAGTGAAGGGCTACAAAATTGATAAAAGGAATGGAGCATTTTAGTTATGAAGAAAGATTAACACATTTAAATCTCTTTAGTTTGGATAAACGGCGCCTCAGAGTGCATATGATAGCAGAAGACAAATATATTCAGGGTCAATACAAACCATTGTCTGGAAATCTGTTTATAAACAGGGCTATACATAGGACACGAGGGTCACACAATTAGACTGAAAGAAAGGAGATTTTGTCTAAGGCAAAGGGAACAATGCGGATACTCTGCCTGAAGAGGTGGTTTTATTAGAGATGTTTAAACTGCAATTGGATAAATACTTGCAAAATCATAATATACAGGGATTTCATTTTTATTTAGTGGGGCAATAGCTTCTTGATCCAAGGAGATATCTGACTGCCATTCTAAGGTCAAGAAGGATTTTTTTCCTAGTTTGTTGAAAAATCCGATGTGCTACAGGATCCTTCTTTTGAATCAACAGCAAAAACAAATGTGAGAAAGGCTGAACTTTATGAAAGCATGTCCTTTACAGCTATGTAGCTATGTAACTATATTCTGTATACAAGCAATAAAACACAAACTGAAAAAACCCAAAAACATTTTGGATTGTGTCGTGGCAAATGAGGGCAGATCACAGACAGTTCAACACAGAACTGAGGCGTGGAGCCCATAGCCCCCTGAAATCATGACCACTACACCGGCTTTTAGTGGTTATGAGGCCCCTTTAAAGGGATACTATAGGCACACAGACCACTTCTGAATGCAGTGTCCCTGTCCCCCTTAGTCCTGCAACGTAATGTCTACCAGCCAGCCACTAAAGGAGCCTACTGGAGATTCACAGAGTTTGACTTTGTGAAACGACGCTGGACATCCTCACACTCTGCTTGAGGACGTCCAGTGTCAGAGATAAATCTCTATCAGGGCGCGATAAATTGGATGGCAGGCAGGTGGGCAGAAAGGAGGAGACTGAGGCAGAGTGATAAAAGGCGGCCAGACAGCTGAGGCAGAGTGGAGGAAGGCAGGCTGGGCCGGCCAAAGAAGAATGAGACCGAGTAGCGAGGGAGCTGTAATCGTTCTGCTCTGTTCCACTCCACATGACAATACTCTGGCCCTGATCTCACTAAAGAGCACGGAAGGGAGCAGAGCAAGAAGATTAGAGCACAACCCCAAACTAGATCCCAGGAAAATAATCTTTTCCAGCTCTCCCAAAGGCTGGGTGGATTTAAATAAAAAATTAAAAAATAATAATAATAATTTGTGAATGTGTATGTCTGTCAGTGAGTGTGTTTGTGCGTGTCTGTCAGTATGTTGTCAGTGTGTTTAATTAGTGAGTGTATGTGTATATCTGTCAGTGCGTGTGAGTGTATCTCAGACAAAAAGGGAATTGGGGCACACTCAGGAAAAATGCATTTTGCAGGAATGGTGTTGCCATAGTTACCTAAATGTATATAGAGTACAGATTAAGGAATAACACACACATAAAAATACAGTTTTACATTTTATAAGGCTACTTAAAATCACCTATCTCAGCAAACAAATATGAGGATTCAGTTCCACCATATGGCCATATTGTCTTAAGCCCACCACTACTTCACAGTACCACAATATCAGTGGATCCTACACTAATTCCAACGTGGAAAACAAATGAAATAGTGCTAGTGCTAAATAAGCTAAAGTGTATTTTTTGAGGAACACAATTCAAAAAAATTCTGTTTCAAACCTAAACAAAGTGATAGTACTTTGATGTATATACTCACAATGCATAAAGCTGCTCTATGAAATTTACAATTTGTGACATTACTATCCACAACCTCCTCAAATTTATACTATCCTATAGGAAAGCATTGGGAGGCATCTTCTCATAGAGATGCACTGAATCAATGTATCTCTATGGGGCACATCCAGCACCTCCACGCAGAGCATGGAGACACTGAATGTAGCATCTGCACACTGTGCAGCCGTCTGAATGACTGTCACTAGAGGTGTTCCTAGGCAGCAATGTAAACACTGCTTTTTCTCTGAAAAACCTGAAGGGTCAGGCTATAGACACTACATTAAGCTGTAGTGGTCCTTTGTGACTATTGTGTCCTTATTAGAATTGTATTTTATACGGATGCACTGAAATTTCGGCTGCCGAAATTTTCGACCGAAAACAAGTAAATTTTTTTGGACGGGGGAAAAGAACTGTGACGGAATGCTGGCACTCCGACTGAGAACCTCCGCCAATCGATGCGCCTAGTGCTCGCTGAGAACTCCAAGCACTCCAACCGACACCATCAACACTGCAGACCCCACTTCCAGCGATACAGCTGCGCCGGGGTCTCGCCGTCTCCTCCCACCCTGGATCCACGACCAGGATCCAGCTCCCAGTGGGTGAACCTCTCCTAAATCCAGAGAGAGCAGGAACAAATCAAGCTATTGTAAGAGTTTACTCTGGGGAGTAAGTGATTATAGCAATCCCCAGAGTGTAGTTTTCCAATCCCCCAAACATGAGCCAAGAAAGTAACAACAACAGGTATTCAAGCTACAGTTTCTTTTATGCCCTGCTCCCATGCACGGGAGGGACACACACATTATCTACAGTAGTCAATAAAACAGAGGTTACATCCCACACAAAATCCTCCCCTCTGCCTGTGATTCAATTATCTTATACAGTAGAAGATACAATTATCACAAGCAGGAAAAATACAGTTTTTACAGCATATTCATAACTTCTAAAGTATACATCACATTAACATAAAAATTATATTCACAATCAATCCATTCAGGAAAACAACATATCGAAAAATGGCATGAATCAGACCAGGGGTTCAGAAGTTAGTAAAGTATCTTTTGGGGCCTGGCTGGCAGCATGGCTATCTGGCCCAAACCGGTTTTACAGAGCCCTCTATCCTGGAGACAATGGGGAACATAATCCAATTATCCAGGGATAGAGGCAGACTCCATTGAGCACATGTTCCCAGTAAAACACAAAAGGATACAAAAATACATAACTCCTATCATACTGAATTGAACGGGCCAAATCTCCCAGGGTCCATAGTCACAGGGCAAGAGGCGGGCAAGCAGTCCTCTCCAGGCACAAGTGGCGAAGGGCACTTCGTCACAGTAATAAATCCATGAATAAAGTAGCAGGGAGGGAAAGTATTGAATGAATGGAGGGGGATTCTTCACAAGAACATTATGGGACAGGGGAGGGGAGAGAAAAGAACACTATGGGACAGGGGAGGGGGGAGAAAAGAACATTATGGGACAGGGGAGGGGGGAGAAAAGAACACTAAAAAAGAGGGAGCAGAAAGGAACACAAGAGGGGGGAGAGAGGAACATTAAGCGGGGGGAGCACTAAAAGAGAAGGAAGAAGGAAAGTTTTTCATATTAGATTAATTAAATGCATTAAAAAGTCTAATATTAATAAAAATTATAGGGAAAAAAACTTTTTTTTAAATCATTTGTAGAAGAAAAGTTATTTTCGGTTTCGGTTTCTGCCAAGGGCATCCTGAATTTTCGGTTTTGGTTTCAGCCCATAATTTTCATTTCGGTGCATTCCTAGTATTTTTTTTGTTGAAAAAAAGCTCTGTTTTAAAAAAAAAACTGGCTCCTAGATTCCAAGCAAATGTGTCAAGCCCTGATAGTCAATTCCAGAGAATTTAATTTTCAAGCCCTATCTTTAACCCTGTAAGTTTTCAAAACACCATAGCACCTGTAAATGGGGGATACTGTTGTACTTGGGAGACTCCGCTGAACACAAATAAGAGTGTTTTAAAACAGTAAAATGTTCTACAAAATACTGCACATACCCTGGGTTGTATACTTTTGCAAATGGTATGCCATGATGCAGGTATTTCTCTTTCGTCAGCTGCCATACGGTCTCAAAGGCAACATAAATAATCTGGCAAATTGCGAAATGAGAATAAACTGAAATGGGCAAACATTATTTGAACCTGTAACTTTTCAATCCACCATAAAACCTGGACATGGTGCGTAATCTTGTACTTGTGAGACATTGCTGAACACAAATATCACCCTGGCCAATCAGCATCTCCTCCTTAAGATGCATTGAATCAATGCATCTCTATAAGGAACGTTCAGTGTCTCCATGCAGACGGTGGAGACACTGAATGTCAGTGCTCCCTCCCCGCCCCCCCCCAGCCCTTGCTCGGTCTACGTAACATGATCCTTAGAAAAAGAGGGTGGGAAAAACAATGCTGCCATGGATGAAGCAGGAAAAGAAAATTATGTTTAAGTATGATAGAATTCTCCTTATTTTTCTCTTCACATCAACATTATAGTGTTAAATCCATGCTAAAAACTGAGTTAAGGAAATTAGAAATAAAAATAACAGCATAAATACAAGAAAGTTAAATAAATATTCATAGAGAAAGAATGTTTTAACCAAAATCAGATGATCCTGCTGCTCTAATATGGAATACGTAATGATTAATAAAAGATAACACCTAAAACCCAAGTTGGCACTCGGTAAACGCTCTCAATAGGAGTTTTAGATGCAGCTGCCCTGGAGGAAGAAATCGACCTCTGTCCACTGGCTTTTAAACCAATAGGAACTCAAAGCCCTCTCATATGCTTTGGAAAAAGCCAGAACTATCCACCTGCTTAATTTATGGATATATGCAGCTTGATCTTTCCACCCTTTCCTGGAACAATGAACAAAAGTTGACAGGCTCTCAAAGGACGAGTTATATCCAAATAAGCTTAAAGGCAGGGCTCAACAAATCCCAGGCGCAAGGTCGTTATGGCTTTTTGAGCCCTGGGATTTGAGCCTGTTCAGCCCCAAGGTGACCAGATGCCTGAGAGTAGAGGCTGGCAGTCGGCTCACGGAGGGCTGAGGCAGGGAAGCAGTTCATGGGAAACTGAGGGGGGAGGCGGGTGGCCCGTGTTGTATCTCATGCAGAGCTAAGGGAGGCTGATGGCTGAGGGAGGGTAATGGAGAGCTGAAAGAGGGAAGCGGGCAGATGATTTAGTGCAGCGGCCGGCTCATGGAGGGGGCAGCTGATTGAAGGAGGGGTTAGACGGCCGGTATATGAAAAGCTGAGGGGGGGAATACGGACGGCTCTATGAGGGTGGAGGCGGTGAGGGAGGGAGCTGGAATCTCCCTGCTCTGTCCCTCTTGTCAGTAATGCTGGGAGCCGGAGTCACTTAGCAGCATTGCAGTGGTAATTGCAAAAGGGATACTTCACTTAGGCCACTTTAATTAGCTGAACTGGTCTGGGTGCCTACAGTATCCCTTTAAAGTGATAAAAATCCAAAAAGGTATGTACCTTATCTGATTTCTGGATCAGGTTTCCATTATATTAGTAACAATAATTGTGTAGGTACATTTAAACCTTTTCATATTCAGAACAAGGGCCATCAGATCATGGTGCTCATTCTGAGGGCATAATGATAATAATGAAGTTAATTTAATTTAAATGATATTTAATCAAATCAGTTTTGATCTAAGCAGAGGGCACATGCCTAAAATATTGTTGCCACAGTCTGCTGAGTAAAGCAAAACAAATGTAGGAAATGGAAAAGTGTTAAATAATTGAAACTAGGATTACCTAAGGCAGGAAGTAATAGAGAAATAAGACTCCTTTAATAACCCAAAAGTTGTACACAACAAAGATAAAACAGACAAAATAGTTACGCCTAATGTCAAATTGGTAATATATTTTAGAAAAATACAATAATATGGAAAACATGCAAAAAAACTGTCCTAAATCTACTTTTCTCTTGCTGATTACAAAAGTTAAAATTGTGTCAGTGGGTTCATGTAAAAGATGCAAAAGGCCAATAGTACAGTATTTCTTAATATGTGAAAAACACACAACACAGAAATGTGTGAATGTCCACTCACATATAACAGAACTTGAATCCCACTCCAACATTTAGTAGCGTGCAGTGGTATAATTCCCACTTATGGATACGTGCATTTCATGCGTAACTTCAGGTGACACTATATATAAAAAAAGAAAATACAATAGTATGATATTGTAACTTAAGGAGTAAGTGATATAGTGTAGCGCATGGTACTGTGGCTGTCCTTAAGACTATGAGAATCCTGCAATTCATGTGTTGTTTCTGCTTGGTATTTAATTGTAAGTAGCATTCGTATGATTGTTCGGTAGTTTCCATCTGTATTTCATACGAATGGAAACTACCGAACTAATAGAGTCCCCAGAGTGAAGCGTGTCCCTCGTTAAGCTGTAAAGTACTTGCTAAGCGCACACTAATAGGTGGTTTATGGATGTATCTGGGTGGCCACCATTCGGCATGCGAACGTGGCGGCGGCCATCTTAAGCACGAAAGGCTAAGTGGTGTTTGGTCATCGAGTGTCTGGAACTCCAATCGGACACTCGATTACCCGAACACCGCTGACACCTCCAGAGCTCCATAACTCACGAATGGGAAGACGAATATGCCCCCCGTTTGGTGAGTTTAGAGTACCGAATGAGGGAAGTCATGCGAACGTAACTGTATTAGTGGATGGCAGATTTTTATGTGTCTTTTACCTCCCGAACGGAGACCAACCGCAGGGCCAAAACGCATGGAACCCTTTTCGGATACCACCTCGTGTGCGGTCGGTCAAATTTCACCCTCCACCTAACTCCCGAACCCCTGGTCTGATCTGGGTGAATTTTGGATATGTTGGTCACCCAGATCAGGGGTATTGGTGTACCTGCTAATCTTGGGGTACATCCAGATCTTGGGGAAAACTATAACCTGTATAATGGGATTAGGTGTCATACTAAGGGGAGGAGATGTGTGGGAGGTAACTGCTATTCCATTGGGTACTGTCTTAATGAATGTGAATCCCTCCCTTACATGGGAGAAATGCTTAAAAGGAGGTTGTGTGGAATAAACATCACTTCTGCTCCTGATGCTGTGTGATGTCCAGTCATTGGGATCTGTATGTGGATATTCTTGGATTACCTTGCTTGCTGGAATTACTACTTTATGGGATTTTTCATCACTTGTTCCTGCGCCTCACTGGGATCTTAGTGGAGTTAACCTGTGAAATACCAGGCCTCCGCTACATATAGTAAGTCAAAGATACACTCACAAGGGGAGCTTATGTCTCAGTTCACTATTTTAGGCGGTACAATCCGCACCTTAAGGATATCAATTTTTCCTAATCTCTTCAATAGCACTGTTAGAACCATAAAGATAGAGAATAGAATATTGTTTAGGTGAGTGAACAAAAAATAGCATAAAAAATATGTCAAAACAAAAATTGGTATAAGCCAAAAATACAAAAAAAGCTACATTTCAAATAGGTTTTTTTGAATAAATTACAGTTTTACCTGGTATACAGAGACATATAGTGAGGAAAAAATAAAAAATTGCTGAAAAACTATGAAATGATAAAGTGATCGCGATTGCGATCATGTGAAGTGACCAGTCATGCAGAGTTAACACAAATGTATGGTGACCTCAATTATATAAAACGAAGAGCAAGAATTAACTCGGGAAAGAATCTACCTTGCATCCTAGAGTGTAGATTTAACTGCTCAATGTTTTAAATTGAGAACTTCTAATAAGCTCCTTCTATGTGAGTTGCCATTGCTCTCCATTGTACCTTGTGGATCGTTGAGTACTCCACTATCCATTGTCCTGCACAACCCGGCTGCTAAGTTCCCCTTCAGGAATACAAGCACATAAAGGGACTGGGATTTTAAGACCTTCACAGGAAACTGTTTTTTTTATTTTTTTATATGTCACTAAGGTATTTATTGTTTATTATCTTAAGTGCAACTTCAGTTTACTTTTGTTATTTGTGTCTTGTTGGGATTGAGGAATTCCCAATTAATAGGTTGTTTGTTGCCTACCTCTCATTATCATCTCTCTTAGCGCTTTCCTATTTGTTCTCTTATTGCTGAGGAATGTATGTCCAAATCTGCTGAGGATTACTAGATTATGAGGTGGAATCTATATTGAAACCCAGGGATTCAAGATCTAAGTCCCTCGTTTGTGAGGAAGATTTTTGTGTTAATTTGGTTTGTTTTTTATTAACTTTTTGGGAGTAATGTTTGTATTGGACAAAATTCTTCATGATAACTTGTTGATGTGTTGGAAACTAATGGAGCTGCATAGAAAGATGTTGGAAGGCACTGCAAGGTGCCCATGAAGAGGCATCAGTACTAATATGGAGCAAGGCAGTGGAAAATTGTTGATATTTTGAATGCAGGGGTATATTTGTGTGAAGTGTTGGAGTTTGAACGCTGAGATATATACACTGCCCCACACACACTAACACATACACACAAAGATACACAGAAGCACACGGTCACATACAGATATACACACTGACATACAAATACACACAGGCACACACATATACAGATACACACAAATACATATAGATACAGGGACACACACAAACATATACAGATACAGACACACACAGTGGCGTAACTAGAGAGGGTCCTGGTGCAAGACTTTATTGCCCCCCACTTCCCCCCTATTGCAAGGATGGACAAAAAGGTAGATTCCCATCTGTCGTACAACTATTGCAATGCATTGCAACCTGGGGATCTACCATTTGCCCATCCTTGCAGTGTTGTATTTAGCACTAAGCAGTGTTTGTATGTTGGATTGTAAGTATTTTCTTGTATGGAGTATGTGTGTGTGCAATTAGAGGTGTATAGTGTTGTGTATTTTTATGTACTGTGTAGTGTTTGGTATTGAATGTAGGAGTGTGTGTATAAAGTGTTCACGTTTGAATGCAGGGGTGTATTTGTCTGTAGGGTTGGCGTGTGAATGCTGAGATGTACACATACTCTGCCCCACACACACACACACACACATACACTGCCATACACACACACACATAACGACACACACTGACACAGATACACAGACACACATGCATATACACACAGATACACAGGTACAGTCATGCAGATACAGACACACATAGATACACGATAACACATATACCAATACACAAACACACACACTAAAACACATACAGATACACAAACACACACATATAGATAGACACACTAATAATAAAAATACACGGCCTTACACATAGATACACAGATATAGATATACACTAGACATGTGCATTTGTTTCGGTCCGAATGTGAATTCGGACGAATTTCGGGCAATGAATTGCCTAAATGCCGAAGTCCCGAAATTACCGAATTTCCGAAGTGTCGAAGTTCTGAAGCACAGTATTGCCTAAGAACTAATATACTTAGCCAGTGGAAGAATGAAGAATGTTACACTGTATACAATTTTAAATAAAAAGTATACAAACATAGCCAGGATTCAACTGTAAGCATTTGCAACACTAACAACAATCAAGTAACACACATTCATATAAAATGTAAGTTACTTAGCCAGTCAATGGAATAACAGGAATGAATAAGTAGATAATTCCCTAATTCCCACGGTATTAGGGAGCTGTCTTTCAGCCAAATTTACTAATACTAAGTAAAGATTACTTAGTATTAGTAAATTATGCCCCTACTCGCTAAAAAAACAAACAAAAAAAAGCCCCCCCCCCTCCCGGGCCATGCGAGTGGGGGCTTCTAACCTGAAGGGGGGACCTATTGCCCCCCCCCGGCACCCACCCCTGAATGGCAGGTGGGGGTCCTACAGTAAAATAAGGGGGGGGGGACCTATTGTCCCTCCCCCGGCCCCCACCCATGAGCGGTGGGTGGGGGCTCTAAATTAGAATAAGGGGGGGAGCTATTGCCCTCCACCCCGTCCCCCAACCCTGAGCGGTGTTTTTTTTTTGACTAGGGTCCCCAAAACCCTAGTCATCCCCCTCCCCCCAAAAAAACTAACCCCTACTGTAACGGATCACCTGGCACCCCGAATGGGTACCTCCGTTGAAGGATGCTCCTAGCACTTCCTGAGGACTCCAAGCACTGCAGCAGACACCATAACTACTGAACCGGAGAAGCATACGAATGCTGTCAAGCATATGAATGCTGTAAGCAGCTGAACAGGAAAAGCATACAATCAGCTTACACTCCTGGCAATCAGTATACAATCCAATTCCCCAATAACGAGACGACACTTCGTTTTGAGGTCAAGCAGAACTGAACTTTTAATCACATCATTTCCTTATAAAGGTTTCTCCCATGCAAGGGAGGGATTTACAATAATTGGGACAGTAGCCAATGGTACCGTAGTTACCTCCCATACATCCCCTCCCCTCAGTGTGACACTTAATCCACTTATTTCTGTTACAGTT
This sequence comes from Pelobates cultripes, assembly GCA_933207985.1. NCBI lineage: Eukaryota > Metazoa > Chordata > Amphibia > Anura > Pelobatidae > Pelobates > Pelobates cultripes. Next base: position 154,152,503 of record OW240912.1, read on the forward strand.
TTACCTGGTTTCTGGATGTACCCCAAAACTGTGGGGTACAAGGATCTAAGTGGCATCCACTGGTAGCCATGATCTGGGTGGCCAACATACTCAAAATTCACCCAGATCAGACCAGGGGTTCGGGAGTTATGGAGAATAAACTATTTGACCGACCACACACAAGGTGGTAGCCAAAAAGGGTTCCATGTGTTTTGGCCCTGCGGTCGGTCTCCGTTCGGGAGGTAAAACATCCACAAATCTTTGCCATCCACTACTAACAATGCATTCGTATGAATCCCCTTGTTCGGTACGTTGAACTCACCGAACGAGGGGCTAATTGGCCCCTCCGTTCGGGAGTTATGGAGCTCTGGAGGTCTCAGCGGTGTTCGGATAATTGAGTGTCTGATTTAAGTTCCAGACACTCGATGACCAAACACCGCTGAGAGTTCGTGCGTAAGATGGCCACCACCACGTGTTCGCTTACCGAATGGCGGCCACCCAGATATAGTAATAAGGTACCGATTGACTGCGGTTAGAGAAGTGTGAAAGCTACACCTACCTTCCCCCCTCACCCTTAAAATAATGGGGGGGGGCGCATTAACTAAGTACCTGTAAAAACAAATAAAGCATACCATTTGATGTTTTCTTTCTTCTAAAATCTTATTTTTTCAGCCCCAAAAAAGGCCAAATAAAAATCCATAATAACCTACGCACTTCACCCATGGAGGGCTCCGCGCAGACTGAGCTCTTCCTTCTTCACCCATGGAGGGCTCTGCGCAGACTGAGCTCTGCAGGGATGGGGCAAGGCTTATGAAGCAATTAGGCTCAGAGCACTCTGATTGGTGGGTTTAAGCCATCCAATTAGAGTGCTCTGACAGGTAAATGAAGAGCACTCTAATTGGATGGCTTAAACCCACCACAGCACTCTGATTGGTTAGCTTGAATTCCACCAATCAGAGTGCTCTGTGTCATTTTACACAGCGTGGGAAAGTTCTTTGGAATTTTCCCATGCTGTGTAATTTGACTCATAACACTCTGATTGGTGGATTAAGTAAAGATAACTCCCTAATACCATGGGAATTAGGGAGTTATCTACTAAGTGGCTGCAAGAGAAGTCCCGAAATGCCGAAGTAACGAGATTCCGAAGTGCCGAAGTCCCGAATTGCGGAATGCCGAACCGAACCGAACATTTTCCCCATGCACAGGCCTAATAGACACACTGATAACATTACATAGTAACCACCCCTCCTGCTTTCATACCTTTTTGATGCAGGAGGGTTTTTTCCCTGGTGTCCAATGGCATCTGGCTGAATGTGATGGGAGTCAGGCGGGGGGAGGGGGGGAGGGAAGAGGAAAGGGCTAGCTAGTCCTGATTTTGTGCCACCTAGCAAATTTGCCCATTTGAGTGAAAATGTTGGGAGCATCAGCTCAGGAGTAGCTGTATTAGAGGTGGCCGGGGGAAGATAAGTAACTTTCTAACAGCCGAGGGAACAGCCACTCTAGTATGGGTGGGGATGAAACTGTAAGAAAGGCTAGACAGTTTGTGGTGGTAGGGGACTCTAACATTAGGAGAGTAGACAGGGCAATCTGCCGCTCTGACAGTTTGCTGTCTCCCGGGTGCTCAGGTCAGGCATTATTGGGACAGGGTGGGTGGATTATTGGGAGGGGCTGGGGATGACCCAGCGATTATGGTCCATGTTGGTACCAATGACAAAGTAAGTAGGTAGCAAACTTCAGGGAAGTAGGTAGCAAACTTAAGAAAAGGATCTCCAAGGTGGTATTCTCTGAGATATCACCTGTGCCACACGCTACAGTGGACAGGCGGCGGGAGATTAGAGAGGTCAATGCGTGGCCGAAGTCTTGGTGCAGGAAGGAGGGTTTGGGGTTTTTAGAGCACTGGGCCGACTTTGCGCTTGGGTAAAACCTTTATAGCAGTGATGGGTTGCACCTAAACGGAAGAGGATCTGCAGTGCTGGGGGATAGGATGACTAGAAGGTTGGAGGAGATTTGAAACTAGTAGTAGGGTAGGGTCATAGTAATCTACAAAATGAAGATATGACAGAAAGGAGATGGGCTTTAGCTCTGTATTAGGGGGGTGGAGATGGGGAGGAGGGGCAAGCTCAGAACAGAGAAGGTATGTAATGTTGATAATTCCTAAAAAGTACAAGTGACTCATGATATTAAATGTATGCTTACTAATGCAAGGAGCCTATATAACAAAATGGGGGAACTAGAGGCAATAGCATACACGAAACAATAATTGGTATAACTGAAGCATGGTGGGATGAGACACATGGCTGGGCAGTTAACTTAAATGGTCTCACACTATTCAGGAAGGACAGAAAAAACAGGAAAGGTGGTGGGGTATGTTGGTATGTCAACCATGAGTTAAAGCCAAATATTAAGCAAGTGGAATGTGATGATGAAAATGTGGAAGCTTTATGGGTAAATATCTGCTTGGGGCAAAAGAAGGGCAATCCACTATTGGTTGGGATAAGTTATAAACCACCTAATGTTAATATCGATGAGGAACAACAGCTGTTTGAGCAAATTGAGAAAGCTTAAATCTAGGGAACACTTTAATTATTGGAGATTTTAATTCCCCAGACATAAATTGGGACAGAGGGACTAGTAGCTCAGCAAAGGGAATTAGGTTTTTGAACTTGTTAAATGATACCTTCATGTCACAACTTGTACAAGCACCAACTAGAAAGGACGCTTCTCTGGATTTGGTTCTAACAAACAACGTTGATCTTTTGACCAACATTCAAGAAGGTGAGCAATTGGGAAATAGTGATCACAATATAGTGTCCTTTGAAATAAACTAAAAAAAACAAAAACACATGGGGTATACTAAAACATATGATTTCTATAAGTTAAGGGCAGCTTTACAATATATTGACTGGCATAAACTCTTTAATGAAAAGAACACCAAGGATAAATTGAAAATCTTCCAACAAATATTAGAAAGGCACATTTCTCAGTATGTACCATTGGGTAATAAATATAAAAGTAACAAATTGAAACCAATGTGGCTTAGTAAAAAAGTAAAACAAGAGATTAAAAATAAGAAAAGGGCATTTAGATCGGACAAATCAGATGCATCCTATAAAAGATATAAGGATATTGGGGAATAATGCATGCAAGGGCGTTAGATTCGCTAAACTTCAAAATAAAAAAATGATAGCCAAAGAGAGCAAAACCAACCCCAAAGCATTCTTTAAGTACATAAATTCTAAAAAAACAAAAAAATTTAAGTGTAGGTACACTAAAAACTGGAATGGTTGTGTTAGTTAATGAAGACCAGGAAAAGGCAGATATTTTAAATAACTATTTCTCCTCCGCAGTGTCTAAAAAAATTTTGTACCATTTTTTTTTTTACTAGCCTATGCTATTTTCTCTTCTGTGTGTGATTTGGAAGCTCTTATAACTTATAATTTTTGCTGACAAGCCTAATGCAATGTTCTGTTGCTTTCAGTAGTGCAACTTTTCAATAATCCCATTTCTCTTGGACTCCATTTAAATTGCCCCAGTCTGATAATGACTCCTTTACACATATTCTGTTTAAGAAAAGTCTGTTTTTCTAAAGTCAAAAACTATTGTTTTTGTGTTGTGTGACTCAGTCACTGTTCTTATATTAAACCACACTGACTGATGATCACTGGATCCTAAACTTTCACCTACAGTAATTGTTGTGGACAAAAATATTAACCCAGTATTCAACTTTCTATGTGATTTACCTAAAATGGCCGCTAGGGAGTTTTCCCTTCAACATCGACTAACACTCTTATTAACAAGATGGCGCTGGAATCTTGGGGAGACCTCAAAGATACCAGTGACATCACCCACAGTAGGCAGAGCAATAAATGAACCACTTAACACCTAACCAATTATTGATGTATTATTTCATGTTATCTCTGACAATGCTTATGATGTAATTTTGCTTTATAAGGGACATGTCGTTCCCCCTGAATAAACATTCCTCAAGTTTTTCATTAACCCGAAACTTGTGTCTGGTTTGAATTACTTCAGGAGCGTGCACGCATTATTTCTTTAATTTGGCCGGGGGCAGATACGCAAGATAATCAATTTAATGGTTGATATCCACATCATTTGGCGCCCAACGTTGGGCACCGGGTCTCGCCGATTCGGAAGGCCGGAAAACGGGACCGGAGCAGACCTCCGGAAAGTAGGACAACCGGAGCCTGATCACCTCCTAATACAGCGGTTTGCCTGTATTCTCCTATTTTGTGTCGGTCTGTCTCCGCGTCCACTTCCGGCTTCCAGAAGGCTACAAGACAGGTAATCTCTTATCTGGTGCCTTTTAAACGAACCTGTCGATTGTCTATCTGCCTCCTGAAAGTTTGTGTTTGTGTGTGCGACAGCTGGTGTATGGTTTGTGTTTATTATTATAGCTTGACTGCCTAGCGGGCAGGTAACGCATCCACCTAGAGAAAGGCTGGGGATTTATTGTTATAGCTTGACTGCTTAGCGGGCAGGGAACGCATCCGCCTAGAGAAAGGCTGGGGATTTATTGTTATAGCTTGACTGCCTAGCGGGCAGGGAACGCATCCGCCTAGAGAAAGGCTGGGGATTTATTGTTATAGCTTGACTGCCTAGCGGGCAGGGGACGCATTATTGTTGTAGCTTGACTGCCTTGCAGGCAGGGGACGCATTATTGTTGTAGGTTGACTGCCTAGCGGGCAGGGGACGCATTATTGTTATAGCTTGACTGCCTAGCGGGCAGGGGACGCAACCGCCCGGTAAAGGGCTTGGGTTGGGGACAGCCTAGAGAAAGGCTGTGAATTGTGTTGTACTGGTCAGAGCAGAACAGGGTTTATTTACTGTTTAACTATTGCTATGTTCACATTTTTATTGTTCCTTGTTATACTTTGTTTCTTGTTCAGTTGTGGTCATAGTGTGGGTACCCTCGTTACGTGTGTGTGTGTGTTGTGTGGTTCGTCCTCGATTCCGGATTATGTGCACATCTTTATATTTGTGATTCCTGTAAATGCTTGTTGATTAGTCTCTCTACGTTCACTTTCTCCTTAATTCTCTGTCTCTTCTGTTCTTGTTGCCCAGAGCTGTGTTAGTCACCCACGCTCGCCCACTCAGATCCGTGGTCACCATCTCGGGTGGGCGGATCCCGTGATTAGTCTACGTTTTGGGAAGACACACAGGAGTCAATTCCTCGTGGCAGTCGAGCACTATAGACATTCCTTCTTTTTCCTCTCTTTATCTCTGTCCCTCTTACAAGGAAAGCCTTGTTTGATAAAAATGGGACAGGAACATGCTAGACCTCAAAATGGTTTCTTAGCTTGTGATATTGTTAAAGAATGAGCAGGAGAGGAAGCTATGTTAAAAATAAAAAAGATAGCAAAGGTTTGTGGTTTCCAAATGTCACCCAGTGGTAGATTACTACCAGAGTTTTGGAGGAAACTGCTCATTGATAAAGAGGGTATATTACTGGATAATGGGTTGACAAAAGCCGTAGAGGCTTGGTATCATGTAGCCAGAGGACTCAAACGGTCAGAAGAGGAAATTGATTTTGGAGGACAAACGATTTACGTGTATCACAGAAATGTTTGTAATGATGATGATTCATCCACTGTTGTTCCCCGGCCACCACTCTATGATGGCGCCAAGATGGCGTAAGCGAACCATGTCCCGCCTCCCCAGACACTGCCCCATCTCCACCCCCCATTGCTCTACCTCCCGTTGCCAAAGGTCCTCCTACTCCCACCCCTCTGTACCCTGTCCTTGGGGCGGACGGATCCTACTATTACCCCTTCCCTCTCCCATCACACCACCCACTATTTTCGTTCCCTTCCAACTTCCTGCCCCCCTCCTTACTGATGTCGCCTCTCCTCCACTTTCACAGGTCGTTACTGATGTTGCCCCCCCCACCATCCTTCCCTGCTACTTCTCCCGATATCACCTCCTCATCGTTCACTACTACACCTCCCGTTGTTCCAATCTCTGTTCCCTTTCCCCCGACATGCATTATTCCTTCCGAGACCTCACTGACCACTCTCGCTGTTGTTCCTTCTGCCCCAGTTCCCTCATTGCCATCATCTACGATATCCGCTGGTATATCCACGATCTCTACCCCTACTGTTGTTCCTACCACTCCCGTTCCTATCTCCCCACTCCCTGCCACTCCTCCAATCCCCGTCCCAGATCCTTCCTCCCTTCCCACTTCTAATTCTCTCCCTCCTCCTTCTTTCGACCTCTCATCTCTTGTCTCAGCACCTCACTCACTTCCTACCTCCATTACTACTTCTCCACCCCTTTCCACTCCTCCTGCTCCCATTCCAGAACCTTCTCCACCTCCTGTATCTTCTCCTCCTCTCGATCTTTCCTCTCTTATCTCCGCCTTCTCTGCCTAACTTGTCTCTACTTCCACTCCTAATTCTCCACCCCCTTCTGCTCCTCCTGCCCCCGTTTTAGATCCTTCCTTCCCTCCTCGTGATCTTCCATCTCTTATCTCCACTCTCTCTGCTTTACTCGCCCCTTCCTCCATTCCCACTACTCCACCTCCTTCCATACCTGCAGTTCCTATTCCAAAGCTTCCCTCTCCACTCCCCCTGATACCAACACTATGTCACTTATTTCTGCAATGCTAACTTTGTTTACTACTCCACCTACTTCTCCTCCTCCTCCACCTCCTTCTTCCCAACCTGCTCCTCCTGCTTCTGTTCCAGATTCTCCACCCACTCCCGCCTCTAACCCTGGTGTTTCCTCCCACGATCTCTCGTCACTAATCTCTGCCCTTTCCAATCACCTATCTCAGCTTACTCAGCCCACACCTTCACCCAGTCCTGCCCCTCTAACAACCACCCCCAGTTACCCACTCATGATTGTTGGGACAAAGGAGTCTGTCCTATCAGGACAACCTCAGGCCGCTGACGCTTCTCCCGCCGCCTCAGGATTCCATCCCACTACGTCTCAGTTAGTCACTCCCCAGACCATCGCTGTCGGTTCTCCCGGTTCCAACGCCCCAAGCTCCCAACTCACTTGATGTTGCTAGCTATCATGGTCCCCCGTTCCCGGTCCCACCCGGGAACGACAATGTGTAAGAGTTTAGCCCATTCCGTCCTTCAAATAACAGGATTCCCAGAACTTCCCAGAGACAGGCCATTGCAGCTCCCCACCTCCCTGCCTCATCTGCAATGGAAGGAGCCCCGCCAATGTATGTTACATTTAACCCATCCCAAGCTGCAACCCTGGTGACTTCTCTCCCCAATCCAGAGAAACAACCTATGCCCTTCTTCCGAAGAATTGCTCAGATTTGGAAAATGTACTCAACAGCCTGGCGTGATCTGTACAGTCTATGTGAGATCAAGGCTGGGGATGCTTACTGGCCTATTATGGAAAGGAGCTTTAATGATGCTGTCCTTACTACCGATACGGATTTCCAGTCAGGCATTGTTTTCTGTGAGCAACTCAGGGCCTGGGCCCAGGACAAACTGGCTGACCAGGCCACTTGCATAAATGATATCATACAAGATAAACTTGAGTCAGTAGAAAAATACCACTCTAGGTTGACCCAAACATTTTCTGACCTTGAGTTCAGTGTATATAACAAAGCACATACCCAGATGTTGTCAGCTGCTTTTGTGGAAAGGCTTTGTGCTTGCACGCCCCGAATACAGGATTATCCCTTTGGATACTCTCTTGTAGGTATCGAAGGGTTTAGAATCTGTTCTACAGCCGTCTCAGAAGAAAGGTAGTCCACTCATGCTTTCCACTTCCTGCCCTGCTATCAGACCCGCCTTGGTGCCCCAGAATTATCCCACATTGGCTATTATGCCAGCTACACAGGGACAGTCCCAGCACCTAGACCTTCGTCCAGAGCATTTCCGCAGGGAATGCCCACACCCAAGGGTGACTCGCCCACCACCCATCAGGCCTCCCATGTACCCCAGCACTCCTACGGCTACATATGGGGGTCCCCAACATGGTTATCCTCCACAGGCGCATCCACAACTGCAAGCACCATACTACCCACCACAGGATTATACCCAAGCAACTTATCAACCCAGTCAATTTAATGCACACCCTCCCCCTCCCCCAGTTAATTACGATTCAGATGACTTTCAGCAAAATGACCACCTGGCACCCAACCATTATCGTACTGCCCGCCAAAGTCATAAACCAAGTCACTCTACTACACGTCATTACACTGGCCCAGACCAGTCCCATCTAGATCTTGTACAATAGGTAACTGGCAAACCTGTGTCTGACACCCGTGTTATGGCAGTGTCTACAGGGGATAGGGGGGGCCCCTAGCTACAGTTGTATTACCAGTTGAGGGTCATCCTACTACCTTCCTAGTTGACACAGGTGCAGCCCGCAGTGTTCTCAGAGAACAAGACCTGCCTGATCCTTCTTGCCTATGTGACCTCGATGTTTCTTGTGACTCATTAACTAAACTTTTATGAGTCGGTTCTGACATTCTCTCTCGGTTTGTTGTTTCATCCACCTGTCCCATTAACCTCTTAGGGGCTGATGTATTGTCTAGTCTTCAGACTTCCATCTACTTCACTGCCAATGGTCAGGTCCAATTACTTACCCCACTTTCTCGTAAAGATACCTCTGTTCTTTGCTCCTAACCCCTACTCATGCACATGACATCCCCCACAGAGGAAACAAGGGTCCCCGATGCCCCCAGTGCGTTGGATACGGTCCCAAATAAACTTTGGTCTACAGGCCCGGATGACATTGGCCGCCTCCGGGTCCCACCTGTGATAGTCACACTCATTGAGGGAGCTACCCCACCACGACGGCCACAGTACCCATTGAAACATGCACAAGCCCTCGCAATCTCCAAACAAGTTGATAGTCTGGTGGCCAAAGGTGCTCTAATCAAATGCGTTTCCCAGTTTCCTGTAAAGAAGAAAACTGAGAAGGGCCAACCGGACCAATACCGTATGGTCCAGGATCTCCGTGCTGTCAACGAGGTTGCCAAACGGGACACAGTAGTTCTTCATGGTGGTAGACCTTGCAAACGCCTTCTTCAGTGTGCCCCTGGACCCCTCATGTCAGTATCTGTTCGCTTTCACACATGACCGTCAACAGTATACATGGACTGTCATGACTCAAGGTGCATAAAATTCTCCAACACAATTTGCCAAAGCTATGTCCACCGTCCTTGAACCCTGGCAGAAATCGCACCCAGATGTGGTCCTACTCCAGTATGTTGATGATTTACTCCTCTGTGCAGATGACTTCTCAACAGCTTAACGCAACTCTGTGGATCTTCTCTGTTTCCTCGCAGAAGAAGGTTGCAAAGTTTTCCCTCTGTGGTCTTCTTGGGACATTGTCTTTCCCATGGCACCCGGCACCTAACAAGAAACAGAGTTCGTGCAATCACAAACCTTCCCCTTCCATCTAACCATCAGGCCCTCCACGCCTTCTTGGGCCTCATCATCTACTGCAGATTTTGGATTCCTGAGGCCTCACAACTTATGCAACCCCTCTACAATGTCTTAAAGACTGAACCCTTCCCATTGTCCTCTAAAGCCCGCAGTTGTTACTTCGCTTTACAAAGGGAAATCTCTTCGGCCCCTGCTCTGGGTCTACCTATCAATTGCCATTCAAACTTTTCGTCTCCGAGAAGATGGGCCATGCTTCCGGGGTCCTTACTCAATCCAACGGGTCCCGTCAGCGCCCTATTGGGTACTTTTCCTCCATGCTTGACCCCGTAGCCAGAGGAGGTCCTTCCTGTTTGCGTGCTGTCTTCGCTGCCCTTCTGGACAAAACTAATGATTTTGTTCTCGGACATAAACTGACTGTTCTGGCTCCCCATGATATTGCTGCTATTCTGAATCAAGTCCAACCGAAACACCTTTCCTGTCAGACACCTTCGCCTTCAAACCTCTCTCCTTTTGCCAGACAATGTCTCCCTGCAAAGATGTTACTTTTTGAATCCAGCCACTCTTCTGCCACTTCCCAAGGGGGGAGTTCCACAATACTGGTACAGTTTGGACATACATCCTGATGTTCACATGGAACTTCAAATTGAAAAACCCACGGTTCCACATGATGAACAACCCGAGACCCAATTACATTGCACCCTGTGGTTTCAGGGACACTCCAGGTCCTGACTCATACTATGAAGAAGAATTACTTAGCCTGGTGGAGGTACAGATTACACCGACAGACCTATTCTGTGACTCCAAAGGAAACATTGTCATCTTAGTCTATCTACCTATGGAGGTATAACATTTGTATCACCATTGGGAGGTGGCTGTTCCTCATGTGTCTTTCACCAAGTCTCCAGATCTCTCATGGAAAGACCTTGGGCCAATGGCCAAGGAATGGAGTACTGCAACTCAAGAACAACTCACAGTGACAGGGGTCACTAAAACTACCATAAACTGCAAAAGTGTCGGTTACCCCCGATATCATGCAGAGATATGTGAAGACATGCCTCCTACAGAACCAGACTCTGAAGCTCCACATGATTGCTTTGAACAGATGAAGATGGAAACTACCCACCTTCCAACAGTGCACGAAACTGCTTTGCCGAACCCTGACTACACTTTGCTTGTGGATGGTTCCAGATTCGCAGATGAACAGGGTCAATACTATACCGGGTATGCAGTTACCACAGAAGACCGGATACTTCAAGCATCCTCACTCCCCTCCTCCAAATCAGAACAAGAAGCCGAGTTAATAGCCCTTACAGTGGCATGCAGAATGTAAGAAGAGAAGTGTGTCAACATTTATACAGACTCCAGGTATGCCCTAGGAGTAGCACATGATTTTGGCTTAATCTGGAAGACCAGGGGAACAGCAACAGGTACTCTTGTAAAACATGGTGCAACCATCAACGAGCTGATGGATGCCTTACTACTGCCAGAAGAGGTAGCTATACTAAAAGTAAAAGCCCACGGTAAATTAAAGGACCACTATAGTGCCAGGAAAACATACTCGTTTTCCTGGCACTATAGTGCCCTGAGGGTGCCCCCACCCTCAGGGTCCCCCTCCCGCCCGGCTCTGGAAGGGGAAAGGGGTAAAAACTTACCTTTTTCCAGCGCTGGGCAGGGAGCTCTCCTCCTCCTCCTCCTCCCGCCCTTATGGACGCTGGCGTGCTCTCACTGTGAAAATCACAGTGAGAACATAGCGCTCTAGTGGCTGTCAATGAGACAGCCACTAGAGGCTTTGGGGGAAGGCTTAACCCATTAATAAACATAGCAGTTTCTCTGAAACTGCTATGTTTATTAAAAAATGGGTTAACCCTAGAAGGACCTGGCACCCAGACCACTTCATTAAGCTGAAGTGGTCTGGGTGCCTAGAGTGGTCCTTTAAACTCAGGAGAAGCCCATGGCAACCATCTGGCCGACTAAGGATGCAGCGCACCAGAATTGGGAAGTGGACAGAAGAGTGTCCATTGAAAAGACCCCTATTTACACCATGCAAACCCTACCCACTGATCTCAGATTCCTAAGAGAACAACAGGCCGCTGCTACCCCACAGGAAAAACAAAGCTGGAAAGATAAAGGAGCAATCCTCCAGAATGATATATACACAATCGATCTCAAATTCTGTCTACCCAGAAATATGTATCCAGCTGTTGTTCAATGGGCCAATGGACCAGGACATTTGTCAAAATATCTCATGAATTCCTTGATTGACAAGTATTTCGAAGCACCTGGGATCACTACCTTGACTCGAAATTACTGCCGATCCTGCACCATCTGCGCTAAATGCAACCCAGGGAAAATAATCAAAGCTGCACCAAATCATTTGGCCAAAACTCAGTATCCCTTCCAAAGGATTCAAATTGATCATATCCAAATGCCAAAGAGTGGCCGGTACAAGTACGCACTGGTTATAGTGGATATGTTTTCAGGATGGCCAGAAGCTTTTCCAGTCGCTAACCTCACTGCAAAGACTACGGCAAAACACCTACTTACCGAAATTATTTGCAGATACGGAGTCCCCGAAGTAATTGAAAATGACCAAGGTACATCTTTCACCGCGTTGTTGACGAGGGAAATCTGGGCAGCGCTGGGGGTGTCCCTTGCTTTCCACACACCCTATCACCCACAGAGTAGTGGTAGGTAGAACGCATGAATGGCACTCTGAAAGCCAGATTGCTAAAAATGGCACACGAAACTAACTTACCCTGGCCGGAGAGTCTTCCCATATCACTCTTTAGTGTAAGGTACACCATCTCCTGCGTCATCCAGCCCCACTTTAATCTGCTCCCAGTCCCACTGGATCCCAGGAAAGTCACCATCCTGCGCCCATGTACTTAAGGTAAGAGGAGGGTGGTAATATATGTTTTTTTTTCTGTGTGTGTGTGTAAATAAAAAAAAATACTTTGTGAGTGTGTCAAAGAATGTATCTGTCAGTGTGTCTGCGTGTGTGTACATATGTCTGTCAGTGTGTGTATGTCATTCTGTATGTTTTTGTGTGTGTGTATCTGTCTGTCAGTGAATGTGTATGTTTAGGCCCGGTCACATGTGGGGGTTTGTACTTATATTTTTTCCAAATACGCTCCCATCTTGCCCGTGGCTAGCATGCCTCAATAGCTGAGATTATCAACCTTGATGAGCTCAGACAATCCAATGCTTTTTCATTGAAAGCATTGGGAAGCAATTGAGCATGTGCGGCAAAATGCTGCACCAATAAGCATTTCCTCATAGAGATGCATTAAATGCAGAGCATTGTGCAGCACTGATATAGACTCTTTAGTGTCTAGATAGCAGAAACTTTTGTTAGGAGTTAGTTTTTTCAACGAGAAAAAACAATTCTTAATGTAACAGGGTATAGACACCAGAGCCATTACATTAAGCTACAATGGTTCTGGTGACTATAGTGTTCCTTTAAGAATTTTATTTTTGTCTTTGAAAAAACTAGCTACTAACTTTTTTAGCTGGCTCCAAGATTTATAGCAAATTTGTCAAACCCTGAAATACGTCCAAGAAAAACCTCTGAACTGCTCATTGAGAACCATCTTTTTTGTACAGTTTATTTCCATTCCAAACAGAGCTACCATGAGAAATTAAGCCAAATTCTTGCTCCCGACACCATTCACCAAGCCACATGTTAAAGTCCCTAATACGCATCTGTCTGACATTCGCCAGTGTTATGTACAGGCAGAACTTCATAGAAGGACAGCGTGGATGCAACCTGCTGTATATCATGTGGCAAAAACACATAAAACGTGCTTTAACCCCGGAAACCTCATTGCAAGTCAAGTCATTTGTCCCTGTTTATTATTTATAAAATATTTAACCAGGAACGATACATTGAGATATCTCTCGTTTTCAAGTATGTCCTGAGATGGACAAGTACATCCAATTCCCCTTCCTGCTTTGCTAGCTTGAAGGATCACTATAGTGTCAGGAAAACAAACTTGACCTCTCCTTCCCTGCCAACGTCAGCTCCCAAGTGGAGCGGAATGCACATTCAAACAGTCCATAGGATAGCATTTCTCAATGCTTTCCTATGGACGTTCTGCACGCTGGATGCCATTTTCGCGCCCAGCATCGCAGAGGTGCCGCTAGAGGCTGTCAGGATTTGGATTGACTCTGGATTAACTCTGCAATGTAAACATAGCAGTTACGCATTTGCTGCACGTAGTTGCTGCACAGTGAGAAGCACTGACCCAGGAAGCACCTCTAGAGGCTGTCTAAGTGACTGTCACTAGAGGTGTCACCAGGCAGCAATGCAAACACTGCTTTTTGTCTGAAAAGTCAGTGTTTACATTGAAAATCATGCACAGACAGGATATAGACTTCAGAACAACTACATGAAGCTTTAGTGGTTCTGATGACTATAGTGTCCCTTTAAGAATAGTTTTTTTGGCATTGAAAAACCTGAATCCTAACTTTTTTAGCTGGTTCCTAGATTTCAAGCAAATGTGTTAAGCCCTGATTTAGAAGACCTACAATGAATCCTATTTACACAGACTGATTTCTAAACCTATTTATTGTAGTTTAAAGACACATTACTATATTATTGCTGTCTATTGCATCTGCTGATACAAATTCCTAATTTCTGCTTGAAAATGTTGGACCTTCAGAGAGAAAGAAACTGCAAGTGCATTTGCAGAGTACAAATAAAAATAAAATTTTAGCCAGTCAGTAGGGATCTACCGATATTGATTTTTTTAATAGAGTCGATACCGATAATCTGTGAACTTTCAGGCAGCCGATAATTTACAGATATTCTGTACATTTACCGACCGTTTAGTCTAATAATAATCTATTTCTACACAAATCTACTGTTAACCAAACATTATTTTTGTTTTATATATTTTTTTGCAAATCTTTTTTTTATTAAGGTAAATGCACAAAATATACATGCCAGTCAGAATTTTTTGTTTTCAAAAATATATGTGTATGTAGTGAATGCAGTGAAACTATTTGATTAGTTAATGCAGTGTGTGTGTGTTTTTGTGTAGTGATGCAGTGTGTGTGTGTTTGTGTAGTGAAGGAGTGTGTGTGTGTGTTTTTGTGGAAATATGTGGGGTAGGAATCTGCGGATTTCATTTTTTTATTTTAGAAATAAAAATAAATTTAATTTAATTATTGCATTTTTTTTTTTTTTTTTAATATCATAGTAAGGAGTGCCCTGTGTGTGATGAGTGCAGTTTGTGTGTAGGAGGGGCATTGTATGGGGGCAGTGTGTGTGTGTATGAGGGGCATTCTTTCTCACTTTATAAAAGTATTTTTAACAGAAATCAGTACTTTTATGAAGATACATGGACGCATCATCCCAGTTGTCAATTTTCCCTTCATCAAACATCAGCACTCTCTGTGAGTGCTATGTTATGATGCACAGGTAAAACAATGGACAAAGAAAAAAAACAACTCTTTTTGTTTTAAACTGTCTAAAATATAACTGTATAAGAGGATTCTGTATGATCCAAAACTTGTATGCCTCATTATTTCTGTAAAGGACAAACATGTTTATAATTTTTTTAAGTATTATAGAAGAACAATAAAACAAACGGGTGTTTAGCTATGCATTCTGGATTTTAAATAAACAGGGTAATAAACTGTATGTCGAGTTAGGGATGGGGGGATAGCATTGTGGGATATCAGGTTTTACTTCGGGTTTAAGTTTTAGATACTCTGGGTATTTAAGCACTGCCTCGCCCTGGCAACTTTGTCAGTTCATTGATTCTGGTTCCTGTGTTAGTATTTGTGATTCCAGTGTTCTCCAGTTGGCTCCTGACCTTGGCTTTTTTACCTTGTATCCTGACTTCTGTGCAGATTTGTTGCAACAATCCAAACTAGGGCAGTTTCAATGACCAGAAATATTCAGTGTAACTATATCTAGTTTTTGATCAACATGGTCATCCATGAGTATCACTACTTGGACGGTAAGCTAGTGGTTTTTATGAAGCCTCTCTCCATTTCCCCAGAGACAAAACCTTTGTTCCTAAGTGGGTCTTGTGCAGCAAGGTCTATGTTCTTGCTGAGGTGGGGGCAGCCCAGGAGGTGGTCCAGGCCACACATCATATAAATCAGGGGTGTCCAACCAGCGGCCCAGGACCGCTAGCAGTGCGGCCCGGTTGCAGTCTGGGTGGAGAGGGAGTTGACTGGCCCACCCGGGCAGACAGTTCTAAAAATAAAAAAAATGCTATTTAAAGGAACACTATAGTCACCTAAATTACTTTAGCTAAATAAAGCAGTTTTAGTGTATAGATCATTCCCCTGCAATTTCACCGCTCAATTCACTGTCATTTAGGAGTTAAATCACTTTGTTTCTGTTTATGCAGCCCTAGCCACACCTCCCTTGGCTATGATTGACAGCCTGCATGAAAAAAAAAAACTGGTTTCACTTTCAAACAGATGTAATTTACCTTAAATATTCGTATCTCAATCTCTAAATTGAACTTTAATCACATACAGGAGGCTCTTGCAGGGTCTAGCAAGCTATTAACATAGCAGGGGATAAGAAAATCTTAATTAAACAGAACTTGCAATAAAGAAAGCCTAAATAGGGCTCTCTTTACAGGAAGTGTTTATGGAAGGCTGTGCAAGTCACATGCAGGGAGGTGTGACTAGGGTTCATAAATAAAGGGATTTAACTCCTAAATGGCAGAGGATTGAGCAGTGAGGCTGCAGGGGCATGTTCTATACATCAAAACTGCTTCATTAAGCTAAAGTTGTTCGAGTGACTATAGTCTCCCTTTAAATAATTTTCCCCTCGCACTGTGACAGCCTGTGTCAGTCCGAGGGGCTTAAAGAATGGGGTGCTGGCGGCTGGAGGGAGCACTGTCAGGCTCCCTTCACAATATTCAGCAATTCCGTGTCCATGCTCCACCCCTGCACCCAAGCGCCGCCTCCTGCACATAATACCCACCCCCAGGTGCAAGCTCCGCTCCCGAACTCAAGCAGGGAGCGGTCAAGAAATGGCTCCCACGGTCTTCAGTGCCGGGTAAGCTTCAGTTAATGTCAGTGACTTTGTGTGTGTGCTTGCTAGTAAGTGAGCTTGTATGTTTGTATGTCAGTAAGCTTGTCTGACGTGTTTGTGTGTGTGTGTAAATTAACTTGTGTGTAGTGAACATGTGTGTGTTAGTGAGCATGTGTGTGTGTCAGTGAGCTGGTATGTTGTGAGCATGTATGTGTTAGTGAGCTTGTGTGTGTATATGTGTGTGTGTATATGCGTGTGTATGTGTGTATGTATGTATATATATATATATATAGACACGCACACTACATGGTACCGTGATTAATGTAATTTTTGTGTATGATTTGTCAGTGATTGTGTGTGTGTGGTGGGAGGTCTATGTGTACGCCTGTGTTTGTGTAAGTCAGTGATTATGTGTGTGGGTCTGTGATTATGTGTGTATATCTGATTGTGCGTGTGTAGGTATGTGATAGTGTGTATGTGTCTGTGATTGTATGTATGTCTATATCTGTGATTATGTGTGTGTATGTGAATGTATGTGTTGTGTGTATCGGTATGATATTGTATGTGTGTGTGGGTCTGATTGTGTGTGCATGTATGTGATTGTGCATTTAGGTCTGTGATTGTCTGTGGGTATATATGTAATTGTGTGTGTGTGTGTGTGTGGGTCTGTGATTGTTTGTGTATGTATGTGTGTGGGGGGTCTATGATTGTGTGTGTGTATCTGTGTGTATGTAAATATGTGATTATGTGTGTATGTATGTGACTGTGTGTATAGGTCTGTGATTGTGTATATTTGTAATTGTGTGTTTAGGTCTGTCATTGTGTGTGTATAGGTCTGTGATTGTGTGTGCATATTTGTTATTGTGCAAATAGGTCTGTGAGTGTATGTGTGTCTGTGATTATGTGTGTATAGGTTTGTGATTGTGTGTGTGTGTGTGTATCTGTGGTTATGTGTGCATATGCATATAAATGTGTATGTATTTAGTAGATAGCTACCTAATTTGGTATCCTTAAAAGGGACACTCCAGGCACCCAGACCACTTCTGCCCATTGGAGTGGCCTGGGTGCCAACTCCCACTACCCTTAACTCTGCAAGTGTAATTATTGCAGTTTTCATAAACTGCAATATTTACCTTGAAGGGTTAAGTCCTATAAGTGTGTTATAAGTGTGCTATAACGACGCTGGACGTCTTCACGCTATGTGAGGACCTCCAGCGTCGCCGAAATCCCCATAGGAAAGCATTGAAAGCATTATTCAATGCTTTCCTATGGGGAGGTCTAAATGCGCCTGCGCATTAGGTCTCTGCCGCCGCCGACCGCACATGCTCAATAGGTCAATGTCGGCTGGGGAGGAGCGTAGGCGGAGCCTGAACCAGCGCCGAGTGAAGTCACTGGTGGCAGGGGACCTGCAGTTTTCCTGGCACTTGAGAGTCCCTTTAAATATGGAAATTCCACATAAGAATAACAAATAAGTGAGTTATCTACTAAACAAAACTAATAAAAGGGTTTTTTAAGTTTTATTATATAAATTAATTACATTATAGAGTTTATGTGTGGCCCAAGACAATTCCTCTGCGCTTAATGTGGCCCAAGGAAGTCAAAAGGTTGGACACCCATGATATAAATTGAGTGTGCCCATGTGAGTAGTTATTGCTAGGCAGGAAAAAAAAAACCTCTTTTTAATTTAATCAGTTAGTAGTTGAATATCTTGAATATGGCTTTGCCTCATTTGCACTTGATCAATGAACATTCCAAATTCGCAATCTTTACAAAGGGCAAACTGGGATAACGGTATTTTCAGGAAGAATAGAGTCCTGCAAACAGTGGTTACTAAAGTAACCCTTTCTGAGGATGTCCACCCCCTTTAAAATAAAAATAGATAAATAGTAAATTCACCTCCAGTCCATTGCCGACTAGTAGTTCTCCCTACAGCCCGATTCTGTTTGCCTGACTTCAGTCCCACTTGTCGGAGGGGAAGGGAGGTCGGGTAGGCAGACTAAGGGTAGGACAGGGGCAGCATGGGTGGGGATCCTTTCACCATTGGCTATCTGGTGCCAACATGCAGCAGAGTTGACATTCGCTGTTAATGACACTTCTGAAGGTGGAGAAGCTAAAGGGTCAATTTCTGTATGTGTGTCGTTTCCAAGCAAAACACTATACATATAGACTTCAGGCACCATGGTAATATCAGTTCAATTAATGAAATAAGTCTTTAAAAAAGGCTGTAAATACTGGGGCTTCCTAAAGGAGAAAAGATGAACATCATAGAGCATGCCAATGAAAAGGCAAAAATATAGATAAGAAACAGAAGAAATACAATAGTGGAGAGGTTACCTATAAACAACAAAATGCAAACAACTAAAGAGGCAGAGCTAATATACAGTTCACCTTACTATGGTTAGCCAGGAAATAATGTATCCATTGTAGATGGTTTTTATTTTCTTATTCAGTGGTTTAATTTATAGAAAAGTGATTGTTCCCCTAACTATTATAGCACTGGATATCCTGTTTTGCAAAAAAACCAAACAATTTAAATTACTTTTTGCTCATCAACCTTTCTAATCATTTCCTGCTATATATGCACCTATTTAAATAAGCAATTTATCTGCTGTATGTGAAATCCAATTTCCTCAAGTTTTTGTGTAAACTATTTTCTAAAAGAATGCAACAAAAACTAGGATGCAAAAATAATAGTTAAAGCGTTTACACGTGTAAAATATCTTGAAAGGATATAATTGTTGTGATCCCTTTAACTGTTTTGAAACAATAATGTAAAGGCACCTTGGGCATAAAAGGGTTAAACCGCCGTTTCATAGATCTTCCTCTTTCAGAGACACAGGCACAGCTACTGTAGACACCAACCCACCGAACCGGAGAAGCATATGAATGCTCTCAAACATGCGAATGCTGTAAGCAGTCGAATAGGAAAAAACCATACGAAAGGTTTACACTCCCAGCAGTTGAACTGGAACAGTATACAATAAATCCCCCAAGAACGAGACAAGGCTCCGTGTTGAGGGTCAAAACAGGAACAGACAGAGGTGTGGGTTTATTGTTCTTATATACACATTCTTACACATTAGTACCACCCACAGGGTTTTTTAAAACAACCAATAAACACGTACAATACACTCAGACACTCCCACACAAAATCCTCCCCTCTGCCTGTGATACAATTACCTTACACAATGGGTTAATGTAATTATCACAGGCAGAGAAATACAGTTTTTCCACATTATTCATAACTTTAAAAATATGCATCACATTCACATAAAACTTACATTTTCAGAATCAGCATACTCCAAATGCAAACATATGTCAAAATCATAAAAATTGGTCCAGTGGGTAAAACATTAGATCAAAGTCCTTTGTGACCAAATGAAGCATGGCTTTTCTGCCCAAAACCAGTTCCACAGAGTCTTCTATCCTGGAGATCATTTGGAAGTAATCCAATTATCTCCAAGGACAGAGATAAAACTCCATTAAGCACATGGCAGTAAAAAGACAGTAAAATACAAGAGGTTACATTTATTACATAAAATACAGACATGTAACATATCCCAAGATAGCTTAGGTCTGAGCGCACATTATTACTGAATGGCGCTCAGACGATACACATACAGTTCAATCGCCATGGAGCCAAAATCTTTTATTACACGAATAGGCTCCATGGCATAATCTACCAAACGTCAAGGCAGAAATACATGAATAGACCTTTCTGCATAGTAAAATAAAGTATTTAAATGCTGGTCCATAGTCAAAAGGCAGCAGGAAGGCAACCAGGCTCCTCCAATGCACAGTGGCGATATTGGTCTCGTCACAACTAATATTTGTGTTCAGCAAAGTCTCCTGAGTATAATAGTACCCCTCATGTACAGGTTTTATGGTGTTTTCAAAAGTTAGAGAGTCAAATATAAGGCTTGCGTTTCAGTTTTTTCACATTGAAATTGCCAGATTGGTTATGTTGCCTTTGGGACCGTATGGTAGCCCAGCTTTGACTTTTTAAGAGTTTAGTTGCAACAGACAGGAGGATGAATACAAAAGGGCACACAACTGGTAAACCGATCTAAGAGGTAAGGAAATATATGCATTTTTTTCATCTGCATGATAAATGACCTAAGGTGGAAAAAAATTGATTTTCCCACTGACAGAAATAGCAATAGTGAAGACAAAGTATCTTAAACTGAAGAATATACAGATGGCCCAACAGCATCAAATGCTATAAAATATTAAAATAAATCTTTAGATTTAGCAGCAATTCTCACTGGTCATTTAGGTTAAAAGAATTTCAGCACATCAAAGATTAAAACGAGTCAAATGGAATGAATGAGGTTAATAAATAAGGTATCTTAAACTATGCAAACTTATAGCCTCTTTTGGATTCCACTACCACCTATAATGACACCCAAATATATCTCTCCTCCCCAGACCTTTCCCCAACTGTCCTGCAACGTGTCACTGCTTGCCATTCTTCCATCTATGACTGGATGTCCTTGTGCTTTTTGAAACTCAATCTCTCTAAAACTGAACTCCTCCTAATACTGATCCTCCTCTTTCGCTCTCCCTTCAAGTCAGTAATATCCACATAAGTCCATCCTTGCAAGCACGCTGTCTTGGCATTATACTTGATTCTGGCCTCACCTTTGAGCCTCATATCCAGTTTGTTGCCAAATCCTGTAGATTCCAACTTAAAAACAGCCCGCATCCGCCCCTTTCTTACACAAGATGCTACCAAGGAGCTTGTCCATGTTCTAGTAATTTCCTGCATGGAGTATTGTGTCCCTCTCCTGATTGGTCTCCCCAAAAGCCGTATTGCCCCGCTACAGTCTGTAATGAATGCCGCCGCCAGACTGATTTTCCTCTCTAGTCGGTCCTCTCACACCTCACCCCTCTGCCACTCCTTACATTGGCTCCCTGAATCCTATAGGGGTCAATTCAAAGTGCTAGCCCATACATATAAAGCACTGAACAATTCTACCCCCCATTATATCTCTTCACAGATCAGATAGGTATGCCCCTCCTCGTTCCCTCCGCTCTGCCCGTGACCACCTCCTGACCGTTGCTTGCACCCGTACGGCCAACACTCGCAGGACTTCTTGCGGGCGGCTCCCTTCCTATGGAATAGCCTGCCTACCCCCATCAGACTCTCCCCTAGTCTTCAATCCTTTAACCCCTTAAGGACACGACATGTGTGACATGTCATGATTCCCTTTTATTCCAGAAGTTTGGTCCCTAAGGGGTTAAAGGACCACTATAGGCACCCAGACCACTTCAGCTTAATGAAGTGGTCTGGGTGCTAGGTCCATCTAGGTTTAACCTTGCCTGCTGTAAACATAGCAGTTTCAGAGAAACTGCTATGTTTACATATGGGTTAATCCAGCCTCTAGTGGCTGTCTCTGACAGCCACTAGAGGCGCTACCGCGCTTCTCACTGTGATTTTTACAGTGAGAAGACGCCAGCGTCCATAGGAAAGCATTGAGAATGCTTTCCTATGGACTGACTGAATGCGCGCGCAGCTCTAGTCCCCTGCCCATGTTACTGTTCATATGGTATAGTAACCCTTGAACTGAATGAAATATTTAAATATATCTATAGCTTAAAATTTTAAGATCTCTGCTACAAACAGGCCTTAAATGTTACTCTCCACTGCAAGCCTGAATGGTCCACGACACTGGGGTAAATTTCTAGTCACCAATGATAATTTTCTCTCGCCAATGGCTAGTGGCAAGTGAAAAGTTTGAGCTCTGTTATGTCAAGTACACATCATCCATATGTAAGAAGGTAGAATTTTTTAAACATAACATTAACTCGCCTACAGTTGTTCCTTCTTTTAAATGATTTATGAATGTATAGCTTAAAAAGGCACTTATCTAGAGGTCTTTTTATGTATTTACGTGCATATATCACAAATATTTACAATTTTATGTACTAGCATACATAAATATGTACAATTTTACAAGGATAAGTACTTACTGATGCAGGCTGTCATAAATGTATAGACATAAATGCATGCAGTCATTGTGCCTTAAAGGACCACTCGAGGCACCCAGACCACTTCAGCTTAATGAAGTGGTCTGGGTGCCAGGTCCCTCTAGGATTAACCCAGCTCTTGCCACGCATACGCATTCAGTCAATGACCTCGGAAGGAGAATCCCCAGTGCTGAGGGAGCCCGGCGCTGGAGAAAGGTAAGCCTTCAACCCCTTCCTCCCCCTAGAGCCCGGCGGGAGGGGGGCCATGAGGGTGGGGGGGGACCTATTAACGCTATAGTGCCAGAAAACTAGCTTGTTTTCCTGGGACTACAGTGGTCCTTTAACCCCTTAAGGACACATGACGGAAATATTCCGTCACAATTCCCTTTAATTCCAGAAGTTGGGTCCTTAAGGTTTTAAGAAGTGCCTTAAAACACATCTCTTTAGGAAAGCTTATGGCCTCCCAGAGTAACCTCTAACTTACATACTTGTCTCTTGCTCTCTCCTATAGGGCAACGCTTTACACTCTCCTCCAGCTCTACTTCACTCCCACCTTATTCAATTGATATTTCCTGTCCTAATTATACCTCACCTCCTATAGATTGTAAGCTCATTTGAGCAGGGTCCTCTTCAACCTATTCCTGTAAGTTCTCTTGTAATTATCCTATTTATAGTTACATCCCCCTCTCATAATATTGTAACGCGCTACGGAATTTGTTGGCGCTATATAAATGGCAATAATGATAATAATAATAATAATGCAAGAGGTGAAAGTGAACGAGGAGAAATTATACTTAAAGACCGAAATGTAAAAAGAAAACTTTGTGTTTTGTATTCAGAGGAAAGTCGTCACCATATTTCTGGTAATAGAATATTGGAAAGTTGTCTAAACATATTATATGCACTATAATAATTCTGAGTGCACATCTATGTGGTCACAGACATATAATGATATACAGCATTTGAATGGTGCTTTGGCTTTTGTTGCCATGACAATGAGAGACTGGATGCACTAGCTTAGTTGCTATAGTAATTTCATCTAATTCACAGTCATCATAAAGACTAGCTTCTCAGAAGCAAGCAAACAAGCCAAAGACCACAACTCATGCTCTGGTCCTAGAGGTGTTAAACTCTAATAGATATATATTGTACTCTGGGTTTCTATAATCCTAAATATACAAATAGTTAACAGATTATGTCATTTACCTATGGTGATACATGTATGATTAAGCTGTAACAATTCAGTGTGTGTGTCAATGAGAAGCTATTAGGATATTAAAGTATGACACACCAATTATTTATCAAGCTTGAAATACATGGTGATGTGTGTAAAATGCTAAAATGCTGTCCGTGCAGAACAGCAGGCCCTGTGTATGTCTCACATCCTGTTTGAATAACAAGTAATCCAGCTGCTCAGCACTCCCTCTCCCTACAACTAGTCCCCTGCCCATGTTACTGTTCATATGGTATAGTAACCCTTGAACTGAATGAAATATTTAAATATATCTATAGCTTAAAATTTTAAGATCTCTGCTACAAACAGGCCTTAAATGTTACTCTCCACTGCAAGCCTGAATGGTCCACGACACTGGGGTAAATTTCTAGTCACCAATGATAATTTTCTCTCGCCAATGGCTAGTGGCAAGTGAAAAGTTTGAGCTCTGTTATGTCAAGTACACATCATCTATATGTAAGAAGGTAGAATTTTTAAACATAACATTAACTCGCCTACAGTTGTTCCTTCTTTTAAATGATTTATGAATGTATAGCTTAAAAAGGCACTTATCTAGAGGTCTTTTTATGTATTTACGTGCATATATCACAAATATTTACAATTTTATGTACTAGCATACATAAATATGTACAATTTTACAAGGATAAGTACTTACTGATGCAGGCTGTCATAAATGTATAGACATAAATGCATGCAGTCATTGTGCCTTAAAGGACCACTTGAGGCACCCAGACCACTTCAGCTTAATGAAGTGGTCTGGGTGCCAGATCCCTCTAGGATTAATCCTTTTTTTTATAAACATAGCAGTTTCAGAGAAACTGCTATGTTTATAATAGGGTTAATCCAGCCTCTAAAGCCTCTAGTGGCTGTCTCATTGACAGCCGCTAGAGGCGTTTGCGTGCTTCTCACTGTGAAAATCACAGTGAGAAGACGCAAGCGTCCATAGGAAAGCATTATGAATGCTTTCCTATTAAACAGGCAGAATGCGCGTGCAGCTCCTGCCGCGCACGCGCATTCAGCCGAAGAGGAGGAGAAGAGGCGGAGAGGAGGAGTGTTTTCCTGGCACTATAGTGGTCCTTTATATATATAATATACACACACACACACATATACATACATACAGGGCCACGGCTCCAGGCGGCACTTTCACAGGGGCTGAGTCATTAATATTGATATCACTGTAATTGTGCGTATAGGACAGAAGGTAGATCCCCAGATGTTAAAAATTAGTTTCCATGGCGCTTTGTCATTCTAAAGGTATGCAAAGCGTCATGGAAGTTGTAGTTTTACGACATCTGGGGAGCCAACATTTTGGGCAGCCCTGTTCTAAGGAAAGAAGTTTGGATGTTTTGCTTTTGTAAGTAGCATTTTCTGTGTATTTTGTCTATCCTGTCTACAAGAGAACTAGGACTGGAGATTAAAGGAACACTAAAGTATCAGGAATACAAACCTGTATTGTGGACACTATATTCCTGGAGTGGCTCTTTAGGTGACTGGCTCCCTTTCTGTGCAGTAAAGAGTTGATTTTACTCACCTTTTCTCCCATGCTGCACCAATCTTGCTGCAGCTGGCTCCACCTCCAAGACTGAGATCATCAATTATTATTATTATTATTATTATTATTTATATAGCGCCATCAGATTCCGTAACTGTGGCTGAACCAAGCTCGCCACTGTGACAAATGTAACATGTATTTTATTGTATTTTAGTGTTTTATTGTAACCGTGTGGTTAATGGAAATAATGTCCTAGAAAGAAATTAAATTCTCATAGTGTGACACTGTAATCCAATATATTAAATAAAATTCTGAATGAAACCACTCACTTAGCTAATCAACCTAGCTCAGGGGTAAAAAGCTCTCAGGTCCGTGAAGGCGACCTTTCCCCTTCTTTATTGTGACTTCTTTCCCACGCTGTAGCTAGGGCTCAAGCAGAGAGAACATATGGTGCAGTATGGTTTAAGACCAATATTATATAGATAACATAAGTATATATACTCACAAATATGGAGCCCCTCTTAAGGCCCTTTTCCAGCACGTTGTGTAGTTAAGGATTACACTCCTATATAGCAGGAACCAATAGCCCAATATATAAAATCAAATATTTATTATAAAAATGTAAATTTAGAATTCCAATGGCCAATTAGAATCTATAAAAATACAATACATACAAATATATAAAAAGAAAAGGGCATAAAAGTGGTATCTAAAAGTCCCCAGGACGCGTTTCGACAACTTTCTATCGGCTTCCCAGTTCTCTCTACTTGAACCCTAGCTGCAGCGTGTGAAAGAAGTCACAATAAAGAAGGGGAAAGGTTGCCTTCACGGACCTGAGAGCTTTTTACCCCTGAGCTAGGTTGATTAGCTCAGTAATATGTGAGTGGTTTCATTCAGAATTTTATTTAATATATTGGATTACAGTGTCACACTATGAGAATTTAATTTCTTTCTAGGACATTATTTCTACATTGTGGCCCCCTTTTTTTGGAGTGACAGACATTCAGACTTTGGACGACTTTACATCTGTATGTAGCGCTACACCTTTTTGTATTTGGTTTATGTTTTGTGTACGAGGAAAGATTACACGTGGTGATATAGCAGCAATTATACGTCCATTTATTCAATATTTTATTGATTCAATAGAGCGCCAGTATATAGTTTTATTATGTGGTTAATGGAGTTTTGCCTCTGTCCTTGGAGATAATTGGATTACTTCCCAATTATCTCCAGGACAGAGAGGAGGGATTGTGATGCATTGTGGGATTGTAAGCTTGTGATTGGTTAATGTCCAATATGTTTCCCAGTTTCCCATCTGGTCCCCTAGGGGAGTGTCCACCAGGGGGGGACCTGCATAAAAGCCAGGCAGTTAGCCCCAGTAAACCAGTTCTGCTTGACCTCAAAACGAAGTGTTGTCTCATTATTGGGGGAATTGGATTGTATGCTGATTGCCAGGAGTGTAAGCTGATTGTATACTTTTCCTTTTCAGCTGTTTCCAGTGTTCGTGTGTTTCCTGTTCGGGAGTTGGAGGATTCGTGTAGTTTGCAGTTCGGGAGATTGGTGCTTGCATTAGCTGCCTGTGCATTGGAAAGGGAAATATCGCCTAAACTGTTTTTAACCTCTTGTGTGCAAAACGGTCCGTTACAGTAACCTTGATGATCTCAGTAAATCCAATGCTTATCCCTATGAAAACTATTGTGCATGCATGGCAAAATGCCGCACTGTGTATAATAGCATCTCCTCATGAAGCAATGCATATCTTCGAGGTGCGTACAGCGCCTTCATGCAGGAGATTAAGAGGCAGATTAATGGTGTGGAGAAATGATAAGGGAGAATGGGAAAATGTGGGAAATGTGAAAGAACTGGCAAGGGAATTATAAACTTCAGGCTAAAAAAACAAAAGCTTGGTGAACGGAGGAAATTCTAGACTTCTGCTATACTGTGCAGCTCTCCACAATTCCCAGAATAGTGAACAAACCCTGTTGTAGTTGCATACACAGTTAATGCATTAATAACACTGTGCTGTACAATAATTCCCTGTGTTTGTTCTACAAGATAAGTTTATTAATAGCACAATCATGTGTGTTAGCTGATCAAACGCCTAGTGATGTTTTGTGCTGGAGGTAAAATCTGTGAGTCTGTGACCCAAATTCAGGATGGGCCAACATTGCAGAACTGCAGCTCCACCCACACATACAGAGTATATTCTGCATAAAAAGCACTCCTGTCTTGGGCTGCAATTTATTTACCCCTTAAAAATTGAGTCAATTGTATAAGTTGTAAACCAAAGCAAAGACCTAGAATATTAGCTATATGTCTGTTCATCCATAAATCCTATATATCAATTTGTTCAGGAGAAATAGGGCTTTCATTTCACATCAAATATTTATATATGAAACAAAATTTATTAAAGTAAAGGGTTTTTTTTTTTGGTTTTGGTTTTGGTTTTGGTTTTTAAACGTGTGAGAAACCAAAAATAAAATAATGCATTTTAACTGTGAATGTTATAATACTGATTTTACTGCAATAAAACACACCTATTTGTGTTCAGAGATGTCCCAGGAGTACAATGTGTTTTGAAAAATTACAGGGGCAAATAAAGCCCATTCCAGTTTTAACACATTGAAATTTGACAGATTACTCTCATTATGGCATACCATTTGCAAAAGTGGGTATTCAAAATGAGGTATGACCAGTCTTTTTTAGTGGCCACTTCGTTATAAACCCTGGGCAAAAAAAAAAAAAATTATTGTGAGTGCCAGAGGTTTGTCTCATATATATATATATGTATTAGGGATCGACCGATTATCGGTTTTACTGATATTATCGGCCGATATTCGGTATTTTCAGCAATATATCGGTATCGGCCAAAATAGATAACGATATTGCCGATAATACATCCTAGGACCGCCAGGCTCATTACAAGCCCTGGGGGGGCCGCAGGAAGCTGTTTCTTATCTTTCTTGCAGCTCCTCCAGCTCCCCAGTGCAAATCTTGCGAGTCCCGCGGCCGCAGAGCGTTGCCACGGGTTACCATGGCAACACTCCGCGCTGCACTAAGGGCGGCGAGATTTACACCAGGGGGCTGGAGGAAGTGCAAGAAAGGTAAGAAACAGCTTCCTGCAGCCCCCACTGTACTTAACAAGCCAACGGACTACCAGGGAATACTATATCCACCCTCCCTGGTAAGAAGCAGGGAGGGGGGACTACACAAACAAACAAAAAACATTCAAATAATAAAAAAATTTAAAAAATGCCCCCCCCCCCCATTTTACACAAATTACATCACTACACAAACACACACACACATACACTGCATTATATACACACACACTGCATTATATACACACACACACTGCATTATACAAACTACACAAACACAGACACACACTGCATTATACACACACACTACACACACACACTGTATTATACACACACACTACACAAACATACTACACAAACACACACACTGCATTATATACACACACTACACAAACACTGCATTATATACACACACACACACTGCACAAACACACTGCATTATATACACACACAATGCATTCACTTTACCCACACTACACACACTGCATTCACTATACACACTACACAAACACACACTCTGCATTCACTATACACAAACACACACACTGCATTATATACACACACTACACAAATACTCACTGCATTCACTATACACACTACACAAACACACTCTGCATTCATTATATACACACACTACACAAATACACACTGCATCCACTACACAAACATACACAGCTCCCCTGTCTAAACACACTTCATCCACTACATATGGCATGTATATTTTGTGCATTTACCTTTAGACTTAGTTTATTTTTTTTAAATGGTAAATGTACAGAATATCGGCAAGTTATCGGCTATCGGCCTGAAAGTTCACAGATTATCGATATCTGCTCTAAAAAATCAATATTGGTCGATCCCTAATATGTACAGTCAGGTCCATAAATATTGCGACATCAACAATTCTAATCTTTTTGGCTCTATACACCAACACAATGGGGTTGAAATGAAACAAACAAGATGTGCTTTAACTGCAGACTTTCAGCTTTAATTGAGGGTATTTACATCCAAATCAGGTGAACAGTGTAGGAATTGCCTCCCACTTTTTAAGGGACCAAAAGTAATGGGACAGATTAACAGTCATAAATCAAACTTTCACTTTTTAATGCATGGTTGCAAATCCTTTGCAGTCAATTACAGCCTGAAGTCTGGAATGCATAGACATCACCAGATGCTGGGTTTCATCCCTAGTGATGCTCTGCCAGACCTCTACTGCAACTGTCTTCAGTTCCTGCTTGTTCTTGGGGCATTTTCCCTTCAGTTTTGTCTTCATCAAGTGAAATGCATGCTCAATCGGATTCAGGTCAGGTGACTTGGCCATTGCATAACATTCCACTTCTTTCCCTTAAAAAAACTCTTTGGTTGCTTTTGCAGTATGCTTCGGGTCATTGTCCATCTGCACTGTGAAGCGCCGTCCAATGAGTTCTGAAGCATTTGGCTGAATATGAGCAGATAATATTGCCCGAAACACTTCAGAATTCATCCTGCTGCTTTTGTCAGAAGTCACATCATCAATAATTACAAGAGAACCAGTTCCATTGGCAGCCATACATGTCCACGCCATGAAACTACCACCACCATGCTTCACTGATGAGGTGGATCATGAGCAGTTCCTTTCCTTCTCCATACTCTTCTCTTCCCATCACTCTGGTACAAGTATGGTCTCATCTGTCCATAGAATGTTGTTCCAGAACTGTGAAGGCTTTTTTAGATGTTGTTTGTCAAACTCTAATCTGGCCTTCCTGTTTTTGAGGCTCACCAATGGTTTACATCTTGTGGTGAACCCTCTGTATTCACTGTGGTGAAGTCTTCTCTTGATTTGTTGACTTTGACACACATACACCTACCTCCTGGAGAGTGTTCTTGATCTGGCCACTGTTGTGAAGGGTGTTTTTTCACCAGGGAAAGAATTCTTCGGTCATCCACCACAGTTGTTTTCCGTGGTCTTCCGGGTCTTTTGGGGTTGCTGAGCTCACCGGTGCATTCTTTCTTTTTAAGGATGTTCCAAACAGTTGATTTGGCCACACCTAATGTTTTTGCTATCTCTCTGATGGGTTTGTTTTGTTTTTTCAGCCTAATGATGGCTTGCTTCACTGATAGTGACAGCTCTTTGGATCTCATATTGAGAGTTGACAGCAACAGATTCCAAATGCAAATAGCACACTTGAAATTAACTCTGGACCTTTTATCTGCTCCTTGTATATGGAATAATGAGGGAATAACACACACCTGGCCATGGAACAGCTGAGCAGCCAATTGTCCCATTACTTTTGGTCCCTTGAAAAGTGGGAGGCACATGTACAAACTGTTGTAATTCCTACACCGTTCACCTGATTTTGATATAAATACCCTCAAATTAAAGCTGAAAGTCTACAGTTAAAGCACATCTTGTTTGTTTCATTTCAAACCCATTGTGTTTGTGTATAGAGCCAAAAAGATTAGAATTGTGTCGATGCCCCAATATTTATGGACCTGACTGTATATATGTGTTCACGTAGAGATTGTAGCCGTATTAGTCCAGTGATGAAGATGTAAAAAACAGATAACATTTGTATCAATTTTTTTATTGGACTAACAGAATTTTTTAATCACAGGCTTTCGGAAGAACCTCCCGTTCTCAAGTCTGAAGCATTTCTGAGCAAGGCGACACATAGAATTCAAAGTTGAGTTGTAATACAGGGGTTGAAGCGACATGAGTGCAGATAAGACACAGGTTTGATAGAAAATAGGCAACATTCTTGCAGAGGGTCATAAATATCTTTCTGAAGATCAGAGTGAGGGGGCGAGGGAGAAAAACAAAAAATAAAGAAAAAACTAGCAGACAGTGCAGAAGATGGTACACTTTACACATACAGACACGCAAATATATATATGTATTTGTATATGCAAACACATGAACACATAAACATACATACACATAAGAACATATACATACATGCACATGAACTCTAATACACAAATATAAATGCACAGTCACATATAAGCAAACATGCATAAGAGTATAAGGAAGCATAGGTCTGCACATAGTACTTCATATATTGATAGAATAAACATATTGTAATGCGTTTTAAAGTGTTGATACATATGACAGAACAGTAAGATAATGTGGGGGAGTGTTCATGTAAAGTGTCAGTAGTGGGACATAAAACCCAAATCAATATTTAGTCCTCTATTCTTGCTGTTAAACAATTCGTTCATTCTCGCTTCAAAAGTTTTTCTTTCTTGGGTATTTTTAAAACCCCCTTTCAGTACTTTGATTTTTAGGTTCTGCATTGAGTGGCCAGGCTGGGTAAAGTGGTGTCCCACAGGAGTGCAGTACAATTCTTCTTTGTGGTGTTTAATGGAGTGTCTGAGCATATTCATTCTGTCATTTAATTGCTGGGTGGTTTCCCCAATGTAGCATCCTAGGTGGCATTTGGTGCATTGAATCATGGATACAACATTGCTGGATGTGAACATATGCGATGGTACCTAGTGGCTTGGCTGTAGATGATGTCCTGTTTAGTATGGGAGGGGTGGAAGCTGGAGCTGTGAAGGTAAAGTGCCCATAGCAATGCCAATGGTTTGTAGGTAAACCTCATTGTTAAACTGAAATAATTATGTGTGAGGATGAATAGTGCCAGTTCTGTAATAATTCGGGGACTGTATTTTTGGCATAAGAGAGGAAATGAAAGCAAGTATTGATGCCATCTGTATGTGGAATGTTGCTGTACAGAGATTCCACATCCATGATTACAAGAATGGTGTTAGCAGGGAGATTAGTGATTTGGCTGAGTTTGTTGAGGAAATCGGTTGTGTCTTTTATGAAGCTGTTGGTGTTGGTTTTAGGGTATTTTCTACCAGTCCTGAAATCTGTTCTGTGAGAGTTCCCAGTCCTGTAATTATGGGTCTTCCAGTATTACTTGCTTTGTGGATTTTGGGAAGCATATAGAATGTGCCCATGTAGGGACTTGTAAAATGGCACCCCAATATGCTAACCTGTTAACTACAACCAATGTTAACAGAAGATGAGACTCTGAAAAACATTTTATCTGAAACACCCATTTTGGCCTTCAGACAATCACCAAACCTCCAACAAAAATTAATCAACTAAGAATCGTACTGTACTCCTGTGGGACACCACTTTACCCAGCCTGGCCGCTCTATGAAGGACCTAAAAATCAAAGTATTGAAAAATACCCAAGAAAGAAAAACTTTTGAAGCCAGAATGATCAACAAGCAAGAATAGAGGACTAAATATTCATTTGTTTCCTGTCCACTACCAACACTTTACATGAACACTCCCCCACATCTTACTGTTCTGTCATATGTATCAACACTTTAAAACGCATTACAATAATACAATTATTATACAATTCTAGGGATCAACCGATATTGATTTTTTTACAACCGATATTGAAAATCTGTGAACTTTCAGGCCGAAAACTATTCTGTACATTTAGCATTTTGAAAAAATAAACTATATTTCTGCACAAATCTACTATTAACTGAACATGTTTGTTATTTTTTTTTGCAAATTTTTTTTATTAAGGTAAATGCACAAAATATAAATGGCAGTCAGAATTTTTTATGTTTTCAAGAATATATGTGTGTGTAGTGGATGCAGTGAGTGCAGTGTGTGTTTATGTAGTGGATGCAGCGTATGTTTGTGTAGTGGATGCAGTGTGTGTGTAGTGTGTGTATATAATTAATGCAGAGTGTGTTTGTGTAGTGTGTATAGTGAATGCAGGGAGTGATTGTGTAGTGTGTGTATATAATGAATGCAGTGTGTGTTTGTGTAGTATGTGTATAGTGAATGTAGTGTGTGTAGTGTGCGTAAAATGACTGCAGTGTATGGATAGTGAATGCAGTGTTTGTGTAGTGTGTGTGTGTGTGTGTATATAATGAATCCAGAGAGTGTTTGTGTAGTATGCGTGTATAGTGAATGCAGTGTGTGTAGATAATGAATGCAGAGTTTGTGTGTGTGTGTGTGTTTGTGTAGTGTGTGTATAGTGTGTGTATAGTGAATGCAGAGTGTTTGTGTAGTGTGTGTATAGTGAATGCAGTGTGTGTGTGTGTGTGTGTGTATAATGAATGCAGTGTGTGTTTGTGTAGTGTGTATATAATGAATGCAGAGTGTGTGCGTCTGTGTAGTGTGTGTAAAATTAATGCAGTGTTTTTTTGTAGTGCGTTTATATAATACAGAGTGTGTGTATGTGTTTGTGTAGGTATGTTATGTGTGTAAAATGTGGGGGGGGGGGCATTGTTATTTTTATTTTATTTTTTAAAACATTTTTGGTCCCCCCTCCCTGCTTCTTACTTGGCCAGGGAGAAGGGGATATGGCATTCCCTGGAGGACCCGCAGCAAGCTCTACCTACCTTCCCAGCAGCTGCCTTCAGCTCCCCTGTCTAACCTGTGGCAACGCTCTGACGGCCGCGGGACTCGCGAGATTTAGACAGGGGAGCTGAAGTAAGCTGCTGGAAAGGTAAGTAAGATCGCTGCGGGCCCTCCTGCATTACCGGCAATATCGATATCTCTATAGGCAGATACCGATATTGCCGAAAATACTGAATATCGGCCAGACGGATAACCGATCAATCCCAAGTTTATTCTATTTATATATGAAGTACTATGTTTGTAACAGAGCTCCCTGTACCCCGGCTGGGTACCTCCTCCTTCCTAGCTGGTGCTGAGGACCATAAGAACGGCACCAGACACCATAAGTACTGTAGACCCCATGAACCGCCACAGCTTGGTTGGGGTCTCGCCGTCT
The DNA here is from genome assembly GCA_933207985.1 of Pelobates cultripes. Taxonomy (NCBI): domain Eukaryota; kingdom Metazoa; phylum Chordata; class Amphibia; order Anura; family Pelobatidae; genus Pelobates; species Pelobates cultripes. The sequence continues at coordinate 154,186,415 of OW240912.1, forward strand.
ATTCCCTCCCTGGACAAACTCCTGGATCCAGGGACTCAGTGGGAAGGCCTCTCCTCCAGGAGAGTGTAGTTGTAAAGCTCTAACAAGAGCTAGTAGTGATAGCTGTATAGTAGTTCCCTACAATAAGAGACAGAACTATAGAATGAGGGTGAAGTAAGTCTGGTTTAATGGTAGCCACACTGGCCTTTTATGCAAGTCCCCAAGCAAGGGACACGCCCAAATGGATCTTGTTGGGGACAGGGACACAAAGCTCACAAACCAATCAGAACAGTAATTAAATGTACGACACTCCAATACCAAACATACAATCCTTCCCCTCTGCCTGTGAGATAATTGAGTAAAGTACAGTATGTAACTCAATTATCTCCAGGCAGGAAAAACCACATATTTTAAAAAGTCCCATAAAGTACCCCAAATATAAAAACATATCCCCATAAATTGCCTCCCCTTATAGTCCTGATCTTGGTGAACAACATATCCAAAAATCACCCTGATCAGAGCAGGGGTTCAGGACATTCCTGGAAGTCTCTTTTTGACCGACCACACGCATTGTTTCATGCCCAAAACAGTTCCAGAGAATCAGGGCTTGTGGCCAGTCTAGTTCGTTAGTTTGCAAATGAACAAACAAACAGAATCAATAGTCTTACCCTGGAGATTGTTCCCTTCATCTAGACGAATGATCCCACCGAACAGCGCCCTTCTAAATTGAATAGAACCGAATGCAAGCGATGATGGAAGTCCAGCGGTGTTCGGGAGTTTCTGTATCAGATTTTAGTTCCATGAGATTCATGCCCAAACACCGCTGCCTGCGTTCATGCGAACAAGATGTCCGCCACCTCGTGGTTGTCTATAGGAATTACAGCCACCAAGACGAACAATTAGAGCACTACGGTGAGAAACGTTCCAAGTTGTTAATGGGTGTTGACAAGCTCCAGGGTGGTCTCTATTCGTGCGGTTGTTTGGCAAACTAACGATATAGTCCCAATTGCACAAATAAAGCCTGTTTGAAGTATATTAGCCAGTTCTATTGCAGGGGCCATAGGGACAGGGGGTTCACACTGCATTTTCCCAAGTTTCCCATCTATTACACGCCCATAGGTGACGTAATTTGTCCGATAACGCCCATTTTTGTTTGATACCATTCTTTGTGGTTTAAAATCTTCACTTTCTCATTATCTAAATCATTATGAACAAAGCTTAATACATATTTCAACATGTTATGTAATTGTACCATTTTAACTATACAAATGTAATATCATGGTCGCGACCAAGTTATCATGACGTCATTTTACCGCAAATTCAAATTTTTTTTAAATGTATTTTACCCTATATAAGACTGTATTTGCCAGGTATGTGCTTGATTACCACTTGAAAAAGCCCACTGTGGGTCAAACGCATTGTGGACTTATTTTATCACTGCTGTTGTTTTAATAAAGGTTTTGGTATCTTTTACTACCAATATTAGTACCATATACCTTTTTTTTCCTCTTTTATTACCTGGCATCAAGTTTTTATCTCCCCAGTGAGGACCTCATTAAGTATCTCTGGTGGGGATTATACCACCTACGTCGATTACACTAAGCGGGTTATCTGCTCAGGTAAATGTGATTATTATTCATTTATTTCTTCTCCTGGATACCTATATTTTATACAGTGAGCACTATTCTTCATACTTTTTTACAACCAATTGTTAAAACTTGTCCCTCTTTCCTTAAAGACTCTATGAGCCTTTTGCAAGTTTTAAAGAATGTAGAATGGGAAGAAGGCCTCCTATTTGTTACGTGTGACGTGACTAGCCTTTATACCTGTATAAATCATGATAGAGGATGTGAGGCAGTCAGACATTTTTTGGAAAGTTCAGAAATATACCATGTGGATCAGGTGGATTTTATCATAGTCTATACAGTTAATATTAACCAATAAGTTCTTTTGGTTTAAGGGAAATTTTTATTTGCAGTGTAGAGGGATCACTATGGGGACCCGGTTCGCTCCCAGTTATGCCAATTTACTTATGGCATATTGGGAGGAAACTTGTGTCTTCTCCCAGCATGACTGGGTAGCGAACCTGGTCCTCTATAAAAGGTATATTGATGGTATTTTTTTTTATCTGGAAAGGGAATGAAGCCTGTATTAAGAGATTAATATTCATATTTAAGTCACGACCACAACAAGCAGCTTCACACTCTGCATGGAGATACTGAGCTTTCTCTATAGAGATGCATTTATTCAATGAATCTCTATGAGGAGATGCTGATTAGCCGCCTCCTTAACAATCTCAGCCAATCCAATGCTTTTCCTATGGGAAAGCACTGGATTGGCTGAGATCATCAATTCTGATGCAGCCAGCCAAGGAGGCGGCTCGTGGGCGTGGCCCTTGTCGCACTAGAAATAAGGTAAGTTTATTACCTTTTGGTAATAATTGTGGTTTTACCACCATAATTGTGGTTTTAACACTATAGGGTCAGGAATACATGTTTGTGTCCCTGATCATATAGTGTTCCTTTAATTAGGCAGAACTATTCCATAATTTATAAGTTGTGACAGCTGAATAGACAATCACAAATACTGTGTTGTATTGCACAGAAATCATGCAATAAATATTATGCAGTTTCATGTAACAATATTGAACAGTTTATATACAAAACTGTAAAGAAATGACAAGGAAATTGCAAAAGCCACAATCGTGATTGAAAGTTGGTGATTTTTTGTTTTCAATTTAGTTATTACCTAAAATCTTAAACTTCCTTATCAGATCTAAGAAATTCCTTATTTTGTGAATGAGTATTAGAAATCACTTCAACTCAAGCTGAGTAAGGTACATGAAAGCTAATCGTAAAGTACACCACATTATTCTGTTCAGTTAAAAAAGGTGATTGACATACAGTGCACATATTCACAAAATTAATAAACATTTTTGCTTTATAACACTTATTAAAGGACCACTATAGTGCCAGGAAAACATACTCGTTTTCCTGGCACTATAATGCCCTGAGGGTGCCCCCACCCTCAGGGACCCCCTCCCGCCCGGCTCTGGAAAGGGGAAAGGGGTTAAATCTTACCTTTTTCCAGCACTGGGCTGAGAGCTCTCCTCCTCCGATCCTCCTCTTCTCCTCCCCGTCGGCTGAATGCGCGCGCATTCACCCGGTCACATAGGAAAGCATTCATAATGCTTTCCTATGGACGCTTGCGTTCTCTCACTGTGAAAATCACAGTGGGAAGCACGCAAGCGCCTCTAGCGGCTGTCAATGAGACAGCCACTAGAGGAAATAGGGGAAGGCTTAACCCATTCATAAACATAGCAGTTTCTCTGAAACTGCTATGTTTATGGAAAAATGGGTTAACCCTAGCTGGACCTGGCACCCAGACCACTTCATTAAGCTGAAGTGGTCTGGGTGCCTAGAGTGGTCCTTTAATGCATGCACACAAACATTTATTTAGCTGTAAATGAATGAGGTAATATTTTATGAGAGGGTAATTTTAATGTGTTATAAACTGAAGCACAATTTACAGCAAAACTCACCAACGTAACATTTTTGTAGTAGTTTTAATGCCTGAAGCTGCACAGTGTGTATGTGTGAACAAAGAGATTTTAGTCTGTCATAAGCAGTGAGGTACCATTCGCACACACAAAGCATTATCAATGCACCTGATCTTATTTTTAAACTTAGCCCATACAGCATAAACATGCCACCATATGCTATTCTCTCCACATCTACTCTAATCTCTCCACATCCACCCACACAGTTCTGCTATCTATAGAGGAAGTTCTAACATGTTTTTATTCTCTATGTAACCATTTGCATACTGTAGGAAAAATTATGTATATGGAGAAGAGTTAGTTAAACACCGTAATATTACCCAGATGACGAGGACTTTTCCCCTCTATCTATTAAGTAATTACATGTCTGCGTCTATCATCCACACAGTAATTATGTTACCAGAGCAATGGTTCATTGCTAGCACAACCTCATTGGTTACAAACATCACAAAGTTTAGATTACCTTACTCTTTATACTTCATGGCATGCCTACCTAGATGTCTGATTAGGGGCCAGATTGCAATTTTAACCTAAATTCTGCAATTCCATTTTCAAATCATTCACCACAATTCAGTGTTTAATGACTAAAACCTTAGAGCTTCAAGTTCCAGATCCATGTTTTCCTGAACACTTATCTTTTATTCATACTAATGTAAGCTTATGAAAAATGATGTCCTATAATATGAGAAGTAATATAGTGCAGAAGAAAAATAGATTATGTAATCAAGGCAGTTTCTATGGTACGATTCCCTTATCTGCTCACCGATTCCCTTCCTGTTACATCTGATAATGCACAGGTAAGCACTTTGTATGGATACCACAACCAGCAATAATACTAGCTACAGTACCAAAGCATACATTTCTGCATGTCAATGCTGAGTTTAGCTGTCGACCTGTTGTGGGCTCCAAGAGTTTTCCATGGCTTTAAAATATTCTAATATCATGCATCTTTAATTTAAAGGCAGACTCCACTGCTCAAATGAAAACACTATTTAGTAAATACCCCCACCCCAGTGAAAACAGACTTTCTGTGGCTGTACAATCACAAAACTTCCTAATCCAGCTCATTGAGAAGTCTCTGCAAGGGCAATAGCATGCCTCTTGAGTTTAGCACCAATTAACTAAAGTACCAAAACCCACTGTTTGATTGACAGTTACTACCAGAGGTGTAACACCACCTTTGGCAGAGTTGTGGAATGCCATTAGCCAGCCTGGAACAACCTATATCAAACAACTCTGCAAAAGCTGGATTCAAGTCACAGGCCATAAAGGATCTTTGTTACAGAGAGAGACCCAGGTAAGAAGGCAAACCACTGCTAAAAGATTGCACTATTTCCAAGAAATAGGACCAGGGTACCTCTGTCATCATAACCAGTACAATAACCAGTAAATATTGTTACTCCAATCCTTTTTCAATTTATCACTTATTAGCATTTTTTGTAATTAGGTTAAAAAACAAAACAAAAAAACTTTTAAATTAGTTGTACACATGTATATATACACTATTTTCACTATTTTTATTTATATATCTCTCATTTTCTAATTTTTATTGAGATCATTGTGTCTCCACCCTCTGAATTGAGACATTAAACATTGTCTTTTGTTTGGCTTGTGCTGGCTCTGCCCCTGATCTGCCTCCTTGACAGCCTCAGCCAGTCCAATGCTTTCCTATGGGAAAGCAATGTGATTGGCTTTTTATCAACACTTCTGATGATGTCAGCCAAGAAGGCAGATCAGGTGCAGAGCCAGCAGCCGCAGACTGGAGTAAATGTAAGATTATATTATATTTAGGTTTTGCAGTTTTAAATATTCCTATGCCATTTAAAGATAGCACATCACTTGCTGTCCACAGCTCCATTCCTATGGCAAGCCTCCTTTTAGCCAAACTATGTGGCCCAAGCCCTTCCAAAACTATATTGATTTGTTCCATGTCATGTGACCCCATTCTCTGACTCTCGGCTTTACTATCTGTCAGGATTACAGAATGATCCAGCACGTAGAATTGTGTAACACAGAGGACTGATAGGTAGCGTATACCGGACCTTAGAATGGCCGGACTAACGTACCAAAGAATAGTCAGGAATAACCGAGGTCAAGGGATACAGAAAGAGACACAATGATAAGGAAAAGCCAGGAGTCAGGGATGCCAGAAAACAGGGAAGTCAAAAACAATGCCAAAGTCAAATAATCAGAATCAATAACGCGCTCTCAGACAACCACAAGGGAAACTACAACAGGGCACTGAGCAGGATGAGAACTGGGCCTAAATACCGCTCCTCTAGATCTCATAGGCTGTAACCGGCCTTTGACCCCAAAGGCAGTTACCAGGTTCCCATTTGCATAATTGCTGTTCAGCATTAACCCTTCTGTGGATTTGGTTGCTGCTCGGCACAACTTTTCCTGTGTGGACAGTAAATGCCATTAACCACATTTGTATAAACGGATGAATACGTGACATTACCCCCCACCTAAAGCCAGGCTTGAGAGGAAATTTGGCGTGAAAATAGCAAATCTTGCGGCCAGCGTGTATATCAGATGCCGGAACCCAAGAACGATCGGCTGGGTTCCGGCATCTTATATACCTTTCCAATCCACCAAGTACTGAAAAGTGCCCAGAGAAAACCTGGAATCAATTTTGGAGGAGACCTCATACTCTTCCTGTCCAGAAACAACTATGGGAGGAGGAGGGACACTTGAGACAGTATATTTATTGCAAACAAGAGGTTTGAGCAAGGACACATGAAAGGTATTAGGAATTTTCAAGGAGGCCGGAAGAGCCAGTGAGTACGCAACAGGATTGATCCTACGAAGGACACGAAAAGGTCCAAGGAACCTAGGAGCAAATTTCATGCTAGGGACTTTGAGCCTGATGTAACGAGAAGATAACCAAATCCTCTCACCCACTTGGTAAACAGGGTTGGCACCTCAACGTGTATCAGCATAATGCTTGAAACGGTCAGCATCAGTACCCAGAGCAGATTGAACTTTAACCCAGGTATCACGGATGGAAGCCAGACGGTCACCCAAAGCAGGAATAGCCGTATCAGAAAAAACAGCCGGTAGGACGGTAGGATGCCGGCCATTATTAACAAAAAATAGACTATGCCCAGAGGAGTCATGGTCAGCATTGTTCCTAGCAAACTCGGTCCATGGTAGTAATTCGGACCAATTGTCTGGAGTGCTATTAACGAAACAACGCAAATATAATCCCAAAGACTGGTTAGCCCTCTCAACTGTACCATTGGTCTGGGGGTGGTAAGAGGATGAAAAAGACAATTCAATCCCTAATTGTTTATTGAAGGCCCTCCAAAACTGAGACACAAACTGAGAACCTCTGTCAGATACTATATTGTGAGGAATGCCATGCAGGCGGACAATTTCTCATATAAAGATTAGTACCAGGTCTTGAAATGACGGCAATTTCTTGAGAGGAATAAAATTAGCCATTTTAGAAAAACGGTCCACAACCATGAGAATGGTGGTATGACCATTAGAACTAGGAAGTTCAACAATGAAGTCCATGGACAAGTGGGACCATGGGACCTCAGGAATAGGAAGAGGTTGTAACAAGCCACAAGGGAGTTTATGAGGCACTTTGGAAACCGCACAAACAGAACAAGCCTGCACATATTCCTTAACATCTTTCCTGAGGGAATCCCACCAGAATGGCCTCATGATAGCAGAAGTGGATTTATTAATACCTGGGTGACCAGCACATTGTCGTTAAACACCTTCAAGATATTAACCCTCTCTCCCAATGGAATGAACAGTTTGTCCTGAGGTTTACCGCAGGGCGCGTGAGACTGAGCCTCCATGAGTGGAGAGGACAATGAAAGGACAGTGGACGCAATGATATATTCCGGGGGAATGATATGGGATGTTTCTTGCTCTAGTATAGCCTCAGTATCAAACTCCCTGGACAAGGCGTCGGCCTTGACATTTTTAGAACCACCTAGCTTGTCTAGAAGATAATCGCTTAGCATCTCCTACGTAAGCCAGGTTTTTGTGATCAGTAATGATCAAAAGGGGGTCCTTGGAACCCTCTAGATGTCGCCACTCCTTGAGAGCTAGAATAATGGCCAACAATTCTCTATTGTCAATGTCGTACTTGCGCTCAGCAGGAGACAACATTCTAGAAAAGTAACAACAAGGATGTAACAGAGTTTCCTGGCTCTCCCTCTAGGAGAGAACTGCCCCTACCCCTGTCTCTGAAGCATCAACCTCCAGTATGAAAGGCTTACTGGTGTCAGGATCTATCAATATGTCGACGGAGGCAAACCACTGTTTGAGAGTTTCAAACACTTCAATTGCCTCCTTAGACCATATCGTACTACTAGCCCACTTGCGTGTCACATTGGTGATGGGGGCTATTACTGAAGAAAATCCCTTTATAAATCTTCTATAATAATTGTCAAAATCAATGAACCTTTGAATGGCTTTCAACCCAGTGGGTAAAGGCCACTGTAGAACAGACTCTAGTTTTTTAGGATCCATCTGAAACCCCGAGGCAGAAATATTATATCCTAAAAACTGTACTTCAGACTGGTCAAAGATAAATTTTTCCAATTTACAATAAAGTTTTAACATAGTTTGCAGAACATGTTTAACGTGATCGTGGTGAGACTGGAGGTCAGGAGAATAAATAAGGATATCATCCAGATAGACCAAGACAAACGATTAAATGTAATCTCTGAGTACATGGAAAACCACTGGAGCATTGCACAACCCGAATGGCATCACTAGATATTCATAGTGTCCACTTCTGGTATTAAATGCAGTCTTCCACTCATGGTTTTCCTTGATTCTCACTAAATTGTAAGCGTTTCTAAGGTCAAGCTTAGTAAACACTTTAGCATCCTGGAGTCTGTCAAATAATTCAGCAATAAGAGGAATGGGGTAGGCATTCCTAATGGTGATTTTGTTCAATGCCCTGTAATCGATACATGGGCGCAACTCACCATCCGTTTTAGATACAAAAAAGAATACTGCACCAGCAGGCGAGGATGATTTTCGTATATGGCCTTTATTCAATGAATATATATTCCTCCATTACACTACTCTCCTGAGGAGATAGAGCATAAACTGCTCCCTTAGGTGGCATAGCGCCTGGTAGTAAGTTAATGGAACAGTCAAATGGTCTGTGAGGAGGTAGAGTATTAGACTGAGTCTTGCTGAATACTTCTTTAATGTCTTGGTATTGTATAGGGATCTCGGGATTTTGAGGGTAATTCAATAGTGCCCACTCTTTTGGTGACATGCAATATGCACCTTTCATTACAATCCTTACCCTATTCTAATATTTCCCCATTAGCCCAGTCAATATGAGGGTTATGCTTGCTAAGCCATGGGAATCCTAATATAATAGGACTAGAAGGAGATGCAATCAACTAAGATGTAATCTCTTCCTTATGTAAGGCACCAATGGAATTATTAATGGGTAAGGTTTCATGCGTTATCAATGGTTGTGAGAGTGGTCTCCCATCAATAGCTACAACAGCTAGGGGTGATAGTCTCTCTTTGATAGGTATAGTATTACCTTTGACAAATTGAACGTCGATTAAGTTTCCAGCAGCACCTGAATCCATCAGGGCTTTGCATGAAAAGTTATTTTTGTCAAAGGCGATAGAAATGTCAAGGAAAAACCTATTTTTATTCTTTTCAGAGGACGTTTCCATTACACCTAAGACCTGTCCCCTTAAGGTGCTTAGGTGCGGTAGTTTTCCAGACGTATCGGACTTCTTTTCTCCTATATTGTCCTTCTGATTCCGACAGTCTAGTGACCCCCAACTGCATGGGTTCGGGTTCGGACTGTACAGGAATATCAGGGACAATAGGTCTGGAGAAACGGGGTGCTAAATGCATACTCATGCGTCTGGTCTTGTTTCTAGTAGCTTCTCTGGTTCTTAATCTATTATCAATCTGCATGACAAAAGTGATAAATTCATTAAGCTTTTGGGTAAATCTTTGGCGGCAATCTCTTCTAGCATAGTTTCAGATAATCCTTTTTAAATGCAGAGAGTAAAGGACCACAAACATACTCGTTTTCCTGGCACTATAGGGTCCCTAGGTCCCCCCCACCCTAAGGGCTCTAGGGAGTAGAGGGGTTTAAATCTTACCTTTTCTCCACCGCCGGGCTCCCTTGGCGGTGGAGACTCTCCTCCTTCTTTCCCCGTCATCGCCTGAATGCGCATGCGCAGCACGGGCCGCGCGCGCATTCAGTCAGTCTCATAGGAAAGCATTCTCAATGCTTTCCTATGGACGCTGGCGTCTTCTCACTGTGAAAATCAATGAGACAACCACTAGAGGCTGGATTAACCCTAAAGTAAACATAGCGGTTTCTCTGAAACTGCTATGTTTACAGCAGAAAGGGTTAATTCTAGATGGACCTGGCACCCAGATCACTTCATTAAGCTGAAGTGGTCTGGGTGCCTATAGTGGTCCTTTAACCCACTATTAGTCCAGTGTACCTCGGAAGCTAGGGTACGAAATTCTATGGCATATTCCAAGATAGAGCGGTTCCCTTGTCTGATGTGCATCAGGGCAGTAGAGGCGTCATCCTCTCTGCCTAAAGGTTCAAACTTAAGTTTGAATTCCGTGAGGAACTCCTGGTAATTGTGTACCACACTTCTATTACTCTCAGAGACAGAGCTCCGTGTTGAGGGTCAAGCAGTAGTCTGTTTAATGAGGGCTACCTGCCCAGTATTTATGCAGGTCTCCCACCTCGTGGACACTCTCCTAGGGGACCAAATGGGAGACTGGGACACAAACAGTACAATGACCAATCACAGGCAGACATGGTTAAAACACTCCCCCAATACATTACAATCCCTCCCCTCTATCCTGGAGATAATTGGGAAGTAATCCAATTATCTCCAAGGACAGAGGCAAAACTCCATTACCCACATGGTTACAGTAAAATACTAATAAACACACAATAAAATACACAATATTACATTTATCACACAAAATATATACTTGCAACCCATCCCCAGATAGCTGGGATCTGAGCGCACAAAAGTACCGAATAGCGCTCACATCCTATGCACACAGTCCAATCGCCGTGGAGTCAAAGTGTTCACAAAGTCATAATAAAATCCAAAGGCAACAGGTGAGCAACCAGGCTTCTCCAATGCAATGTGGCGAGATTGGTCTCGTCACACCTGCATTCTTGAATATTACCATCAAAATGCAGGGGATGAGATAGGGAGCTAGTAGGTGCCTTGTGTACTATAGCTAGGTACACAAGGTGGAGGTGAGGCCACAGGTTGCAGATGCGCTGTTCGGGATAGAAGCGTACTGAAGGCCTGGGCAAATTGATCCATGCGGTGATCATTATCCTCCAGTTTCCTTTCACAAGCAGCTATGTGCTTACACAATTCTACAGGATCTATGGCCATGTCGTTATGTCAGGATTACAGAATTATCCAGCACGTAGAATTGTGTAACACAGAGGACTGATAGGCAATGTATACCGGACCTTAGAATGACCGGACTAACGTACCAAAGAATAGTCAGGAATAGCCGAGGTCAAGGGATACAGAAAGAGACACAACGATAAGGAAAAGCCAGGAGTCAGGGAAGTCAAAAACAATGCCATAGTAAAATAACCAGAATAACCAGAATCAATAATGCGCTCTCAGACAACCACAAGGGAAACCACGACAAGGCACAGAGCAGGATGAGAACTGGGCCTAAATACCCCTCCTCTAGATCTGATAGTCTGTAACCGTGCCTTTGACCCCAAAGGCAGTTACCAGGTTCCCATTTGCATAATTGGCTCAGCATTAACCCTTCTGTGGATTTGGTTGCTGCTCGACACAACTTTTCCTGAGTGGACAGTAAATACCAGCGAATGAATACGTGACACTATCACAGACTCAAGCAATCGTACGCCAGCCAAGTGATGCGCGACTTTGTGTTTGTGGAGTCACATAAATAGAAACAAAGTTTTCCACCTCCTAGAAGTTCAATAAATGTCTAAAATATTTTGAATGTTTATTGAATACAGCACTGTCATGCATAACTTGCCTTTCTCCTATTGTTTCCTCTTTTCTTCCTCTCAGAATGTGTTGTTTGTCATGACAGCAACTTCGCTCCTGGTTCTTGGAGGGGCATACTTGCCAGCCTCCTACCCCGTGACTGTGGTCCCTGTGATAAAACTTGGTTTAAATCACTGTTCCTGCCTTTTTGGATTTTTATGGCCACAGTTCGAACTTTCAAAGTGGCACTTTAAACTCCCGAACAGTCGAAGTAGCCACCATTCGACCACGTGGTGGCGGCCATCTTGTTCACATGGACCAAAACCACGAATAGACTTCAGGGGGACTTAGCCGCGAATGCCCTGGAACTATTTTCGTCATGAAAACCTTGTGGTTTCCGGTTGGTCCTCAAGCCGCGATTCTATGGAACTGTTTTGGGCGTGGGACCATGCCTGCGCCTGGGCAAAACTATGATTTCCATAAAATTTCTGAACCCCTGATCTGATCTGGGTGATGACATGTTGTTTACCCAGATCATGGCTATCAGGGGATGTAAGATGGGGATATGTTGTGTTTTGGGGTCCTTTTTTTTTTTAAATATGTGTTTTTTCTGCCTGGAGATAATTGGGTTAATACAGTATCTGATCCAATTATCTCACAGGCAGAGGGGAGGGATTGTATGTTTGTTGAGGGAGTGTCGAACACTTAATTACTGTTCTGATTGGTTTGTAAGCTTTGAGTCCCTGTCCCCAACAAGGTCCATGTGGACGTACACCTTGCTTGGGGACTTGCATAAAAGGCCAGTGTGGCACCATTAAAATTCAGTTCATCTTCACCCTCAACTTGAGTCTTGTCTCTTGTGTGGAGGGGACAGCTGTCTCACTACAAGTTATTGCTATAATCATTATACTCCCTTGGATTCTCCGAACTCTTGTAAGAGCTATTCCTGCTTGACTCTCTGGAGGAAGAGAGGTTCACCCACTGGAACCTGGAGCCTTGTCGTAGGTCCAGAGTTGGTAGGAGACGGTGAGACCCCAACCAAGCTGAGGCGGTTGTGGGGTCTGTAGTGCTTATGGTGTCAGGGGGAGTGCTTGGATTCCTCGGTGAGCACTAGGAGCATCCGGCGGCAGAGGTACCCAACTGGGGTACCGGAAGCTCTGTTACATTTTTCTTTTGTTACTGATCTAGTTTTCTTTATAACATAACACAAAGTGGGAGCTACTTTGTCTTATGTACTTTTCATACGCTTGACTTTCTTTAACCAAAGGAGAAACTTAAGTCTCTCAAAGGAGGATATGGGACTAAGTTAAGCTGCTCTTTGTGTTAGTTTGTTCATGGTCACGTGAGCTATCTTGTGTTTTCTTTCTGTTACATGTGCATATTGTATGCAAGTTACCATTGTACAGAGCTATGGAATTTGTTGGCGCTATATAAATAATAACATAATAATATTGTAGTGATTGAGGATTTAGGTCCAACTGATATCCATATGTTGGGGATTTACCATATGGATAAATAAATAATCCCCTGCCTGAATAATTAAGCATATGACGAAAGCCCTCTCCATGTGAGTGTACTTCTCATTTATTACACCTTACAAATAGATTTACAGTATCACACTATTTTGTTTTCCTTTTTCTTTTGAGTATCATGTAATTGGTCACTACTGGTCATCAGTGGCTATTATCCACAAGTAACACAATCAACTGGCACAACCTGTATTTTCCTTCTTTGTGTTGATCTGTTTGTAGTTGAAACCTTACCTGGAATCTAGCTCCAGGTGAAGTTTCCTGCACTGGTTTCCATGCTCCTTATCAACATCAGAGACTCCTTTTTGAGGGTCAATCAAATGCTTCTACTAGAGAAGCATCTGATTTGACCATTCCCACAAGCTCGGAGAGCATGTGCACACACTGAGCCGGTATGGAGAGTGAGTAAAGGAATATAAAAAAAAGTTAAAATCACCAAAAAATAGATCATTAACCACTGCAGAGAGGTGGGGAGGGCTAAAATAAAGAAGGGAAATAGGGCACACTGCAGTAGAAACTGATAAGCTTTGTCGCCAGAGTACTGTGCGCGCTTACAGTAGATATATTGTTTTGCACAGAGTTGACATTTTACACCCATAACAGAGGGTGCTTAAGTCACATGTGGCGGGGGTGTAACTAGCTCCGGGAAATATGTAAGTATGCACAGCGTTTCTAGCAGGGACTCTGCACATACAGATTCCACCACGACCACTCTTCTAAAAGCAGAAATGGTTATTGGAGTAACCCTTTAACAGCTGCTATTTTAAACAAATGTCACTGCTCATATGAGATTGATTTGAACATAACTATGAGACATTCAGCTCAATCCAGATTCAGTTTTAGTCCATGGAGAATAAAAGGCCTCATACGAATTTTGTTGAATTGAAATTAAATGAGCATATTGAACATCACAAATTATGATAACACAAATATGTAGCTTCAAAAACAGACATTGTCTTTTAACAGAGCTGAGCCAAGCCCAATTAAATCAACTAAATTATTTCCCTGAAAAAAAAAATATATATATATATATATATATATATATATATATATATATAAGGCTATGCGAGGCCCTTTCCAAGTGTCTTGCTGCTTCACACACCTTAACTATGGTACAGCAAATTACAATCATCACAGGAAGCAAGTGAAAATGTATTTCTATACAATGGCTTAGGACCTTCCAAATTCCTTATTACTGCCACACAACATAGTCTTTTAATGCACCAATCACAAAGCACTAGATTCGATATGCCACTTATGGCTACTAACCTTGTAAACTGATATGCTGCCTCAAAATTCAGTTATGATTCATTTAAAAAACGGCTGCAATGCTTCTTAAAGTTTGCCTTTTTGTTAGCTAAAGCAATCGCATTGATACTTTCTTAATGCACCAAATATCTTGTTGACTCAGCTAAATCTGTGAAAAACCTGAACTATTTCACTGCATACATTTGATCTCCAGTTATTACAGTGTGCCCCATTTCTATTCCAAATCTGTATCACTGTCAATTCTTCATTTCACAACAAAGCCTCAAAATACTTTTCTATAACCAGGATAGTATTGAGTTCCAAAATTTTCAATGCAGCATCCCACTAAACAAAACAATTCCATCATCTCCCTTCCCACGTTTGGGTCATTTTGGTTTACCCAACCTAATCCGTTTGTTTTCTCACCTAAGATTTGGCTGAACAGCAGTTGCTCCAAGTCACCCAGCACAGTCACCACTAATTCTGGGTCCACCTTTAAAAATGTCTTTTTATCCTCAGAGGACTCTTTATCAGGGTCATCCACCCCGGGTCCAGCCGGGGCAGGGTCTGGTGCTTTACTGAGTGGTTTGACCTCAGCATATGGGCCACGAGGTATACGGCTAGGGGTCCGGGGCTGAAGTAAAGAGTGCTCAGAGCGAGACAGTGCCCGGGACATGGCTGGTGAGGCTGGGGCTGCAATCTGGCTTCTAGGGGGTTTCACTGTAGAAAGGTCATCACACCAGTCAGGGCCACATAGGCGTAGTTTCTTCTCGGCATCAGTCAACACAGATAGATTTGTAAGGGATCGCTGGCGTCGAAGAGGGGCTCCAGGGAGACGCGATTCATGTACAACAGCAGAGGGGCCACGGAAGACACGAAGCTCCGCAGAGCGACCAGGACCAGCACCCGAGGGGGGCTTCACCTTTCTCTGCATCATCACACCTCCCCTCCTTGGAGAAAGGAGCGGCAGGGAAGGTTATAAGTGATGCATATGTAGGTAATGGGGGGAGGGGAAAAAATAAATACAGCAAAGAAATGGAAAGGATTAGAAGGGCTAGTAGTAAGCGTGGGCGGGGGAGAGAAAAGAGGCGACAGAGATGTATGTTTAAAAAAAAATAATTACTGTCGTGAACAAAAATTGTCATAAGAACTCAAAAAGATAGGCATTGCTACCATTGATGTCATTAGGTGAAAAGCAAAAGAAGAGAGGCGTGCATCGTGCTGATGAAAATGGGAATACGAAAGATAAAAGGAATAGAACAATCAAGATCTGAACCAAGGATATAGCGTGAACACGTATGCGAGGACAATGTAAATAGACAGGATAGAGAACGGCTAGATAAATGGAAATGAGAGCAATTCTTAAACAAAGAAAAAATAATGAAAATGTAAAAATATATACAGTTCGAAGTGTGTTAAGTCCTGGGGAGTCTGAACCGACTACCACCGGAGCGGCTATGCGTCTCCCCTTCCCCTTTTGGTCCTAGCGGTGCATGAGCACAAGGAAGGCACTCCCTCTGCTTCCTCTACCTCCCGGAGGATGCTGAAAGAGAGGAAGGAGGGGAGGAGAAGAGGCAGAGACCGCAGAAAAGCCGAGGGGAGGAGGGAGAGACAAGCTGATGAGACACACTGACCAAACAAAGGTTCAAACTGAAAAGAGATCTACACTAAGCGAGGGAGAACGCGGAAACATCTGGAAGACAGACATAAGGGGAGAAGAAAAAAAGGAATATATGAGAGAGCGAATGAAAATAGAAGGAGCGACTTCCTCGAGACATTATGTGGTGACAAACTATGTTTTGCATCGAATAGATAGATGATAAATAGAAAGACAAGAGACGTACTTTCCCTATTTTATATTTTATTTTACAAATTTGAAATAGGATGGTATTCTTCTGTTACTACCTAGTTAAAAGCAGCATGTGTGTATCTGTTTTATGTTTGGTTAATAAATCAAAATTTTGTTTTGCTATCCATTGCTTTAAATGTCACAAACTAACATTTTCTTTCTCATTTGCTGGTCTATTGCACCACTTAATGTGTATATTAGGCTCTACTTAAATGCTGGGGACACCCATGTAGATACATTTAGCCCTGGACATTTTATGAGTGTGTAAGTCATTTGAAAATCGAGTGTAAGCCCTTTTTGCATGTTAAATTTCTTTATAGGTGCTTTGAGCCAAACTCTTGTACCCTCAAAATAAGAATCTCCAAAATTAAATTCACAAGCCACCAGCAGGCAACTAATTAAATGAGGGGGGAAAAACAGGCACCCCAATCAAGCGTTTATGGACCAGGATGGCACTGGCAAAATAGCCAGAGGAGGGGGTATCAGATTAAATAAATCCTAGAATGAGCAGCTTTAATTGCCCACACCCACTTACTTATTTTCTCATTTCTTGTGGAGTAGGATGAGGCTTTAAATAAATTTAAAGGGTCCTGAAGACCTACCTATTAGAACGCTCTTTCATCCATTCTCTTTACTTGATGCAGTGGTTTAGAGATTAATAAACTGGCATTGTGAGTTTCTACAGATGCCCACTTACTTCATCTTTCACCAACCCTGCTGTCAAGTGGGGTTTTTACTATTTTAACTACAGTTTTTGAAAAATGAATAATCAAACATGTGGGTCCAATGGTTCCCCAAACATATTAAGTGAGCCTCTGGGTATCACATAACAAATATGTAACAATGCCGGGGATGCCCAGTCCCTGGCATGGCAATGAATACACCTATAGCAAAGTTCAGTAAGCTCTGCGGGTGCCATATGATACCCAGTCCCGCAGCACCCTCACAATTTTACTGCTAACCCAGCTGTGTCCTTAAATGTATATGGGCAAATAGATGTTTCTTCCTTCACCTTTCACTGTTTGAATTACCAAATTATAGATGCCACACTAAGTCACGTAAGACAGAGATGTAATTAGCCTAAGCTAAAAAGAGCAACTATCTAAGAATGCGCAGCGTTAACAAATCCTGATGATGTTCAGCTAATATTAAGGTACATAATTGTTAATTACCCAACTTTTGGCTGCCCCTGGTGTTAAACTAAAATAACTGTTACCTAATCTAATGTCAATCAATGTCATTCATATATCCTCACTCATCTTTTGCCCATAGAAATGCCTATTTTTAAGACCAGACTCCAGTATGCCTGGAGTTGTAGGAGGGATTTTGTCTGGCCTATATCTAGCTTCCTCCCTTCTACCTCCTGCCATTCCGCCAATGTTTGGAGCCTGGTTGCTAGGCTATTGTAAACAACTTCCAGTTCGCAGGCTTCCCAGCTTTTGATTGTGTCCTGGCATAGGTGGAGGAGGGACCAATTGTGAGTATGGAGCCTGACCCCCAGGTCTCTTCTCTTTAACACTGTACATTCAGCCTCCGTTCAGCTGCGCTACTTATTCACTGTGTTTCATTAGTGGGCCACACAGGGCCGGTACAAGGATTTTTAGCTACCCAGGCGAAGATGCATTTTGCCGCCCCCTTTAAAAAAAAAAAAAAAAAAAAGCATCTTCACCTGTCTTGTTGTAACCCCTCCTTTTGAATTTATTACCCCTTTTATGCTCTAGTGTATTTTATTCCCCCTTTAGTATGTCTTACAAACCCCTTTGTATGTATCTTACCTCCCTCCAGCCCCTTTGTGTGTCACTTACCTCCAGCTCCTTTCTGTGTCTCTTTCTTACCCCAGCCCCTTCTTTGTCTCCTTCTCCACCACAGTCCCTCTGTGTGGCTCTTTCCCCTCAGTACCTTTGTGTGTACCTCACCTCCAGATCCCTTTCTGTGTGTTTCCTCCCAAGCCACAGCCACACAGGCATGGTTTTCAGGCACACAATCATAAAAGGCACAAAATTAAAGTCATACAGGTACACTGTCATACAAACACAGACATAACCATACAGACACAGAGACATACAGTCAGAGACATACAGACACACTGGCAGAAACATACAGACACAGTCACACAGAGACATACACACATACAGAGACATATATGCATTCAGAGACATGCAGGCATACAGAGGCATACCATCATACAGATACATACATACATACACGCATACAGAGACATACATACAGGCATACAGAGACATACAGGCACATGCATTCAGAGGCATACCGTCATACAAGCATATACATACATACAGACATATACAGACACACACATACGTACATACAGAGACCTAAAGGCATACAGGTACATGCATACAGAGACATGCATACATTTAATTACATGTTCCTGGGGTACATGCTGTCCGGCTCTCTGGAGTCCTGTCCTGCATCACTGGGCGCCAGCAACGTTGGGGTCATTCATATCCCCACCCCCTCCACACAGCCTGCGGCAGACAAAGGGGTAAGAGGCTGGGCTGGATGGGCAGTACGAGGCTGGGCTCCACAGGCGGAAAGCTCAGGGCTGCGCTCGGCCATGCTACAAGAAGTAACCGGCTGGAGGGGGGGGAAGTGCAGTGCTGCGGCCACACTTCATTAGCAATTTAGTACATTTGGCTACGCTATATTTTCACTTTGGTTAAGTACATTCAGCCTCCATTCAGCTCTGGTACATTTGACCTATGTTCAGCTGCAATACATTTTCATTTTGGCACAGTACATAAGACCTACACTACTTCGGTTCAGTACATTTGGCCTACATTGGGCCCTGCTACATATTCACTTTGGTTCAGTACATTCGGCTACGCTACATTTCACTTTGGTTCGGTGTAAAAAGAGAAAACAAGGGAAGAAACAAAAACGCTTATAGTGTAATATGTAATACAAAATTAAAAACATATAAAACCAATAGGACAAGCACTCACAAGTGTATAGCACATACCTGCACCTTATAACACCCGCAGCCCATTTGTGGCATGCCAAAGGATTTTGGGCAGCCCACGAGGACAGGGCCCGTGCTACCATAAGGCGGCACAGGTGGCTGCCTTGGGAAGCAGGATCCATATGAACGGCACAGGAGCTTCTGTAACCTCTACCCCGATCTAACAGAGAGCGCTGAACTGCTTCCTGTCAGACCGTTTACAGGAGCTTCTCTACCACAATCTGCGGCTCGGCCATGCACAGAAGGGGCAAACAAGACAGACATGGACTAGAGAATGGGTAAAAGAGACAGGAGCTGAGGAGAGACATATAGCCAGAGTGGCTGGGGAGATACAATGAGACACAGAGGAGCTGAGGGGAGAAAAAGACAAGATTCTGCGGGGAAAAGACACAGAGAGAGCCTGGGAAGCAAAGAAAGAGACACACTAAAGACGTTGCGTGGAGAAAGAGACATACAGAGGGGCTTGGGGGACAAAGACACAGAGGGGCAAAAGAGAAAGACGTGGGCTAGAGAAGCAGCAAAAGAAACAGACAGGGGTTGAGGGGAGACACCCAGAGGGGCTAGGCTGGGGAGAAAGAGAAAAGGTGCTGAGAGGAAGACATACACAGAGGAAATGGGAAGGGGAGAAAGTGACACACAAAAGGGGCTGTGGGAGAAAAAGATGCACATGGGGGGCTAAAAGAGACACAGAGGGGCTGGGAAACGTGCAGACAGACATGGACTGGGGAGTGACAAAGAGACACAGAGGGGAAAATAAATTTGAAAACATCGATTTCACACATGATTCCAGAGTATGATGAACTGCTGGCAAGAAGTGTAATGAGTCACATTAATGGTAAGGAAATCAAAAATGTATTTAAACGTGTACCGCTTAAGTAATTTTTATAACATGGTTTATTTGCTAAATAGTTTAATCATTAATTATACCTTTGCTTGGAAACTGAGACGCGGAAAACTTATCTGTGGCCTGAAGAAATTTAGCCTATTTTAATTTTGGCCTCTACCTACTGTCAAGTTGGTATAGCAGAAATAAAATAGTGCTACACTTGGAGTCGTTCGCCTGTATTGCCGTTCGCTGAACAGATTTTGTCCACAAGCAGGACTTTCTTAAGAGCTGTGTTCTCTGACCCGAATGTTTGCCATTTTATAACCCTTATGATTGGCGACTTGCTTTATCCTCCTTTTTTGTAATTTGTGGCTTCTATATTTGCGGCTTCCACATTTGCTGCGTGTGACGTCATCTCACAGCTCACAAATAGTCAGAGGCAGGCACTTACACACATACTTACAGGCAGTCACACACACACAGATATAGGCAGTAACACACACAGTTACAGGCACAAAGTCACACAGTCACAGGCAGACAGTTACAGACAAAGCGCTATTTTGACAACATGGGCGCTTGGATCAGAGCTATCCGGGGATGTATGTGGGGGTCCGTGCCTGTTTAATTGTGTTTTGGGGGTATTTCATGTTAGGCTCTTTGTGTCCAGGAGATAATTGATTTAAGCAAGGGATAACCTAATTTCCTCCCTGTGACGAGACCAATCTCGCCACATTGCATTGGAGAAGCCTATTTGCCAGCCTCATTCCACATGACTATGGCCCCTTTGAGATGGTGAAAACGTATGCACTTTTATTGGGTGTGTATGGCCCTTTAAGACAGTGGGCATATTGTGGCTTATGGACTCTTTATGGGACTGGTGCTGGCCCTTTAAACACCTTTTTGGGACATCAGGAAGATTGGGACACGGCCCCTTTAAGACAGTGTCCCCAGACTTGTTTGGGACACTGCCCCTTTAAGACGGTGTCCCCTGTGTCCCCAGACCTGGTTGTGCCTGGCTATTTCCCACTTGGTTCAGTAAATGGGGCTTACTGAACCAAGTACCACACAGGCAGACCACCCAGAAGTGGAAGTGTGTCGGCAAGTTACCTCCCAGAAGCTGCGGTTAACCGCAGCTTAATTGCCGAACGCTGGGTGGCCTTTGTTTGTTTGCCGAACACGTGGCGGCGGCAATCTTTGTTATTGCGAACGAGGTCAGCGGTATGTGTAGCCAAATTCATGGAACTAAAATCGGCTACACATTTCCGCGAACACCGCTGAGCTCTACCTTCTCCCCTACTGATTTCAGCTGCAGAGACTAAGTCCCATTCGGCGATCTATGGAACTGTTTTGGGCAGGAAAATGTGCTTGCGGTCGGTCGTAAAGGGACCTCCAGCTAACTTTTTAACCCCTGGATGGATTTGTCTGATTTTTGGTTATGTTTATGTTTAAAGTGGGCTGATTCCAAATGTGTAATTTTTATGAAGATTGGATGTGTAGTTTTAAAGTTAAAGTACATGTATAAAAATTTTTATTTTTCCTGCTTGTGATAATTATGTTAAGCATTGTGTGCCATAATTAGATCACAGGCAGAGGGGAGTATTTTTGTATGTAATTGCTGGGAGTGTTTCTGTAATGTACGTTTATGATTGGTTGTTGTGTAAAACCCTATGGGCGGTACTAATGTGTACATAAGGACAATAAACCCACAGCTCTGACTGTTCACTGCTTGAACCTCAACACGGAGCTTTGTCTCGTTCTTGGGGGGATTTACTGTATGCTGTTAGAGACTGATTGCCAGGAGTGTAAGCCGCTTGGGTGCTTTTCCTGTTCAGCTGCTAGCAGCTATTCGTGAGGTTCCAGTTCTGGAGTTTGGAGTGCTACTTGGTATCTTGTTTGGGAGTTTGGGGTTCTGCAGTAGCTGTGCCTGTATCTCTGGAAAGGGGGATGATCGCCTAAACGGTTTTCACCCCTTGTGTGCAAAACGGTCCGTTACACTCCCATACACAGAGACGCCAAGGCGGGATCATGTATGCTTTGTATGGAGACCCCATGCTGGGGTCCATGTATGAAAGAGTGCATTGTTTCCAATAAAATCAGTTATACTTCCAGAATCATGTGTCTTCTGATTACTGGGACAAGAGGGCTATATTCGCTGAACAATGCTTTTTCCAGCTAAGAGGGGATTCCAATAGAGATATCCAGCCATGATATAGGAGCTCTGCTACACACACACAGTTAAAGGAAGACAGATATTGAAGACAGTCACAGGCTGACAGTCAAAGGCAGACCATTGCATGCAGAGTCACACACAGTTACAGGCAGACAGTCATAGGCAGAGAGTCACACACACACACACACACACACACAGAAAAGTATTTTTTTCCATTATGGACACTGACTGTGGGAGGAGTGGAGGCAATGCAGTCCCAGGAGGCTAGGTGTTAGGGTAGCAGGGACTCCTTCCTGCTTTCCCACAGTGTTTAGCAGTAACCAGGCAGCAGGTGCAGGCCCCCTTTAGCCCTGCCCATTCAGCTCCACCCACATCATATTTAGCTCTGCCCACACCTTCCTAATTTGTGGCTGAACTGGCTTTTGAAATTCTGTCCCTGAGTGTGTGATCTATGTCGACTGCTCCCACAACCCTAAGACCGGAGCTATTTAGTCATATAAGGTTTACTTTTTTTTCACATTCCATTATTCAGGTGACTCAATTTTACAAAACTACATCCCTCCTTGCAACAACTAAGTGGTTGTTGTCTAGAAAACTTGGTCTGGCTGTTAGGGTTTTGGCTTGACCCATGAGGCCAACTCACCCCCCCCGTGAATATTCTCACAACACCATTGGTGCCCTGTGGCCTTGGACAAGATGGCGCTGTTCTCCCCGTAATCTGCTGAGCAGGCGCTTCACATATGGGCTCCGACACACAGGCATCTGAACTTGCATCTATGCAGGCACTCAGAGCAAATCTACGCTTCATAGCCACCTCTATGCTTACCAAGACTCTCATATGCTGTTACAAGAAATTAATACCATCAAACGTGAGGTGGTCGAGATCTGGTCTGACAAGGCAGGGTCAAATGCTCCTAGACCTCCAGAGATATCTTGAACATGTAGACAATAGAGGTAGGTTTAATATCAGGATCTGGAACCTAACTGAAACTGAACAAGGGGAGTCAATCCCAGATATACTATAAAATTTATTGAACATGGTTCTCAGTAATAGTGTTCCTTAGGCATTCGGAATTGAAAGAGCACATAGGGCTCTGCATCAGGCAAGACCGGGGAACTGCCGCGATATATATCATATCTTATCTCCTTCCCAGTATGGGAAAGGATTATGAGGACTGCTAGGGTCAGAGGTATCTTTTTACCAGGACCTATTGATCCTATCACTTGATGCACGGCGAGCGCTGAGACCTATCACTACATTGTTACATGATCAAGGTATTCCCTACAAGTAGGGCTTTCCCTTCTCCCTGCAAGCCTGAAAGGACAACACTTGGCATACTATGCGCTGGACTGAGGAAGCCCATTGCTTTCTATAAGCACTGGCATTGCCCCAAGTTGATGTGCCCAACTGGATCTTACACCCACCAGTTTCATATCACCCGCCTTTACCTGCAAGTAACTGGAGGCCTAGAGAATGCTTCCAGTTTAGGTCTGTAATAAACGTTAACTTGCAAGTTGGAGTAAACGTGGAATTAATAATAACATTAATAATTAAAAATAATAACTTAAAAACAGAGTGTAAAGTCATAGTCCACACTCCTTGCTTTCAGCAATTCAGTAATATTTATTAATAGAGGCTAATCAAACAAATAAACAATACATATACATTTGAAATCGGCTAGCAGGGCCGGTCTTTGGGGTGTGCGAGCTGTGCGGCCGCCATGTGGCTGACACAGCTTGCACACTCCCTGCCCTCCCTATCCTCTACCCGTGCTTAGCAGAGAGAGACTGTAGGAGGCAGAGCCAGGGCCGCCATCAGGGGGTGACAACCATAACGGGCCCCACGTGTAGCGACGTAACTGCCGCCGGTGCAGTTGCACCAGGGCCCGCACGCTGATGCGGCCCATCGGGTGGCCCGCGCACTTAGGGCCACCCAGTGGGCCCAATATCTTCAGGGGCCCGGTCAGCGCTGTGGCCATGGTATAGCGCGACCGGGCCCCTTCTAAAAAAATAAATGTCTCCACAGCGCAAGTGCTGCTGGGAGGAAGTGGTCACTTCCTCCCAGCTCACTCCGCGCGGGAGGAGCGCGCGCCCGCCAATGAAGAGGGAGAGCCAGCCAACTCCCAGTCCCATCAGCCCCAGCCAGCCACCCTCCTGCAAAGACAAGGTAAGAAACAGGAGGGTGGCTGGAAAATGAGCTGTGTGTGTGTGTGTGTGTCTGTATGAATGTATGTATGTCTATGTCTGTCTGTATGCATGTATGTCTGTATGTTTGTCTGTATGTATGCATGTCATTATGTGTGAATGTATGTCTGTCTGTATGTATGTCTCTCTGTATGTATGTATGTTTCTGTCTATATGTATGCATGTCATTATGTATGAATGTATGTCTGTATGAATGTCTGTCTGTATGTATGCATGTCATTATGTATGAATGTATGTCTGTCTGTATGTATGTCTCTCTGTATGTATGTATGTTTCTGTCTATATGTATGCATGTCATTATGTATGAATGTATGTCTGTATGAATGTCTGTCTGTATGTATGCATGTCATTATGTATGAATGTATGTCTGTCTGTATGTATGTCTCTCTGTATGTATGTATGTTTCTGTCTATATGTATGCATGTCATTATGTATGAATGTATGTCTGTCTGTATGAATGTATGTCTGTCTGTATGTATGTATGTCTATGTCTGTCTGTCTGTATGTATGCATGTCATGTATGAATGTATGTCTGTCTGTATGTATGTCTGTATGCATGTCATTGTGTGTATGAATGTCAGTGTATGTATGTCTGTCTGTATGTCTGTATGTATGTCTATCTGTATGCATGTATGTCTATCTGTATGCATGTCAGTGTGTGTGTGTGTCTGTCTGTCTGTCTGTCTGTATGAATGTATGTATGCCAGTATGAATGTATGTCTATCTGTAAGTCTGTGTGTATGTATGCATGTCATTATGTATGTATGGATGTCAGTATCTGTATGAATGTATGTATGTCTATATGCATGTATGTATGCATGTATGTCTATCTGTATGCATGTCATTATGTGTGTATGAATGTCAGTGTATGTCTGTCTGTATGAATGTCTGTCTATCTGTATGTCTGTCTGTATGTGTATATGTATGCATGTCATTATGTGTGTATGAATGTCAGTGTATGTATGTCTGCATGTCATTATGAATGTATGGAGCACACATATTCTAAACTCCCTACTGGGATTGTCTCTAAAACAAGTTGTTGAGGAGCCAACTCGTAAAGAGGCCATACTAGATTTAGTGTTAACAAATGGAGATTTGGTATCAGATATTACTGTAGGTGAAAGTTTAGGATCCAGTGATCATCAGTCAGTGTGGTTTAATATAAGAACAGTGACTGAGTCACACCACACAAAAACAAAACTTTTAGAAGTTAGCATTTAGGAATTATAAAAAAACCCAGAGTGAGGAAGACAAAATGATCTATAAGATTAGGCAGAAAGAGGCTAAGCAAGTTATAAGAGCTTCAAAATCACACACAGAAGAGAAAATAGCACAGTCAGTAAAAAAGGGGATAAAACATTTTTTAGATACATAAATGAGAAAAGAAAAGTAAAACAAGGATTAGTTAGATTAAAAACAAAAGAAGGAAGGTATATAGAAGAGGATAAAGGTCTAGCTGACTGCCTCAATGAATATTTTTGTTCTGTATTTACAGATGAAAATGAAGGAAAGGGACCTCAGTTGAGAAAAAGGATAAATGAGTAATTTATTATACGTGAGTTTACAGAGGAAGAGGTTCTATTTCAACAGTCAAAAGTAAAGACAAATAAGTCAATGGGACCTGTTGGAATACACCCAAAGCTATTAAAAGAGCTTAGTGGTGTACTAACAAAACCATTAACAGATTTATTTAACCAATCATTGTTAACAGGAGTAGTCCCAGAAGATTGGAAGTTAGCTAATGTTGTGCCCATTTACAAGAAAGGTAATAGGGAGGAAACATAGAAACATATAGAAACATAGAATGTGACGGCAGATAAGAACCATTCGGCCCATCTAGTCTGCCCAATTTTCTAAATACTTTCATTAGTCCCTAGTCTTATCTTATAGTTAGGATAGCCTTATGCCTATCCCACGCATGCTTAAACTCCTTTTACTGTGTTAACCTCTACCACTTCAGCTGGAAGGCTATTCCATGCATCCACTACCCTCTCAGTAAAGTAATACTTCCTGATATTATTTTTAAACCTTTGTCCCTCTAATTTAAGACTATGTCCTCTTGTTGTGGTAGTTTTTCTTCTTTTAAATATAGTCTCCTCCTTTACTGTGTTGATTCCCTTTATATATTTAAATGTTTCTATCATATCCCCCTGTCTCGCCTTTCCTCCAAGCTATACATGTTAAGATCCTTTAACCTTTCCTGGTAAGTTTTATCCCGCAATCCATGAACCAGTTTAGTAGCCCTTCTCTGAACTCTCTCTAAAGTATCAATATCCTTCTGGAGATACGGTCTCCAGTACTGTGTACAATACTCCAAGTGAGGTCTCACCAGTGTTCTGTATAATGGCATGAGCACTTCCTCTTTCTACTGCTAATACCTCTCCCTATACAACCAAGCATTCTGCTAGCATTTCCTGCTGCTCTATTACATTGTCTGCCTACCTTTAAGTCATCAGAAATAATCACCCTAAATCCCTTTCCTCATATGTTGAGGTTAGGACGCTATCAAATATTCTGTACTCTGCCCTTGGGTTTTTACGTCCAAGATGCATTATCTTGCACTTATCCACATTAAAATGTCAGTTGCCACAATTCTGACCATTTTTCTAGTTTACCTAAATCATTTGTCATTTGACTTATCCCTCCTGGAACATCAACCCTGTTACATATCTTAGTATCATCAGCAAAAAGAAATACCTTACCATCAAGACCTTCTGCAATATCACTAATAAAAATATTAAAGAGAATGGGTCCAAGTACAGATCCCTGAGGTACCCCACTGGTGACAAGTCCAAGCTTCCAATATATTCCATTAACTACAACCTTCTGTTGCCTGTTACTCAGCCACTGCCTTACCCATTCAACAATATTTGAATCCAAACTTAAAGATTGCAGTTTATTGATAAGCCTTCTATGTGCAACAGTGTCAAAAGCCTTACTGAAATCTAGGTAAGCACCACCCTGATCTATAATTTTAGTTACCCAATCAAAAATCAATAAGATTAGTTTGGCATGATCTCCCTGAAGTAAACCCATGTTGTCTCTGATCTTGAAATCCATGTGTTTTTAGATGTTGAACAATCCTATCCTTTAACATGGTTTCCATCACTTTCCCCACTACTGAAGTAAGGCTTACTGGCCTATAGTTGCCCGACTCCCTATTACCTTTCTTGTTAATGGGCACAACATTCGCTAACTTCCAATCTTCTGAGACTACTCCTGTTAACAATGATTGGTTAAATAAATCTGTTAATGGTTTTGCTAGTACACCACTTAGCTCTTTTAATAGCTTTGGGTGTATTCCATCAGGTCCCATTGACTTATTTGTCTTTACTTTTGACAGTTGAAATAGAACCTCTTCCTCTGTAAACTCACGTGTAATAAATGACTCATTTATCCTTTTTCTCAACTGAGGTCCCTTTCCTTCATTTTCTACTGTAAATACAGAACAAAAAAAGGAGTCGGGCAACCATAGGCCAGTAAGCCTTACTTCAGTAGTGGGGAAAGTGATGGAAACCATGTTAAAGGATAGGATTGATGAACATCTAAAAACACATGGATTTCAAGATCAGAGACAACATGGGTTTACTTCAGGGAGATCATGCCAAACTAATCTTATTGATTTTTTTGATTGGGTAACTAAAATTATAGATCAGGGTGGTGCAGTAGACATTGCTTACCTAGATTTCAGTAAGGCTTTTGACACTGTTGCACATAGAAGGCTTATCAATAAACTGCAATCTTTAAGTTTGGATTAAAATATTGTTGAGGGGGGCGTGGCCTAACAGTCAATGGAGTAGGACGCACTCATTCCGAGCTCCTAGGCCCCAACCTGATTTGCCCCGATTAACCAGCACAGCAACGCCGCAGAAAGCGCACCTCCATGGGGGGGAAAAATCGACGGCTACCTACCGCAGCCCAGGTCACTCCGGCCCCTTCCCGACCGCCAGCCGGCCCGATGGACGAGTTCCTGGCCACGCCGCATGGCCTCCGCGACACGGGCGAGACCGGAACACCGGCCCTCGATTCCCCGGGCTCCAGCATAGCGGGCTCGGCGCGGGAATCCAGCACCCCTGGCACCCTGTCCCAAATATCCGCGGACCTCGCCGTGATCTCCGCGAGCATGATGACCCGGAAGGATAAAGGTGAAATGGTAGCTGAGCTGAGGGCCATAATAAGGGAGGAAATAGCGGCAGTGCGCACCGACCTCACGGCGCTGGAGCAGCGAGTAGACAGGCTGGAAGAGGAGCGCATACAATCCCAGCAGCACAGACAGGCAGCGGAACTGGCAACCACGAGGCAGGGCAACATCCTCCTGGACCTCCGCCGGCAGGTTGAGGATCTCGATAACCGCGGCCGGCGTAACAACATCAGAGTCAGAGGCCTGCCTGAATCCGAGGACGAGGTACCGCAGGAGATCCTGAATGGCCTATTTGCGCAACTACTAGGAGATGCAGCTCCTGGCGACTTCGGCATCGAAAGGGCCCACAGGGCACTCCGCGCCCCCAGGAGAGACGGGCAGCCAAGAGACATGATTTGCGCCCTCCTGTCATTCCCGCTAAAAGAATCTATAATGCGGGCAGCACGTGCACAGCAGCACATCACTTACATGGAAGCACAAATATCCCTTTACCAGGACTTATCTACCATCACTCTAGATGCCCGCAGGGCCCTGCGGCCTCTCACCCGAGCACTTCAGGAGCGACGAATTCCATACAAATGGGGATTTCCATTTAGCCTGCAGGCCCGGATGGGAAACATATGGCACATCATCCGCTGGCCGAACGACGTGCCACGGTTTTTAAGAACCGCCAACTTACCTGCTATCTCAGTGCCAAACTGGATCCTGGAGGAACCCCCGGCGCGAGCCACAGGCCCATCTGAAGTGGCTCACAACATCCACCTGGAGCCTGGACCACCAAGACGCAGAGGCGGCCCAATAGGCCCCGAGGAATAGAGGCCCCCACGCCGCACGGACCAGTGGCCCCCCATGGGACATCCCATGCCAGATCAGGGCATTGCCTCCCGAGCTTACCTCAGCTTTGATTATGGACGCCATGCAGATCCGATGACACCACGGCAGGGGTATGTACTTTTAAGTCCGCTGCCAGCTTGCATTAGCTAGTAGACAGGGAGGAAGGCCGCAGACAGGTGGGGAGGGAACTGAAGCCACTTTCGGGGAGCGGCCGGGAGCTAGGGCCCCATCAGCAAACCCACACACCCGGGGCAAAAAGGGGGACATACCCCGTAGGTGGGGAGGGGATGATGGGCAGGGTGCAAAGGGTCTGGACACCGACACCATCACCCGGGTCACACCCTGGGTCAAGACTGCTGAACTGAACAGGCTGCTCTAGCACACCGCTGCTCACGGAACAGAGCTGAGGGAGGGATGCGGGAGGGTGAGGGCTACGGGACAGGCGGGCACACAGGGCTAGAGCTGGGAGGGGGGCTGGGACAAAGCGGGGCACTTCTTGTTCATGTTGTTTAGTTATACACGGTTCCGTTTATATCACCCAACACACATCACAGCCACTCACATGAGGGGACAACCACGCACAATCTGCCTCACTGAGACAAGCAAGACGCCATGTTGGTACACCCCACTACGAAAGCCCAGGCACGCAGATAACTATCATGACGGAAATTCTGGGCGCAGGGAGAGACCACGTCCCAAACCAGCCCCTCTGAAGGGACGCAAACGTGGGAGCTGGCGAGCCACGCCCATAGGGTGGCCTCACAATGCAGCCCAACACATGTAGGACTGACTACCCCCAAACAGCGCCCTAACACCCTAGACACGCTGACTTGTAGCCAACGAACTGTAAGTTGCCAGGCGGGAGAGGGCAGACACGGAGGGCCCCGGGGTGTCCGGCAGACAAAACCAGTCGAATCCCCTGACAACACCCGGCCACTAGGACCGGGACGCCAGGAGAGCCGACCGTGACGGGGGGACCCACGGGTACCACTGACCATAATGCCGACTGGACCGGTAGGCTTATCCGCTCCCAGACCTTGGGACTGCGGTACAGGACACCACAGCCCGACCGACACTCTAAGTCCCGGGCGACTATTGCGGACCCCAAGGCTAGAGTAGGCAAACATGGCGATTGCACACACCCTTACAGGTTGGGTGCCGATGGAGAAGGGAGAGAACCAACTTCACTCAGATCCGAGACCGACTTCACTGTAAGTGACCATACGGAACCCCCACTGAGACAGACCCACACTGTACATTACACCGGCGTTCTCGTCGCTGAGGTTACCCACCAGGCTCGAGAACGAATACACCCGGTACAGGGTCAGAGTCACACCCGCACACCTAGAAGACACGCCAGACCGTTCACATCACCACCACAGACAGACAGACCCCCCCCACACTCACCACCTTTACACATACAGACAACGCTGCGGGGACGCCGCCCTGCCGCCGGGATGGACGCCTCGCGAGGATTTGTCCCGGCCCAACTGACATACTGGTCCAATAATGTTCAGGGGCTTAACACACCTGAAAAGCGCGCGCACCTGGTAAGGCGCCTATGGGCCGTGAGAGCCTCAGTGGCGTTCCTGCAGGAGACTCATCTCCGAGGACTGGACGCCCCCAAACTAGAGAACAGACGCTACCCGCAGGGATTCTACGCGAACCACCCGGACGCTAAGAGGGCTGGTGTGGCAATACTCTTTGCACAGACGACGCCGTTCCAACATATAGCAACGCAGGCGGACCCGAACGGCAGATTCCTTTTCATTAAGGGTACAATCATGGAACACACGTATACCTTCGCATGCCTCTACGGCCCGAATAGAAAGCAGCATACATTCCTGGCCCGGACGCTAGCCAAACTGGAGAAATTCAGAGACGGCCTCTTGGTCATGGCAGGTGACCTCAACTTACCACTGGACCCCCGCACGGACACCTCCAGAGGACAAACCGCGATCCCGGCACACTGCATACGAGCAGCACTACGAGCTATACATAAACACGGCCTGGTGGATTGTTGGAGGGCATGTAACCCTGAAGGTAGGGACTACACCCATTATTCGACAGTCCATAAAAATTACTGTCGCATAGACTATATATTCCTGGCCCAGGAATACCTCAACCTCCTCCACGACGCACGAATAGGCATAATGGACCACACAGACCATGCACCACTGACGATCCGCACGAGCTCCCCACTATATAAACCCCGCGAAAGACACTGGAAACTGAATGAATCCCTACTGGACGATGCAGAATGTAAGAGGGTGACTGCCCAAACCTTAACTGAATACTTTACTACCAACGAAGATACGGAGACGCCACCGTTAACGATATGGGAAGCTCACAAATGCGTCATACGGGGACATTTCATCGCCATAGGCACCAAACGTAAGAAGGAACGAACACGACGTATCACAACACTGCTAGACCGGATAGCTGACCTAGAAGGGGAACACAAGACGGACCTCGCAGACAGCACATACCTCCGCCTGACGGAAGCACGAAGGGAGCTGAAAGCCATACTATCACAAGGACTCTTACACACCGCGAGGAAGGCCTCCAGGTACTACTATGAACACTCGAACAAAAGTGGTAGGTTGCTAGCTAGGATGCTACAAGACAGAAGGAAAGCGCAACACGTTCACAAGATACGCACGAGCAGTGGAGACACAACCTGCCTCCCGGACGGCATACTGTCAGCGTTCCGGGAATACTACGCGGCGTTATATAACCAACCACGACTCCACCACGACAGAGACATAGGTAGCCATCGAGATCGGATAACCACATACCTTCAGAACCACATCACCCGCCAGCTTACCCCGGACCAGGAGGCGGAACTCGAAATGCCCTTGACGATTGAGGAACTATCTGGCGCATAGAAATCAACTAAAGCACACAGGGCCCCGGGCCCAGACGGTCTACCAGTCTCGTACCTACGCTCCTTCAAAGACACCCTGCTGCCCAAACTTCTGATAGGCATCAACTCAATCAGAGATGGAGGCCAATTCCACAGGGACACCCTGGGAGCAACCGTGGCAATAATACCCAAAGAGGGGAAAGACCCAACAAGCTGCGCCAGCTACAGGCCCATCTCTCTGATAAACGCGGACATCAAACTCTTCGCTAAGGCACTGGCACTCAGGATGGCCCGAACGCTCCCGGATCTGGTGCACCCGGACCAAGTGGGGTTTATCCCCGGAAGAGAAGCCAGAGATAACACTATTCGAGCCCTCAACACCATCCATACCGCTAAAACGGGCAAAAAGGAAATGGTCCTACTATCCACTGACGCTGAAAAAGCGTTTGACAGGGTGGACTGGGTCTATATGTCGGAAACCCTACGACATTTGGGATACGGTCCACACCTGCGGACCTGGATAACGGCTTTATACACCTCGCCCACAGCCCGCATAAGAATAAACGGAGCACTGACTGACTCGTTTGATATACATAACGGCACGAGACAGGGTTGCCCCCTGTCCCCACTCCTGTTTGCCCTCACCCTGGAGCCCTTCTTGGAGGCGGTCAGACAGGACAGGGGTATCACGGGGTGCAGCATAGGAGGAAGAGAACACCGGGTAGCGGCTTACGCTGACGACATGCTCTTCTTCCTGGAGCAACCCAGAACCTCCCTCCCACATCTCCTGGAGGCGTTTCGACAATACAAGGAGGTATCCGGCTTGACGCTTAATCTAGATAAGTCAGAGATATTGCTGCTCGCACAGGACAACATCCTCCAACGACACATCCAAGCACAATTCCCCTTCAAGATCTCCACAGCCAAGCTACACTACCTTGGGGTGTGGCTCCCGAGAGATTTGACACTTATCTACCGACTGAACTTTGCGCCCCTGCTCACCACCCTACAGCAAGACATGAAACGCTGGACACCTCTATACATCTCATGGTTTGGGCGCATCAGTGCCATGAAGATGAACATTATGCCCAGATTATTATACCTGTTCCAGACACTACCAACGTACCTCCCGAGGGCATTTTTTCAGACCCTGACGACCGCAGTCAGGAACTTCGTCTGGAACCAAAAACCAGCGCGTATCCGAAGAGCGATTCTTGAACGCCCTAGAGGAGAAGGAGGTATGGGATTGCCGTCCATCCTCACGTATTACCACGCTACCCATCTGCACAGACTGGTTGATTGGCATGCAAACCCCAGTACAAAGCAATGGGTAGACCTGGAGAAACACCAAGCCCAGGGACGAATCCCCGCTATGCTATGGCTGGGAGACGCACTACCCAAGGAACTACTTACCGGGAACCCAATGATCGACGCCACGCTGAAGGTGTGGTGTAGGATACGTTACTCCAAAAACCTCACGTCATCGCCCAACCCACTCACACCAATAACACACAATCCGAGGTTAGCGGGAGGGCTAAGCACGGCAGACCTGAAAAATCTCGGAGCAACGGACTGGGTATACGCTAGCCAATGGAATTCCGGGACGACGCTCAAACCCCTGGCAACGCTGATGCAGGACCGTAGGCCCAGTGGCCTAGACACATTCCGATATCACCAAGTGAAAACATACCTCGACGGCATTGCGTGTAAAGGCCACCTACACCGCCCATTGCTGATGATGGAACATCTATGCACGGCCAGACAACATCTCTCACATGGAGTTTCACACCTTTATACCGCGCTGCTAAGCGACGGTGATAAGAGCCCCCTAGGCTTCACATCGCGATGGGAAAGAGAGACCGGGATGGAACTTACGGAAAAGGAATGGCTTAAAATCTTTCAACTAACACACAGGGGGACCATCAGCTCCAAGTTCCAAGAATGCAACTACAAAATTCTAACAGGATGGTACCGGACGCCAGATATCCTGCAGCACGTACATGAGTCAATCTCAAACGAATGCTGGAGATGCGGCACGGGAATAGGAACCAGCATTCACATCTGGTGGACATGCCCACGTATCGAACCGTTCTGGAGGATGATACATCAGACGACCAAAGACATCACGGGCTCAGACGTCCCATTCCAACCCATGCCACTACTTCTCAACCACACGCGCACGCCGGTGAAGATCTACAAGAAAGGAATCCTCATACACCTACTCACGGCAGCGAAGTCGCTCATCCCACTCCATTGGAAAAGCTCGACGATTCCAACCCTGCAACAATGGGTAGATAGGGTGGATATGATATATAACATGGAGATGATGACAGCCTCCCTGCAGGGACGCCAGGAAAAATGCGCTTTGGCGTGGTACCCATGGATGGACTACACATCAAAACGGGCAGGAGGACGAGACCCGGTGGAGAGGGACGGCGTCCCCGCACCAATACAACCCACCCAACAGAGCTCTGCACAGACACAGGCAGCGCCAGACGAGTAGATTGCACCCTCAGCACGACGGAGACACACTTCCTACGCGACCCCCCCCCCACCCCTCCTACCACATGACACATAGACACACAAAAGACCCGGAGGGACACAACCCCCGGGGGCACGCAGACCGACTTAAGGCTCCGCACAAAGCGGAATCTATGAGTGAGCAGAGACAGAGACGGAGGACCATGGGTCACGGGAGGGGAGGAGTGACCCACTAGAGCGACATATAGACCAATACACTAGGGGACGGAGGGAAGAGAGAGACCGGGACGCAAGGAACATGGACTCACCCCCACCCCAGACACAAGAAGCCACGACCGGAGCCAGTAACACCCGGCCCTGACCACGCCAACTCTGCGCCCACGGACAACCCAGGCCAACTACCCCCAGGGAAAACCTAAAACAGATCGACTCAGGGAAACTAGGGGGTAACTACACGGTCACAGGGGCAGAATAATTGGCCCCCTCATGATTTAAGGCTGAGCCCATCCACACCAGGCTCATTACGACCTAAACCAACACACAAATCAAACACGAACCAGACTGGACCCCCATACAAAGCCCCAGACGTTTCCCCCCCAAAGAAGGACACACGTAGACAGACATAACACGGATTGGGACAAAGCTCTATATCCATCAACCTGGCACTAGAAACACGAACAAATCACCACGTACGAGGCTGGGGACAAAGACGAACTGCACCACACATAGACGGAGACTACCACACCTCTTAAGTACCATAGGTCACACTAGACCCAATAAGTAAGTGAGGGGAAACCTTGCACTGAGCCAACCTCTCTATTAGGGTCCTACCTACAAATGAGGAAGCTCAGATACCAATGCAGGGTTGTACAACTCCCCCTCAGACCCACGAGCACAATACAGAGCGGTTGAAACAACCCACCCGAAAACTCGCACGAATCTTGAGGAGCAACCACAAACTCCATTCGCACCCGACCACAGAGGGGATTAACCCCATACAGGGCTAACGACAGAACACAACACAAAAGAACACTTACTGTTATAATGAAGCCAAATACTCAAATACAATTTATTATCCAGTAGATGAAACTATCTTGATGCTGTAATACACATAACTGACCAGTTTATATGTTACCACATGTTAATTTATATTGGATATACATGCTGTGATTGAATATTGAAAAACTTAAATAAAGAATGTCAAAAAAAAAAAAAAATATTGTTGAATGGGTAAGGCAGTGGCTGAGTGACAGGCAACAGAGGGTTGTAGTTAATGGAATATATTCAAAGCTTGGACTTGTCACCAGTGGGGTACCTCGGGGATCTGTACTTGGACCCATTCTCTTTAATATTTTTATTAGTGATATTGCAGAAGGTCTTGATGGTAAGGTATGTCTTTTTGCTGATGATACTAAGATATGTAACAGGGTTGATGTTCCAGGAGGGATAAGCCAAATGACAAATGATTTAGGTAAACTAGAAAAATGGTCAGAATTGTGGCAACTGACATTTAATGTGGATAAGTGCAAGATAATGCATCTTGGACGTAAAAACCCAAGGGCAGAGTACAGAATATTTGATAGAGTCCTAACCTCAACATATGAGGAAAGGGATTTAGGGGTGATTATTTCTGATGACTTAAAGGTAGGCAGACAATGTAATGGAGCAGCAGGAAATGCTAGCAGAATGCTTGGTTGTATAGGGAGAGGTATTAGCAGTAGAAAGAGGGAAGTGCTAATGCCATTGTACAGAGCACTGGTGAGACCTCACTTGGAGTATTGTACACAGTACTGGAGACCGTATCTTCAGAAAGATATTGATACCTTAGAGAGGGTTCAGAGAAGGGCTACTAAACTGGTTCATGGATTGCGGGATAAAACTTACCAGGAAGGTTAAAGGATCTTAACATGTATAGCTTGGAGGAAAGACGAGACAGGGGGGATATGATAGAAACATTTAAATACATAAAGGGAATCAACACAGTAAAGGAGGAGACTATATTTAAAGAAGAAAAACTACCACAACAAGAGGACATAGTCTTAAATTAGAGGGGCAAAGGTTTAAAAATAATATCAGGAAGTATTACTTTACTGAGGGGGTAGTGGATGCATGGAATAGCCTTCCAGCTGAAGTGGTAGAGGTTAACACAGTAAAGGAGTTTAAGCATGCGTGGGATAGGCATAAGGCTATCCTAACTATAAGATAAGACTAAGGAGTAATGAAAGTATTTAGAAAATTGGGCAGACTAGATGGGCCAAATGGTTCTTATCTGCCGTCACATTCTATGTTTCTATGTATGCCAGTATGAATGTCTGTCTGTATGTCATTATGAATGTGTCTGTATGTCCTTATGCATGTGTGTCTGTATGTATGTTAGTATGTGTCTGTCACTATGTACGCCTGTGTGTTTGTATGTGTATGTATGCCTATATGCGTGTCAGTATGTGTGTCTGGTAGTATGTATTAGTGTGTGTGTGTATGTATCTGTGTCCTTTTGTATCAGTGAATGTGTTTGTGTCTGTGTGTGTATTCCTGTGGGTGGGATTTGGAGGCAGTCTCTGTGGGCAGGTTTGGAGGCGGGTTCCAGGGGCCCAGACCCTGAGCTCAGTTAGGAGCCCCAACATTTCTGGTGGCGGCCATGGGCAGAGCTAAGCGACCAGTGGGGGCAGAGCTAAGCGGGTCTGCTGCCTGGTAAGTGAGACCATCTACACCTATAGTGCCCCCCCTCTACCTCTATAGTGCCCCATCTACCCTATAGTGCCCCCATCTACCTTATAGTGCCCCCCTTCCCCATATATCCCTATTGTGCCCCCATCTACCCCTATAGTGCCCATGCTCCCCCTATCTACCCCTATTGTGCCCCTGTTCCCCATCTACCCCTTTAGTGCCCCTGCTCCCCATCTATCCCTATAGTGCCCCTGTTCCCATCTCTCTCTATAGTGACCCCATCTACCCTATAGTGCCCCCCTCTACCCCTATAGTGCCCCTATCTACCCAATAGCGACCAGTGGGGGCAGAGCTAAGCGGATCTGCTGCCTGGTAAGTGAGACCATCTACACCTATAGTGCCCCCTCTACCTCTATAGTGCCCCATCTATCCTTTTAGTGCCCAGTCTACCCTTATAGTGCCCATGCTCCCCCTATCTACCCCTATTGTGCCCTGTTCCCATCTACCCCTATAGTGCCCATGCTCCCCCTATCTACCCCTATTGTGCCCCTGTTCCCCATCTACCCCTCTAGTGTCCCTGCTCCCCATCTATCCCTATAGTGCCCGTTCTCCATCTATCTCTATAGTGCCCCATCTTTGCTCTGCTCCCCGTCTACCCTCTATCCCTATAGTGCCCCTGTTCCCCATCTATCTCTATAGTGCCCCTATAATTGCTCTGCTCCCCCGTCTACCCCTTTAGTGCCCATGCTCCCCATCTACCCCTATAGTGCCACCTGCTCCCCCAACTACCCCTACAATGCCCTCATCTACCCATATAGTGCCCCTGCTCCCCCAACTACTGCTGTAGTGCCCCCATCTACCTTATAGTGCCCCTGTTCCCCATCTATCCCTATAGTGCCTCCATCTACCCCTATAGTGCCCATACTCCCCCTATCTACCCCTATTGTGCTCCTGTTCCCCATCTACCCTATAGTGCCCCTGCTTCCCCAACTACCCCTATGGTGCCCCTCATCTACCCCTATAGTACCCCCCTCTACTCATATAGTGCCCCTGTTCTCCCCATCTATCCATATAGTGCCCCCATCTACCCCTATAGTGTCCATGCTCCCTCTTTCTACCCCTATTGTGCCACTGCTTACCCAACTACCCCTATAGTGGCCCCCATCTACCCCTATAGTGCCCCTGCCCCCCATCTACCCCTATAGTGCCCATGCTCCCCATCTACCCCTATAGTGCCACCTGCTCCCCCCAACTACCCCTATAGTGCCTGTATCTACCCCTATAGTGCCCATGCTCCCCATCTACCCCTATAGTTCCACCTGCTCCCCCCAACTATAGTGCCTGCATCTACCCCTATAGTGCCCATGCTCCCCATCTACCCCTATAGTGCCACCTGCTCCCCCCAACTACCCCTTTAGTGCCTGCATCTACCCCTATAGTGCCCATGCTTCCCATCTACCCCTATAGTGCCCTTGCTCCCCCATCTATCCCAGTGCACCTGCTCCCCCATATACTGACATAGCACCCCTGCCCCCATTTACCCCAGTGCCCCTGCTCCCCCTATCTACTGCTCAATATGCACATATATCAGACACAGTCAATACACCCATTACAAATATGACAGCCAACACATCACACAATCACATCTGACACACACACATGATAAATGTAGCTGTCTTCTGAGTTACGCCAATCAGAACGTTGCCGCGGATTCCCACACGAAAGCTCTGATACTGTAAGTGCCTGAGCTCATGAGACAGTGACTGATGGTCTGCACCCAGTGAAGGCACCGACCAGATTCCCAGCAAACTGGATCACCAGAGATCAGCATGCCCCCTCAATGCAAGGTAATGACAGGGAAGAGGGGATGAATGTTTGTTTTTAAATTTTCATTTTAATAAATCCCCTATACACATGGATGGGGGGGGCGCTGTTAAGATTTTTCGCACAGGGCGCCTGAAGGCCTAAGGCCGGCCCTGTAGGCTAGTATATGTTGCTACTAAAACTAGTCATTGATTGAATGGAAAGTATGTGATACAGTTACCACTCCATTGATCATCAGCTGAGATGACACTCTCCTCTCCTGGTTACTCAATCTGCCACTGGGAAGAGAGGCCAACATGTCTTATTCCTGGTGAACTAAACTGCTGCTGGTAAAGGAATCTGACACTCTCCAATCCCACTAACTTGGACATAGTAGTCCAGGGTCCTACATAAAGTATTCATCTGAATCTCCTGGTAATGGTGACTATAGTCACCTTGGCTGTCTGATAGACAGCCACTAAAAGTGGAGTTAACTCCTAAAGGTAATTATTACAGGTTGTTTTTTTAAACTACAATAATTACCTTTGCAGGGTTAAGGGACCTGGGACTACACACCGGTGCCTGTAGTGTTCCTATAACTTCTCTTGAGGGTATTTGTCATCATTTTTGATTGCTTCTCCAGTTATCAGAGGCCACTTTGGTCTGGCAGTCACTAACTGTGCATCCAGGGCCGGTGCAAGGATTTTTGCCGCCCTAGGCAAAAGTAAAGTTTGCCACCCCCCCATGTGACATCACAATGCCCCACCCATATGATCTGCCATGTTAACTAACGCCAGTGCTGCAGTGCCGCCGTGTTTACATTAAAAGGCCTGCAGGGACAGGCTATAGACACCAGAACCACTTTATTAAGCTGCAGTGGTTCTGGGGACTATAGTGTTTCTTTAATGTAAGGTAAATTAGAGATTAGTGCCACGAATAATATACTAGATTGCCTACTTACAACCAGATGAGGATAATGATGGGCTCTAGCTGCAATCTGGCTCCACTGGTCTGGTGTAGAACAGGATCTCTGCAGGGCCGGATTAACATAGGGGCTGATGGAGCTGCAGCTCCAGGCCCATGGAATAGGCCCACTGATTTACACTACTCTTAGGGATTCCACCTGGCTTTTATTTTATTGGCACAGCCAGTATTTGAGGCTGCCTGGCTGGTGCCAATATTGCAGTGATACTGGCAATACAAATGCTGGTATTTTTATCAGTATAAACAAGAGATTACTATGCAATACCAGCACCGGCCGGTAGGGGTCGCTATGTGTGGAGACAGGCAGGGATAGGAAGTTCCAGCATATCCCTCCCTGCCTATCTATACTCACTGATCTGCAGGGGTGCAGCTACAGAGAGTCCAGACAGCAACTCCCACCCTGCAGAAACAGCCTACAGCTCAGGGAAGTGAGGGATAGGGGGGAAAGGCTGCAAGGAGACATACACTGAGACACTAAGGGGCACTGGGAGACATTATGGCAGACACTGAGACACTAAGGGACATTGGGAGACATTATGGCAGATACTGAGACACTAAGGGACATTGGGAGATATTATGACACAGACACATGGGACACAGTGTCCCCATGTCTCCAAGCCAGTGTCCCTGGTGTCTCAGTGCCCCCTAGTCTCCCCTAGTCTCCCAGTCTGCCAGTGTCTCACTGTCCCCATGTCTCCTAGTGCCTCCATGTCTCATTGCCTCAAGTGTCACAATGTCCCCATGTCTCCAAGCTAGTGTCCCTAGTGTCTGTGACCCTGGTGTCTCAGAGTCCCCATGTCTCCCAGTGCCCCCATGTCTCAATGTCCCCATGTCCCCCAGCCAGTGTCTCTAGTGTCTGTGTCCCTGGTGTCTGTGTCCCCATGACTTCAAGTGTCCCCTATTTTCCCATTGTCCCCATGTGTCCCAGCCAGAGTCCCCTAGTCTCCCAGTGTCACTTGTGTCTCCGTGTCCCTAGGTCTCCCTGTGTCCCCAGGTCTCCCCGTCATCCTAGTGTCCTAGTGACATGGGGACCCTGGGATACATGGGGACACAGGGAGACATGGGGCATTGAGACACTGTGATACGTAGGATCACTGGGAGACCTGGGGACACGACACTAGGGGACACTGGGAGACATTTGGCACTGAGACACTGATACATAGGAACACTGAGACCCGGAGTAATCGACACATGGGGTCACTGAGTCATGAGGACACTGGGAGACATGGGGGCACTGGGAGGAATCCATCTATACAGCAGAATCAAACTAAATAGTTTTTTGGTGATTTTACAGCATTTTCTCTTATGTCACTCCTTTTTATCCAAGAAAGGTGGCAACCCTAACTACTTTTCACATACTCATACACATACTCTTATGGGAACAAAACTTGTGTGGACTGGCTGACAATGAATATAGTTAAAGGGACACTATAGTCACCAGAACAACTACAGCTTATTGAATTTGTTCTGGTGAGTAGAATCATTACCGTCAGGCTTTTTGCTTGTAAACACTGTCTTTTCAGAGAAAATGCAGTCTTTACATTACATCCTAGTGATAACTTCACTGGCCACTCCTTAGATGACTGTTAGAGATCCTTCCTGGGTCATGGCTGCCTAAAATGCATCCAAACATTCAGTGTCTCCTCCCTCTGCATGCAGACACTGAATTTTCCTCATAGAGATTCATTAATTAAATTCATCTGTATAAGGAGATGCTGATTGGCCACGTCTGTG
This sequence comes from Pelobates cultripes, assembly GCA_933207985.1. Lineage (NCBI taxonomy): Eukaryota > Metazoa > Chordata > Amphibia > Anura > Pelobatidae > Pelobates > Pelobates cultripes. Next base: position 154,228,249 of record OW240912.1, read on the forward strand.
TTTGAATCATGCTGGCTCTAACCCTAATCTGCCTCTTTGTCAGTCTCAGCCAATCCTATGGGGAAGCACTGTGATTGTATCAGGGCACCACTTCTAATGATGTCAGCTTCGGGCTTGAATATAGTAAGATTTTGCAATATTTATGGAGGTATGAGGGGCCCAGGGGGGCTAGATGGTGGTGTTAACACTATAGGGTCATGAATTCATGTTTGTGTTCCTGACCCTATAGTGATCCTTTAAGGTTATGCTGACTTTGGTCTCTCTAACACTGTAGCATGTTCCCTTTCTTCTACACTCACTACATACAGCTTTTCTCTGTCCCAGACCATATACCAGGAGCTTCTGCCTGCTAGTTAGAAGGTAAGTGGACCAGCGAGTGCTAGGGGACAGTCCTTAGAAAGCGTTGAGTGAGCACATCATTAGATGCATTTATGCCAATCTCAGGGTGCTGTCTGCATAGTATGCTCTTAGTTGGCCAGCTGCATGATTGGCAGGCAGCCTGACATGCATTCATGCCAGGCTGGCCTTCTAATTCTTTGAGCAGACATGTCCTCTTTTTGGGCAGGTTCGCCCCTTTTGGCAGGTTACGTGATTACGTGATTTGTGTCAGTGGCACACCCTTTTACCATGCCCATTGACTTCCTGCCTGACTGGACACTGCTGTTAGGAGTTATGGATTTACTTGAAAGATGAAAACATAAATTAGAGAGAGATTAGCCTTTTGTTTATAGCTGCTGTTTTCTTTCTCTCCAGCACCATCTCCATCAGATACATGATGCTTGGGAGTGTTTTACTGTTTTTGGTCGATATGATTCTGTAATTAGGCCCGTCATAATTGTCAGCACCAGGCCCACTGGGCTCTTAATCTGGCCCTGGATCTCTGGAGGCTGTTTATAACTGTGGTCACAAAAATCAATGTTCTGGGACAACGGAAAGCAGCTCCATTTTTTGGGGGCCCTTTACACAGCTCAAGGTCTGAGTCCCAGGGTCCACCTTCATGTTCCACCAATGAGTTTGTTCACAGGGGGTGGAGTGTGTAGGGGATGTCCCGATATGTGTGTAAGGAATGCATTGTGTGAATCTGTGTTTGTATGTGTAAGGGCTGCAAGGTGTGTTTCTGTGTATGTACGGGATGCAGTGTGTGCGTCTGTAAGGGGTGCATTGAGTGTGTGTAAGGGGTGCATTGAGTGCGTGTAAGGAATGCATTGTGTGTTTCTGTGTGTGTAAGGGATGCATTGTGTGTAAGGGTTGCATTGCTTGTGTGTGTGTGTCTGTGAGTGTAATGCATTGTGTGTTTTTCTGTGTGCAAGGGGTGCATTGTCTTTGTGTGGAAGGTGTGCATTGTGTGTGATTGTGTGTGTGATGGTTGTCACTCTCTTCTCCCCCCCTTGTCCCTCTCTTCTCCCCCCTCCCTTGTCACTTTCTTCTCCCCCTCCCTTGTCACTCTCTTCTCCCCTTGTCACTCTCTTCTCCCCCGTTGTCACTCTCTTCTCACCTCCCCCTCCCCACTCTCATTCCTCCTCACTCCCCTGTCTCTCTCACCCCCTGTCAATTTCTTTCTCTCCCCCATCAATTCCCCTCCCTGTCAATTTATTTCTCCCCCTCCCTGTCAATTTATTTCTCCCATCCTCCCCATCAATTTCTTTCTCCCATCCTCCCCATCAATTTCTTTCTCCCATCCTCCCCATCAATTTCTTTCTCCCCCTACCTCTGTTGTAGCATGGCCGAGCCCTGTATGGTCCACGGGTACAGGGTGCTTTTGTTTCCTGTACACTCAGTGTGCACTTCCTGTTAGTCCGGCCGGGTACAGGAGACAGATGCTCCCTGTACCCGCGGACCATACAGGGCTCGGCCATGCTACAGTGAGGGAGTGACAGGAGGGAGCGCTGAGCGCTTCCCTCCTGTCAGCCCCTCTCCTCATGCTGCGACCGGGTGGTGCGCCCTCATGGACGCACCAGCCCGGGCAAAGCTGCAGCCGCCTGAGGCGCTCTACAGAGTGCTCAGGTGACTGCAGCATGAGGGGGGCCAGCACTCCTGGCGGTGCCCCTTCCCAAGGGGCACCCTAGGCGGCTGCCTAGTCCGCCTAACAGGTAGCGCCGGCCCTGTGTGCATCCTCATATAGAATCAAGGTGGTGGGTTTCTTATCATGAGTGGGGAACTCTTCTGCTACAATTGGGTATAGACAGGATCTTCATTGGAGACAACTTGACATACTGTGTTTTGTCGTCCCACAGGACATGGGCAAAACCCACTTTTATTTTCCTTTCTGCTCACTAGCTTACCACTGAACTTGTTAGTCTCTTGGTCTCTGCTTTTTCTCACTCTAGTCTACTTCTTTCATCAACCCTTCCTTCTATTACTCTGCTCCAATCTCCCCTCTCTCCCCCCCAGTCAGTAAAAAAGGGTGATAAACCAATTTTTGGATACATAAATGAGAAAAGGAAAGTAAAACAAGGATTAGTCTTAGGCTAAAAACTAAAGATGGAAGTAATGTAGAAGAGGATAAAGTTCTAGCTGACTTCCTCAATTAAATATCTTTGTCCAGTATTTACAGATGAAATGAAGGACAGGGATTAGGTAGCAGGGAGGAGTCGGGCAACTACAGGCCAGTAAGCCTTACTTCAGTAGTGGGGAAGGTAATGGAAAAGATGTTAAATAGTGATGTCCCGAACCGTTCGGTGAACGGTTCGCCACGGACTCATCATTGAGTAAACTTTGACCTTGTACCTCACAGTCAGCAGACACATTCCAGCCAATCAGCAGCAGACCCTCCCTCCCAGACACTCCCACCTCCTGGACAGCATCCATTTTACATTCATTGTGAAGCTTCATTCTTAGTGAGCTGTCCAGGGGGTGGGAGGATCTGGGAGGGAGGGTCTGCTGCTGATTGGCTGGAATGTGTCTGCTGACTGTGAGGTACAGGGTCAAAGTTTACTCAATGATGAGTCCGTGGCAAACCGTTCGCGGCGAACCGAACATCACTAATGTTAAAGGATAGGATTGTTGAACATCTAAAAACACATGGATTTCAAGATCAGAGACAACATGAGACAACATGGGTTTACTTTAGGGAGATCATGCCAAACCAATCTTATTGATTTTTTTGTTTGGGTAACTAAAATAATAGATCAAGGCGGTGCAGTTGACATTGCTTATCTAGATTTCAATAAGGCGTTTGACATTGTTGCACATAGAAGGCTTATCAATAAACTGTAATCTTTGTGTTTGGATTGCAATATTGACCTGGGTTAGGCAGTGGCTGAGTGACAGGCAACAGTGGGTAATAGTCAATGGAGTATATTTAAAACAAGGTCTTGTTACCAGCGGGTTACCTCAGGGATCTGTACTTGGAAATTAATATTTTTATTAGTGATATTGTAACAGTTCACCAGGGAGTTGAAGCCCAGTTGCAGGAGATGGCACAGGGAGGAGGCAAAAACTAGAAGTGCAGTACAGATTAAGGGGAAATCTGAGAAGCAGAAGTCAGGGCTGGCAGCGGAGTAATGTAGTCGGTAAAGCAGGCAGAGGTCAGAGTCCAGAAAATCAGTCAGTAGCAAAGCAAAGATCCGTCAAGAAACACCAAACAGGCAAAATGACCAGATGCTAGGTTTCAGGCAGGGCTGGCTTTTACAGCCTGCTAATTAGATGCAGCTGACCCTAATTGGAAAAGGTGGATCATCACTGCAGAAGAGTCAGGAAGCAGAATAATGCACACAGAAATTGAAGCTCCCTGGTGGATATCATGGCAGAGAAATTGACTGGGATGCTGGAGCTGTGAGTTCAAACCCAGCCAGGTCTTTTAAAGATCACGCCTTGCTGTCTGCAGGGTTCGGGCTGTGCCATGGCAGATATTGTAGAAAGTCTTGATGGTAAGGTATTTCTTTTTGCAGATGAAACAAGATTTGATACACCAGAGTTGATGTTCCAGGAGGTATAATCAAATGGCAAATGATTTAGCCAAACTAAAAATTGGTCTGTGCTGTGAAAACTGACATTAATGTGAGTAAGTGCAAGATAATGCATTTTAGGCATAAAACCGAAGGTCAGAGTATATAATATTTGATCCTGTCCTAACCTTAACATCTGAGGAAGTGGATTTAGGGGTAATTATTTCAGAATAAATTATTTCAGGTAGGCAGACGTAATAGAGCAGCAGGAAATGCTAGGTAAGACCTCACTTGGAGTATTGTTCGCAGTACTGGAGACCGTATCTCCAGAAGGATATTGATACTTTGGAGAGAGTTCAGAGAAGGGCAACAAAATTGGTTCATTGATGGCAGGGTAAAACTTACCCGAAAAGGTTAAAGGATCTTAACATTTTTAGCTTGGAGGAAAGACAAGACGGGGGATATGAGAGAAACATTTAAATATATAAGGGGAATCAACACAGTAAAGGAGGAGAGTATATTTAAAAGAAGAAAAAAAACACAACAAGGGGCAAATGTTTAAAAATAATATCAGGAAATATTACTTTACTGAGAGGGTTGTGGATGCGTCAAATAGACTTCCTGCTGATGTGGTAGAGGTGAACACAGTGAGGGAGTTTAATCATCCGTGGGATAGGCATGAGGCTATCCTAGATATAAGATAAAGCCAGGGACTAATGAAAGTATTTATGACATTAGGCAGACTAGAGGGCTCAAATTGTTTTTATCTGCCATCCCATTTTATGTTTAGTAAGTTGTTAAAAGAAAAAAGCCCTAAAAAATAGAAAATAAAAAAAATTGTGTTTAAAAATTTTTATTTAAAATTCTTGTGTAAAAATGTGAAAATGCTTAGGAAGTTCAATGCCAAAGAGCCATACAGCATTCTAACAGAGGGACAGATCTTGCCTCAGACTGTGATGCAGGTGAATGTGGCACTTAATTTTTTCCTGATTCTGCAGGCACCACAGTAGATAAATTATTCACCTATCATTGACCGTGACAAGATGACTAATTACCCCCTGATAATCGCACTCCAAGTATTCCCCATATCAGAGCAAATAGTATGCACTTATAATCAACAAATAATGTTGATCTTTTGACCAACATTCAAGTAGGGGAGCATTTAGGAAATAGTGATCACAATAAGGTAATTTTTTAAATAAACTCAAAAAAGCAAAAGCACATGGGGTATACTAAAACATATAATTTTTAAAAAGCCAATTTCAATAAGATTAGGGCAGCTCTACAACATATTGACTGGCATAAACTCCTTAGTGATAAAAACACTGAGAATAAATGGAAACTATTTAAACAAATATTAGAAAGGTACATTTCTCAGTATGTACCATTGGGTAATAAATATAAAATAAACAAATTAAAACCAATGTGGCTTAGTAGAGAAGTAAAACGAGAGATTAACAATAAGAATCGGACAAATCAGAGGTATCCTATTTAAGATATAAGGAAGCCAATAATGCTTGCAAAAAGGCAATTAAAATGGCAAAACTTGAAAATCATCAATTCTAAAAAAAAAAAAAATGAAAGTGTAGGTATACTGGAAACAGAGAGGGGTTTGTTAGCTAATGAAGACTAGGAACAGGCTGAAATTTTAAATAACTATTTTTCTTCAGTATATATTAATGAGGATCCTATGGCAAGAGAAATGCAAATTATTGCTGCAAAAAAAATTGCAGATAACATGTGTGCTTGGATGACTCGAGACAAGGTGCTACAGAAGTTAAAGAAAATGAATGTAAATAAAGCTGCGGGGCCTGACGGTATTCACCCACTAGTACTTAAGGAGCTAAGTGGGGAAATAAGTGAACCTCTGAATTAAATTTTTCAAGGTTCTTTTGTTTCAGGTATTGTACCGGAGGATTGGAGGAAGGCAGATGTTGTTCCTATATTTTAAAAGGGTTCAAAATCCTTGCCTGGAAATTATAGATCTGTGAGCTTAACTTCTGTGACTGGGAATATTTGAAGGGCTAATAAGGGAAAATATTCAGGAATTCATTGGGAAGAACTTTGTTATTAACAATAATCTGCATGGTTTTATGAAACATAGGTCATGTAAAACTAACCTAATTGCATTCTACGAAGAAGTAAGTAGCAGTATAGATCAGGGTGTTGCAGTGGATGTGATCTACTTGGATTTTGCCAAGGCAATTATTGTATTTGTTCTCATGAGTATAGACAGTCTAAGACAGACTAATAATAGGTTAGTCTTCAAACTAAAAGAAAGTGGTCTAGATGAATATTCTTGTTCTTGGGTAGAACATTGGCTTAAGGATAGAGTACAATGAGTTGTCATTAATGGTAAATTTTCAGGCTGGACAAAAGTGGTAGGTGGTGTCCCTCAGGGTTCTGTTTTGGGACTGCTCCTACTTAACATATTTATAAATGATCTTGAAAAAGGGATTGAAAGCCATGTATCAGTGTTTGCAGATGACACAAAACTTTGTAAAGTAATAAAATGTGAGCAGGATATTGCTTTACTGCAGAGGGATTTGGATAGATTGGGGGACTGGGTACTAAAATGGCAGATGCAATTTAACGTAGAGAAATGCAAAGTTATGCACTTTGGAGTTAAGAATGCACAAGCAATTTACACCCTAAATGGTAGTGAACTAAGGATAACCACACACAAGAAGGATTTGGGAATTGTTATAGACAACAAATTAGGCAGCAATATGCAATGTCAATCTGCAGTTGCTAAGGCCAGTAAGCTTTTGTCATGTATAAATAGGGACATAAATTCTCAGGATGAAAATATAATTTTACCTCTTTATAAATCGTTGGTAAGACCACACCTTGAATATGCTGTGCAATTTTGGGCACCTGTTCTACAGAAAGATATCATGGCACTAGAAAAAGTGCAGAGACGAGCTACAAAACTGATAAAAGGAACGGAGCATTTTAGTTACAAAGAATGCTTAAAAAATTTAAGTCTGTTTAGTTTGGAAAAACAGCGCCTGAGAGGGGATATGATAGCATTATACAAATATATTCGTGGCCAGTACAAACCTTTATCTGGAAATCTATTCATAAACAGGGCTATACATAGGACACAAGGTCACACATTTATGCTGAAAGAAAGGAGATTTCATCTAAGGCAAAGATGTAAGAGCAATAAGGATATGGAATTCTCTGCCTGAAGAGGTGGTTTTATCAGAGTCCATACAGATGTTTAAACTACAATTGGATAAATACTTGCAAAAACATAACATACAGGGAAATAATTTCTAATTAGTGGGGTAATAGCTGCTTGATCCAAGGAGACATCTGACTGCTATTTTGTGGTCAAGAAGGAATTTTTTCCTAGTTTATTGCAAAATTGGAAGCGCTTCAGACTAAGTTTTTTGCCTTCTTTTCGATCAACAGCAAATACATATGTGAGGAAGGCTGAACTTGAGCTATGTAACTATGTAATTTGAATAGATAGGCTGCTTGAATTTAAAAAATGTATGGCTGTTGAGAGATCATTGCAATCAAAAACTGCTAAAACTGCTTTTTTGGAAAAATATGAAATTGGTATGTCTTAAACTTTCCATTTCAACATCCACATATACCCCGGAGTATCTATTTTACGATATGGTAGGCCTTTGTGATATAGTTTGAAATAGCCACCTGCTAAAATGCTCCAAATTGATACATAGATCCAGCATCAAAATTCCAAGTTTGAACAACATATGAAGTGTTACATTGCCGTAACACAAATAAGGATTGCAGCAAAATCTCAATGTGTGTGTGTCAAGAACATAGAAAAAAATACTTGGCTAAGATTCCTAAGGAGCACTGTCATAAGTTGTGTTTGATTATGCATCTCATTTGCAGCTGGTCATAACAGCAAACGGGTGCTCTGCTAAGTACTAAATATGCTTGCCATGAAGGTGTTGAATAATTTTCAGACTGGATAAGTTGTATTTTTCAGTTGAATTTGGGAAGAACAATTGAAGCATCCATTGGGTTGAGCTATTTCAATTGCTTTTGTTTGATTTGTTCATTGCAGACAGCTGGAAGGTTGTAAATTGTGACAATAAACCTGCTTTTCAATGGGAGTTAAATAAGTTTGATTACAACTGTATATAATGCAATATAATTCCAAGTTTATTTTGCTATCAATATATATTATAATATATAGAGAGATAATATTATAAAAATACGTAAAATTGAGAAAAGCGTAGTCAGTAAACGAGTCAAGGTGAATGAAAACAGGAATCAGCCAAAGTCGGGTACACAGTAATAGTCACACAGGCAAACAAGACAGGCAAGAGTTAAAGACAAAAACAGAAAATCAGTCACTATAGGTGGGGTGAAGAATAGACCAGGAGCTTGTATGGTGAACCTCACAACACCACTAAAAATAAGACAAGCAAACACTTATACAAAGTATAAGAAGACAAGCTCCAAATAATATGTGAATAATACGTATTGATACCACCTTGAATAACATATGCCAATCTAATATCACAGCTCAGAAAAAACAAAAACAGTATATGGTGTAATACAGTAGATACAAGGAAAAGGGGAGGGGGAAGTGAGAGCGTAGAAGTATGCAGGCTTGTCTCCCCAAAGGGGGTAAAAATCCATACGACTGTGCTTCAATCTGTAGCTGTAGGTCATAAAGAGACGAGCCAATAGTGTGCTCTATTAAAACAACACTTTTAATGATTAAAATTGCACTTACAAGAAGGCAGTGTATCCAAGCATATCTCCACCTGAGGTGGACCTCTAAATGAGCAAGATGGAGTAAACATAAACTATCAATAAAAAATTTTTTTTTTTAAATCCAACATGTTTCGTCCAGACGAGTAGACTTCCTCAGGGTACTGGGACACTGCAATGACTTTTCCGTTTATATATGGTGTTGCAGGAATGCGAGGCCAGGAAACATATAAGAGATTGGACACAGGTTCTCTCAGGAAGCAATCAACCGTTTATTTTGTAACTGTCTCAGCCAGACTCATGTCTGCAAAGGGCTGAATCCTGAATCACAAGTTAACAACACTTATATATCATAGATGATGCAGTTCATACTTAAGCGAGATGTGCAAGAGTTACTCCCATACTGTGGCAATTAATAACCAATTAGCAAGCGTTTAACTATTACTTTATTCATTTCCTACTTTACTGTGTATGAACATTCTTAGCATTCCTGTACGTGTCCTGGCCCTGATCATGTACAGCTCTTGTCCCATATATGGGCATATGGCCAGTGGCGTCTCTAGGATTCATTTTTAGGGGGGGCACATGGAGGGCCAGGGACAAAAATAGGAGGGCACATTTAACTCCGCCCTCGCCGCAGTTTGACCCCGCCCCTATCGCATGTTAAGCCCTGCCCCCGACCAATGTGTTCTGTTTTTTTAATACTTCCTGGTGGAGGATTCATTATTTTCCACCAGGGATTATTAAAAAAAACAAACACATTACCCTTGATACAGTGCCATAGTTGCCAACATTTGAAAAAAAAATTCCAAGGACATTTTGCAGCACAGCTATCAATTACTGTCTGGGTATAATATCCCTGGACAGTCAGTGCTCTCTGTATAATACAGGTTGTGTGTATAATAAATTGGGACACTCAGTGCTCCCTGTATAGTGCTGCTCTCTGTATAATACAGGTCTGTTTGTGTATAATATCCCAAGACAGAGAGCAGTACTATACAGAGAGCACTGACTGTCCCGGGATATTATACAGGCACAGGCCTGTATTATACAGAGAGCAGCACTATACAGGAAGCACTGACTGTCCCGGGATATTATATACACACAGATCTGTATTATACAGATAGCTGAGCATATACCCCATGTCCCAATCTCTAGACTACTAGTACCTGTCAACAGCAGCTCCCAGACGCGTGTAACAGGGCTAAAGTATGCGGCAGCTCACACAGATGATTCAGAGGTAAAGTGCACTCGCTGGCAGAGCCAAATTGGGAATCCCTGGGAATCCAAAGCAGCCCTGGAAAAAAAAATGTATGCCATTCCTACAGGTCAATAAATAAATAAATAAATATATATATATACAGGGAGTGCAGAATTATTAGGCAAGTTGTATTTTTGAGGATTAAATTTTATTATTGAACAACAACCATGTTCTCAATGAACCCAAAAAACTCATTAATATCAAAGCTGAATATTTTTGGAAGTAGTTTTTAGTTTGTTTTTAGTTATAGCTATGTTAGGGGGATATCTGTGTGTGCAGGTGACTATTACTGTGCATAATTATTAGGCAACTTAACAAAAAACAAATATATACCCATTTCAATTATTTATTATTACCAGTGAAACCAATATAACATCTCAACATTCACAAATATACATTTCTGACATTCAAAAACAAAACAAAAACAAATCAGTGACCAATATAGCCACCTTTCTTTGCAAGGACACTCAAAAGCCTGCCATCCATGGATTCTGTCAGTGTTTTGATCTGTTCACCATCAACATTGCGTGCAGCAGCAACCACAGCCTCCCAGACACTGTTCAGAGAGGTGTACTGTTTTCCCTCCTTGTAAATCTCACATTTGATGATGGACCACAGGTTCTCAATGGGGTTCAGATCAGGTGAACAAGGAGGCCATGTCATTAGATTTTCTTCTTTTATACCCTTTCTTGCCAGCCACGCTGTGGAGTACTTGGACGCGTGTGATGGAGCATTGTCCTGCATGAAAATCATGTTTTTCTTGAAGGATGCAGACTTCTTCCTGTACCACTGCTTGAAGAAGGTGTCTTCCAGGAACTGGCAGTAGGACTGGGAGTTGAGCTTGACTCCATTCTCAACCCGAAAAGGCCCCACAAGCTCATCTTTGATGATACCAGCCCAAACCAGTACTCCACCTCCACCTTGCTGGCGTCTGAGTCGGACTGGAGCTCTCTGCCCTTTACCAATCCAGCCACGGGCCCATCCATCTGGCCCATCAAGACTCACTCTCATTTCATCAGTCCATAAAACCTTAGAAAAATCAGTCTTGAGATATTTCTTGGCCCAGTCTTGACGTTTCAGCTTGTGTGTCTTGTTCAGTGGTGGTCGTCTTTCAGCCTTTCTTACCTTGGCCATGTCTCTGAGTATTGCACACCTTGTGCTTTTGGGCACTCCAGTGATGTTGCAGCTCTGAAATATGGCCAAACTGGTGGCAAGTGGCATCGTGGCAGCTGCACGCTTGACTTTTCTCAGTTCATGGGCAGTTATTTTGCGCCTTGGTTTTTCCACACGCTTCTTGCGACCCTGTTGACTATTTTGAATGAAACGCTTGATTGTTCGATGATCACGCTTCAGAAGCTTTGCAATTTTAAGAGTGCTGCATCCCTCTGCAAGATATCTCACTATTTTTGACTTTTCTGAGCCTGTCAAGTCCTTCTTTTGACCCATTTTGCCAAAGGAAAGGAAGTTGCCTAATAATTATGCACACCTGATATAGGTTGTTGATGTCATTAGACCACACCCCTTCTCATTACAGAGATGCACATCACCTAATATGCTTAATTGGTAGTAGGCTTTCGAGCCTATACAGCTTGGAGTAAGACAACATGCATGATGATGTGGTCAAAATACTCATTTGCCTAATAATTCTGCACTCCCTGTAGTACAGTAAGCACACAAGCTCACTGACATGCACAAATAGGCTTACTGACAGACAAAACTCCCTGACTCACACACAAGCTTACTACAGACAAACTCACTTGTATAAACAGAAGGCTCACTACAAAGAAGTTCAGGGACACACACAAGCTCACTAAAGACAAGCTCACTGACACACACATGCTCACTAAATAGAAGCTCACTGACACACACAAGCAGTACCATTTTAACAGAGTTAGGGCCCCTGGGCAAAGCAATGCACTGGGGCCCTTCCTACACAACAACTCACAGGAATTTTAATTATTAATAGACTGCTGAGTCCACACACACAGACTGCTGAGTCCATACACACACAGACTGCTGAGTTCATACACACACACACACACACACAGACTGCTGAGTCCATACACACACACACACAGACTGCTGAGTCCATACACACACAAACACACACACTGGTGAGTCCATACACACACACAAAACACACAGACTGCTGAGTCCATACACACACACAAAACACACAGACTGCTGAGTCCATACACACACACACACACACACAGACTGCTGAGTCCATACACACACACAGACTGCTGAGTCCATACACACACACACACGAGGGAGGCGGGGCTTCGTTTGGGGCGGGGTCTGTGCCAGGGAGCATGTCAGTGCTCCCTCCGGCCACAGACAGCCCCCAGCACTGCATTCCCTCGGGCTGTAACAGATTGTTACAGCCCGAGGGAATATAATTGAAGCCCATGGCCAGCAAGTTGCTGGCATTTGGGGGGGCCCAAGGGGGGGGCCATGCCCCCTCTGCCCCCCCCAGCGACGCCACTGCATATGGCTCTGAGGCATTTCCGAGATCGTCTACCATGATGCTTTAGAACCTTAATACAGGTGACTGACAAGCATCATAACACAATGAGTCCTGTAAGGCTCATACCACGCTGGAACAGATGGGGCTATATAGTGTCTTCTTGGTTGAGTGATTTATATTTACACAAAGCCAGTACATGGGATGCTGTTTTTCGTTCTACTGTGGCATCAATGATGCTGCGGAGGGACTGGAGCAGCACTGGGATGAAGCATGGGAGTATTATGCTGAGCGCTAGCAAGAATAGGACTCCTCCCACCATGGTCTTTAGGCCCCTGAAAGAATCAAACCATCCTGTAAACCAACCACCTGTGTTAAGCCTGTTCTAGGTCAGTACTGGGACGTGGGCTAGTGTTCTCATCTTATCGGTGATCTCACTAATGGCCTTTCCTTCATCATGAATCTGAAGGCAACAGTTAGACAGGTTGAATTTTTCACATACACCCTCTTCAGTAGCCAGCAGGTAGTCTAGGGCCTGGCGGTTCTGATAAATAGCGGACCACATCCTAGTATTTTGTTTGACCAGAAGATTGAGGGCTTTCACAGTTTCGTCTGTAACTATTTCAACCATGGCTTCTAACCTAATTATTCAATATAGGGGTGCAATAACCATAAGTACCATCCTCAGCCCAAGTGGCAGGGTTATAATAGTTAATTATACGTACAGGGGGCCACTTATCATCTTTCCATTGACCTATCATTAGTTCCCCTTCGTTCACTTAGGAACTGTTCATATACAGGGCATCCTAGTTTGTCGCCCTCCCTGAGGAAGGTTTCAGAGTTTCCAGTACACAGATTCCCGACCAATCCCTGGGGAGTTCAGAGTATGCCTTAAGGGCACAGATTCAATACATATTATTCGGTGCTTTCCAGGTGGACACTGCAGAGAGATTGGTCCATACATCCTTCAGATGGGAGTAGCTCCCGAACAGGCTAGGGATTGGTTCAGGGACATTGGCTGTGGACCACCAGGAGGTTTGCTGCCATAAACACTTCAGAGTACCTACAAAAGTCTTAAATTCTGGGCCCGATCTGCCTATGCACATTCCCGATTATGGAGGTTTTTAGCAACCATTCAGATTTGGTATGGGGTAATAAACCTCCCTCCTCACCACGCTATACTACCTGCAGGTCAGTCTCATGTGCTTCCCAGGGCCACTAATCGCACATATTGGTGCCACCACATACATAGCTCAATCTCTAAATGTCACCAATTGCTATGTTTTCGGCTAGGTCAGGAAACAGGTTGTAACAGGACTACAATTTCTGCCTGGACTCCTTTAACAATACATAACCTGGATATACAAAAGAACCGACTTGCCTGTTTTATGCGAACCACTATTGCCCAAAAACGAATCCAAACTACCGAACACCCTGAAGTGAAGCTAAGTGATATTTTACCTCCCAGACCGGCACAGCCGTTTGCATGGTTCAGCACGAATCCTTTGTGTAAAGTATAGGTGGCCGCCATTTCGGGACTTTGCATGTGTTCGTGGCCATCTTACGCACGAACAGCGGTGTTTTGCCATCAATCGTGTGGAACTAAAAACGAAAAACGGATATGCAAACAGGCGAACACCGCTGAGACCTCCGTGACAACGTAGATTCGTGCTGAAACTACCGAACAGCCGGCCGTTCGGTAGAAAGATTAAACCATGCATGGGGATTCCGGCGAATGCCAAGATAGCTGTGGATGGCAAGATTTTCGTGTGTTTTCAATGCACGAACGGGGACCGACCGCAAGGCCAAAACTTGTGGAACTATTTTCGTCTAGAAAGTCTGTGCGGTCGGTCAAAACTTCAAAGACCCATAACTCCCGAACGCTTTAACCGAATGGGCTGGATTTTTGATATGTTGTTCCCCTGAACAAGAGCTATCTTGTAGGATACATGAATTTAAGGGTGTACCCCTGGTTTTGGGGTACATCCAGAACTTGGGTAAAATTGTGTGTGTTTTAATTATGAGGGGAGGAGACGTGGGAGTTGTACCATGTTTGTGATTGGGTATTGTGTTAATTATGAAGGTGTAGCCCTTTCCAGGGCAGCATTGCATAAAAGGAGACCCCTGTCAATAAACATCAGTTCTGCTTGACCCTTCAAAACATAGTCTCGTCTCGTTCTTGGAAGGGGATTTATTGTACAGTTACTCTGCTCCATTTTACAGTATGCCTGACTCTGCCCTTGGATCTCGTGGATGGGAATAAGAACTCCATTACTACACAGCAGCTTGCCAGGAAAAGGATGTCTCCAATGGCAGATACCCCCTTACTACCTGGGTAGCCATTACATTGTTGGCAACGCTGGGATGGTCCTTTTCATCCACAAAGCAAGTGCTGAATGGAGTCCCAGTACACTAGATTGAAGAGACCCACACTGAAAGATCTGTTGGAGACTGGGGGAAGGAGTGCCAGTAACCGACTACGGAGAGAGCTGATAGCTGACCTGCTAGAGCTGGACGAAATGGATAGATCTATGGAGGTCGCTGAACAACAGGCCCCTGTCAGCGAGGAGGTTGAGATTACCAGCATGGTACAGCGGAGGTTATCCATGTACCCAGCAACTTCCGTGGAACTAATTGAATGACTGTTCCTGGAAGCAAGAGCGGAGATTCGAGAAAACAGGGGATACGAAATTGAGCTGGTAAGAGCTAAACAGCCTATTACACAGACAGCTCCTACTCCCCCACCCGCTGCTGCAGTAAAGAAAATACCATTTACTGCATTTAAAACCTTTGTGGAAAGTGAAGAGGAAATTGATGGATATTTGGCTGACTTTGAGAGACAGTGCTCACTACATCAAGTACCACCAGAGCAATGGGTCACTATCCTGGCTGGGAAATTATCAGGAAAAGCAAATGAGGCTTTTCGGGCCCTTACTTCCGAGGATATCTTACAGTATCAATGGGTAAAAGCTGCACTGCTCACCAGGTACGCTGTAACTCCAGAAACGTACTGCCGCCGCTTCCGGGAGTCCAAGAAGAAGGCTGTGGACTCCCACATGGAATGGGCAAACCGGTTACAAAGGGTGGCATCACATTGGGTCCGAGGGTGCAATGCCAACACCGGAGAGGAAGTATTGCAGCTGTGTGCCTAATGGAACATTTATTTCAAGATCTGTCCGCGGATATACAAGACTGGGTACGAGATCGCTGACCCGCTAACGTAAACGAGGCGGCTCGGCTAGCGGATGAGTATGCGGAAATGAGAAAAGTGAGCCAGGGTACTACATGACTGTCTCATAAGTTAGAACCACGCGCCCCAGCCGTCACCTCACGCCCAGAGTTCCGGGCTCCAGTACCCCCAGGACCGCCACGTCCTCAGGGGTCTAACAACTACCCCCGGGATTCGTCTAGGGTGACGTGCCCTCGCTGCAGCAACACGGGACATATTGCTCGATATTGCCCTTTGGGATCTACAAATAACAATTGGAGATGCACAGCACCCAACACAGAGGCCACTGCATCACGTCCCTCTGCTGCCCACTGCCTGGAGACCGAAGTGGGCCCTGAGGAATGTCTGGGAATCTTGTATGAGGCAGATCCGATACAAGCTGCCTCCCCAGATAACCGCCAGGAGGTGCGTGTGAATGGACAGGTAGCACAAGGCCTGAGAGATTCCGGGGCTACCATCACCTTGATTCAGAAACATCTTGTAAAGCCAGAACATGTGTCCACTCGCACAGTTGCTGTCCGGGTCGCAGGGGGCGCTGTATTCCGCTTACCCACCGCCCGGGTACACTTAGATTGGGGAGTCAGGTCGGTAAAGACCACAGTTGGCATCATGGACAACCTACTTGATGAAGTCGTGTTGGGCAACGACATTGGCCGTCTGGCTTCGGCTTATTTACCTACTCCTGCTGCTGCTTGTCCCGTGACCACCCGCACACAAACCCGTATGGCAGATGATCCTACAACAGGCCGGGAGACCCAGGTAAGCCAAGAACCGACACTTAGCCCCACTAAGGCAGGGAGACCCATAGCTTGGGACACCCCAGAGGAGTTTGGGAGGGAAACTAGAGAGGACCCCACCCTCCAAAAGTATTGAGAATTAGCAGACAGTGGAGGGGATGAGCGGGAATGTTTTATATGGGATGGTGACAGGTTATATAGACTGACCGAAGGCAGAAAGAGAGGCTGTGTCCCAGAAAGTCCCAGTGGTACCCAGAAAGTACCGGTTGGAACTTCTCCGAATCGGCCACGACATTCCGTTGGCAGGACATCTAGGGGGTAACCGCACTACCTACAGGATCACCCAGACCTTCTTTTGGCCGGGGATCTCAAAGGATGTGCGGCCTTACTCCAGCACCTGTGACGTATGCCAACGAGTAGGGAAGAGAGGGGATCACCCTAAAGCTCGACTGTCACCTATGCCTGTGATCGAGGAACCATTTAGCCGAGTGGCAGTCGACCTAGTAGGGCCCCTACCTAACCCCAGCCCCTCTGGTAAGAAATATATTCTTACCGTAGTGGACTATGCTACCCGCTACCCGGAAGCCGTCGCTCTGACAAATATCCAGGCTGACACTGTCGCCAGTGCTCTCGTCGGGATATTCACCACAGTGGGATTTCCTCAGGAAATCCTATCCGACAGAGGGGTATTAAGACCATGCTTAGTGTGATGAGACCAATCTCGCCACATTGCACTGGAGAAGCCTGGTTGCTCGCCTGTTGCCTTTGGATTATGGCCCCATGTTAAAAGGCTTGATTTTCCCCTGCAAAGACATGAAAGCCGGGTCATTTGGTGCTTGCCCTGTTTGAGTGGTGATCATAGGCGTGCGCAGCCTATTGCATTAGGGTGTGCACCCTAAAGCACAAGCACACGCCGCATATATATATGTATATATATATATATATATATATATATACACACACACATATATACACACACTGCTGTGTGTGTGCTGTGTGAGGGTGCTGTTAGTGTGATGTGTGTGTGACGGTGCTGGTAGTGTGCTATGTGGGTGAGGGTGTTTGTGTGTGCGTGCTTGTGAGGATGCTGTTAATGTACTGTGTGTGAGGGTGCTGTTTGTGTGTGTGTGCGCTTGTGAGGGTGCTGTTTATGTACTGTGTGTGAGGGTGCTGTATGTGTGTGTGGGTGCTGTATGTGTGTTGGTGCTGTGTATGTCTGTGGGTGCTGTATGTGTGTGGGTGCTGTGTATGTCTGCGGGTGCTGTGTATGTCTGCGGGTGCTGTGTATGTTTGTGGGTGCTGAATGTGTGTGGGTGCTGAATGTGTGTGGGTGCTGAATGTGTGTGGGTGCTGAATGTGTGTGGGTGCTGTGTATGTCTGTGGGTGCTGTATGTGTATGTGCTGTGTGTGTTGTATGTGTGTGTGGGTGATTGTGGGGGGGTGGAGGTGGGGGTACATTACTTGCTATCCCCCCTCCCTTCTTACCTTTTGTAGGGAGGGGGGATCGTGCTGCTGCTTCCTTCCCTGGTGGTCCAGTGGAGGAAGGGATCGTGCTGCTGTGATCCCTGGTGGTCCAGTGGAGAGTGAACTCTAGCCCCCTGTGGGGCTAGAGTTCACTCTCGCGAGATTTGAGCGTTGCCATGGCAACGCTCATATCTCGCGAGAGGAACCCGGCGGAGCTGCCGGCAAGAGCTCCGCCGGGTCCTCTCCTGCCTCCCTCCCTGCCTGTGGGTCAGTGGGGAGGGAGGCAGAGAGCAGAGCCGGCGCTCGGATAGCGCCGGCTCTGCATGAGCCGACAGGGGAGATCCTGAGATCTCCCCTGCCGGTCTCAATATGCATAGGCGTGCCGCGGGGATTAGGGTGTGCCCAGGCACACCCGGCACACCCCGTGCGCACGCCTATGGTGGTGATACCTCAGATAGCTATGCCACGGAGCCCATTCGTATAACGAAAGATTATGGGAAAGACTTTGGCTCCATGGCAATTGAACTGTATGTGTGTGCTCTGAGCGCCATTCAGTAATAATGTGCGCTCAGATCTGAGTTATCTGGGGATATGTTGAATGTACCTGTTTTGTGCAATGGCTGCACAGTTATATGTTTTATGTGTTTTATTGTCTTTTGCTGCCATGTGTTCAATGGAGTTTTGCCTCTGTCCTTGGAGATAATTGGATTACTTCCCAATTATCTCCAGGATAGAAGACTCTGTGGAACTGGTTTTGGGCAGAAAAGCCATGCTTCCTTTGGTCACAAAGGACTACGATCTATCTTTTAAACCACTGGACCAATTTGGATGATTTTGACATATGTTTGTATTTGGAGTGGCGGATGGGGACCCTAAAGTAAACTAATGGGGGGAACCTATTGTCCTTCCCCCGGCCCCCACCCCTGAGTGGCGAGTGAGGACCCTAAGTTAGAATAAGGGGGGGACCTATTGTCCTCCCCCCTGGCCCCCACCCCTGAGCGGTGGGTGAGGGCCCTAAATTAGAATAAGGGGGGACCTATTGTCCTCCCCTCTGGCATCCACCCCTGAGCGGTGGGTGGGGGCCCTAAATAAAAATGTAACCCCCCCAGGTGACTCTACATTTACCTGTCACCAGGGCCGGTGTAAGGAATTGTGCCACCCTAGGCAAAAGTAAAGTTTGCCGCCCCCCCCATGTGACATCACAATGCCCCACCCATATGATCTGCCATGTTAACTAACACCAGTGCTGCAGTGCCGCCGTGTTTACATTAAAAGGCCTGCAGGGACAGGCTATAGACACCAGAACCACTACATTAAGCTGAAGTGGTTCTGGGACTATAGTGTTTCTTTAATGTGAGGTAAATTAGAGCTTAGTGCCACGAATAATATACTAGATTGCCTACTTACAACCAGATGAGGATGATGATGGGCTCTAGCTGCAGTCTGGCTCCACTGGTCTGGTGTAAAACAGGCTCTCTGGAGGCTGTTTGTAACTGTGGTCACAAAAATCAATTTTCTGGGAGAACGGGAAGCAGCTCCATTTTTTGGGGGCCCTTTACACAGCTCAAGGTCTGGGTCCCAGGGTCCACCTTCATGTTCCAATTAACAGAGTTTGTTCATGGTGGAGTGTGTAGACAATGTCTTGATATGTGTGTAAGGAATGTATTGTGTGAATCTGTGTTTAGAAGTGTAAGGGCTGCAAGGTGTGTTTCTGTGTATGTACGGGATGGTAAAAGGCCTTGCAGGTGCATTGAGTGTGTGTAAGGAATGCATTGTATGCTTCTGTGTGTGTGTAAGGCATGCATTGTGTGTAAGTGGTTGCATTGTTTGTGTGTGTGTGTGTTCGTGTGTACGTATTGTCTGTAATGCATTGTGTGTTTTTCTGTGTGCAAGGGTGCATTGTCTTTTGGTGTGTAAGGGTGCATTGTGAGTGATTGTGTGTGTGTGTGTGTGTGTGAGAGATGGATGTCAATCTCTCCCTCCCTCTGTCACTCTCTCTCTCTCCCCTTCCTTGTCCCTCTCTCTCTCCCTCCCTTGCTACTCTCTTCTCCCTCCCCTTGTCACTCTCTTTCTCCCCGCTGTCACTCTCTTCTCCCTCCCTCCCCACTCTCATATTCCCCCTCCCTCCCCCGGCCAATTCCCTGTCAATTTCTATCTCCCTCACCCCTTCCTGTCAATTTCTCCCCCCACAACAATTCTCCCCCCATCACCTCTCCCCCCCATCAATTTCTTTCTCCCCCTCCCCTACCTCTGTTGTAGCGTGGCCGATCCCTGTATGGTCCGCGGGTCCAGGGAGCTTTTGTTTCCTGTACCTGGCCGGACTAAAAGGAAGTGCACACTCAGTGTTAGTCCGGCCGGGTACAGGAGACAGATGCTCTCTGTACCCACGGACCATACAGGGCTCAGCCACGCTACAGTAAGGGAGTGATGGGAGGAAGCGCTGAGTGCTGAACGCTTCCCTCCTGTCAGCCCCTCTCCTCATGCTGCGCTCAGGCGGTGCACCCTCGTGGACGCACCAGCCCGGGCAAAGCTGCTGCCGCCTGAGGCTCTCTACAGAGCGCTTGGGTGGCTGCAGCATGAGGGGGGCGCTGCCTAGTCCACCTAACAGGTAGCGCCGGCCCTGCCTGTCACAGCAGTCTGATTGGTTAGCTTGAAATCCAGCCAATCAGAGTGCTCTGTGTCATTTTACAGTTCTTTGGAATTTTCCCACGCTGTGTAATTTGACTCATAACTCTCTTACTGGTTACTTTCAATCCACCAATCAATCAGAGTGTTGTTATGAGCCAAATTACACAGCTGTGTAAAATTAAACAGAGCATTCTGATTGGTTGGATTTTAAGCTAATCAATCAGAGTGCTGTGACAGGTAAATGTAGAGACTTACCTGTCAGTCTCTTCATTTACCTGTCAGAGCACTCTGATTGGATGGCTTAAACCAACCAGAGTGCTCTGAGCCTAATTGCAGGGTGGGGCAAAGCTTTATAAGACTTCCCCCGCCCTGCAGCCTTATTCTAATTTAGAGAGGACAATAGGTCCCCCCCCTTATTCTAATTTAGGGCCCCCACCCACGGCTCAGGGGTGGGGGTGGGGTGGGGGAAGGACAATAGATCCCACCCTTATTGATATTTAAAGCCCCCACCCGCCGCTCAGGGGTGGGGGCCGGAGAGGGAGGACAATAGGTCCCCCCCCCTTATTCTTCTTTAGGGCCCCAACCCGCCGTTCGGGGTGGGGGGGGGACATTATTTTTGTTTTTAACGGTATAGCGAGTAGGGGCATAATTTAATTTGGCTGAAAGACCAATTTAGGTCTATCAGCCTTTTAGTAGATAGCTCCCTAATACCGTGGGAATTAGGGAGTTATCTACTTATTCATTCTTGTCATTCCATTGACAGGCTAAGTAACTTACATTTTATATGAATGTATGTTACTTGATTGTTGTAAGTGTTGCAAATGCTTACAGCTGAATCCTGTCTATGTTTGTATACTTTTTATTTAACCCCTTAAGGACTGGCGGACGTTCTATGCCGTCCTTAGGGAACCGGCTCTAAACGCAGGAGTGTCGCATAGAACGCCCAAACCGTCTTTTCTACTTACCCCGTCGCCGGCAATCCCAAGCCGGCGATCGCGGTATGAATACTCACCTGGGAGCCCAGGGAGTCCCCCTCCGTCCTCTTCAGCCCCCCTGGGCCATGTGATCGCGAGGTTCTTGCGAGGACCTCGCGATCACATGGACAGCATAGCCGTCCAAGGCATTGCCAGCAGGGGGAGTGCCTGTAATGACAGGTACTCCCCCTGCTGCCTGAAATTTTTTTTTTAAAGTTTCAAACAGTGTAAAATAACTTTATATATACTTAGATCATATAAATATATATTTATTATATATATAAACTAAGTATATATATACACATATACACTCATACACATATATACACAGTCTATATGTATATATATATATATAATTATAAATATATATTAATATCAAAATACACGTACAATGATATTGATTAAATATATATATCATTTTCATTATATATTTATATATAATATAAAATAAATCTGTAAATACGTTAAAAAAAAAAAATATATATATATATATATGTGTGTGTGTGTGTGTGTGTGTGTAAATTCGTTCTAACTGTATTTTAAAATTAATATATATATTGATATCAAAATACATGTATATATCTATATACATAAGTATATACGTATATAGACAGCATGTGGTGGTATGATCCCCACCAAAGGATATAAGTCAGGATTCAAGATGTATCAGGAACAACAAATAAAGTAGTAAAAACTATAACTTTATTGTTACAAAATAAAAAATATGTAATAAAAGAAGTAACAATAAAGTTATAGTTTTTACTACTTTATTTGTTGTTCCTGATACATCTTGAATCCTGACTTATATCCTTTGGTGGGGATCATACCACCACATGCTGTCTATACCAGAGCAAGATATTTGCTCTGAAATTTGTAAGTAGGATACTTTTCCTTTATTTGCACACTTTTTAATAGATATACTACACTATTGGATTTTATTTCTATTTTTATCTTTCCATATACCACTGTGGAGGATTGGATACCGCATTATACCATCACTTGATATCCTGAGACGGGGATTATACTGTCTAGGCGCTATACGGCAGAGCTCTGAGTAGCTCTGCAAAGTGTGAGTGAGTCTTTTATAAGCTTTTATATACTCTTATTTCACTTGACATATTGCACTATTATTGTTCTGTACTTTTTTGTCATGAGGGGGGAGCTGCCTAGTCCACCTAACAGGTAGCGCCGGCCCTGCCTGTCACAGCGCTCTGATTGGTTAGCTTGAAATCCAGCCAATCAGAGTGCTCTGTGTCATTTTACACAGCGTGGGAAAGTTCTTTGGAATTTTCCCACGCTGTGTAATTTGACTCATAACTCTCTGATTGGTTACTTTCAATCCACCAATCAGAGTGTTTTTATGAGTCAAATTACACAGCTGTGTAAAATTAAACAGAGCACTCTGATTGGTTGGATTTCAAGCCAATCAATCAGAGTGCTGTGACAGGTAAATGTAGAGACTTACCCGTCAGTCTCTTCATTTACCTGTCAGAGCACTCTGATTGGATGGCTTAAACCAACCAGAGTGCTCTGAGCCTAATTGCAGGGCGGGGCAAAGCTTTATAAGACTTCCCCTACCCTGCAGAGCTCAGTCTGCGCGGAGCCCTCCATGGGTGAAGATGGTTTATTTTTTTTGCGCTCAGGTTTTTTTGTTTTGTTTTTTCAAAGTGCGTTGGTTATTATGGATTTTTATTTGGCCTTTTTTGGGGCTGAAAAAAGACGATTTTAGAAGAAAGAAAACATCAAATGGTAAGTTGTTTTTTTTTTACAGGTATCTAGTTTATGGTCCCCCCTCATTATTTTTAGGTTGAGGATGTAGGTAGGGGTTATTTTTTTGGGAGGGGGTGACTAGGGGTTTGGGGACCCCTGGTCACCTGGGGGGTTACATTTTTATTTAGGACCCCCACCCGCAGCTCAGGGGTGGGGGCCGGGGGGGAGGACAATAGGTCCCCCCCTTATTCTAATTTAGGGCGCACACCCGACGCTCAGGGGTGGGGGCGACAAAAGGTCCCCCCCTTATTTTACTTTAGGGCCCCATCTGCCGCTCAGGAGTGGGGGCCGGGGGGGAGGACTATAGGCCCCCCTTATTCTTCTTTAGGGCCCCCATCTGCTGCTCAGGGGTGGGGGCCAGGGGGAGGACAATAGGTCCCCCCCTTATTGATATTTGGGGCCCCAACCTGCCACTCAGGGGTGTGGGCCGGGGGAGAGGACAAGGTATTGATATTTAGGGCCCCCACCCACCGCTCAGGGGTGGGTGCCAGGGTGGAGGACAATAGGTCCCCCCCTTATTCTAATTTAGGGCCCCCACGGTATAGCGAGTAGGGGCATAATTTACTAATACTAAGTAATCTTTACTTAGTATTAGTAAATTTGGCTGAAATACCAATTTAGGTCTATCAGCCTTTTAGTAGATAACTCTCTAATTCCCACGGTATTAGGGAGCTATCTACTTATTCATTCCTGTCATTTCATTGACAGGCTAAGTAACTTACATTTTATATGAATGTATGTTACTTGATTGTTGTAAGTGTTGCAAATGCTTACAGCTGAATCCTGGCTATGTTTGTATACTTTTTATTTAACCCCTTAAGGACGGTCTACGTGTATTTTAATATATGTGTAAATTCGTTCTAACTGTATTTTAAAATTAATATATATATTAATATCAAAATACATGTATATATATCTGGCCAAAATTTACATTCAAATTAGTTTTTTGCATTTTCAAATATTAACACTAACTTTGGCCAGTGTTTGTGACCAAAAAAGACTGGGCATAACCCATTTGCAATACCTTGGGTTGTCTACTTTTGCAAATGGTATGCCATCATGGGGGTAATTTTTATTCTTGGGCTACCATACGGTCTCAAAGGCAACATAACCAATCTGACAAATTTCAGTGTGAAAAAAATGAAAAATGTAACATGCTATATTTGACCCTGTAACTTCCCAAAACACCATAAAACCTGTACATAGGGGTTACTGTTTTACATGCGAAACATCGCTGAAAACAAATACGTGTATTTTATTGCAGTAAAATGAAACAGTATTATGACATTCACAGTTAGAATGTCACGTAGAACTAAACATTTTTTAAAAATTCCTATTTTCTCTAATTATTTTATATTTTATTCATATTAAATTATGTTTTATACCTAAATATTTTGATGTTAAATGAAAGCCCTGTTTCCCCCGAATAAAATTATATATAATAAGTGTGGGTGCACATAATATGAAAGAGGTGAATTACGTGCGAACAGACATATAGCGCAAATTCAAGTTTTTGTTTACTTTTTGTTTTGATCACAACGTGTACATTTGGCTCAGTCCTTAACCCCTTAACGACGAGTGACGGACGAGGTCCATCACTCAGGGGATTGCCATAACGACGAGTGATGGACCTTGTCCGTCACTAGTTAAAATTAACCCCGGATCACGGCTATCGCAGGGTTAATGTTGATCCAGTCTGTCTCTGTATTAGAGGCAGACCGGGAGCACCCTATCAGGCTGCCCCAGCACATGTGCTCGCTCTGACAGCATGTCAGAGTGAGCACATGTGCTGCATATACTCACCTTCCGCCTCCCTGTACTTCCTGGTTCTGTGTGAAGTGCAGGGAGCCGGAACAGTGCCCCCTGTTAAAAAAATAAAATAAAGTTTATTTAAAATCCCACCCCCCTTTATTCATTTTAATTAAAAATTAACCCCTTCCCTGCCAATTGATCACTGACTACAGTGATCAATTGGCAGAGATTACATTTCACTGTCATCTGATTTATTTTTTTTAACCCCTGAGGGTTACTTATTTTTTCTTTTTTCTGAGGGTTACATTTATTTAATTAATTAATTTAAATATTTTAAAATTATATATTTAGCTAGCTGGGGTGGGTGGAAGTTAGTGGGGAATTGGGGGATTTGGTGTTAGGCTAACTAGGGGTTAACATTAAAAAAGTTTTAAAATAAACTTTAAAAAGTAAAAAATTAAGCTAAAAAAACGTTTAAGTAAAAAATAAAAAAAACACCCCCCTTTACCCAGTCCAAATAAAAATGAACCCCTTCCCTGCCAGTCGATCACTGCCTCAGGGGTTCAGTCGATCACTGCCTCAGGGGTTCAATTTATTTAATTCTTTAATTTAAATATTGTATAATTATATATTTTGCTAGCTGGGGTGGGTGGGAGGTATGGGAAAATGGGGAATTTACGGTTAGTGCTGCTTACTGCTAGTTAGGGGTTAATGGTAAAAAAAAAAAGTTTTGAGAAAGTTTAGGAAAGTTTAAATAAGCAAAAAAAAAAGTTTAAAAACTAGTTTTTAAAAGTAAAAAAAGTTTAAAAAAGAAAAAAACACATTTAAAAAGGCTCATTACCACTACAAATGGAACAAACCAGAGAAAAAATTATCCCACGCTAAGGTTCAAAATATGCCTTTTGAATTACCCCAGGGTATATTCTTTAATAAATAGTATGTGTTTGTGGGAAATTTTCAATAATCAACCATCTAAACTACTCCAAATTGGAACATGGACACAGCGTAAAACTTCAAAGTTAGAAAAAAACTGAATGGCTGCGTCTCAAATGCGCCCCTTCAACATCCACATATACATGGCAAAGGTACATACGTGGTATTGCTGGACTCAGACGACATAGCTGAGCAACATATGAAGTATTATACAGTCATAGCACACATAAGGTTTGCAAAATATACCGTGCAAACTCACTTTGTGTGCCAAAAAGGCAGAAAAAACACTTATTACCACTACACTTGGTACAAGCCAGTGGAAAAATTATCCCACGCTAAGGTTCAAAATAGGCCTTTTGAAATACCCTGGGATTTCATCTTTAAGAAATGGTATGGCTTTATGGGGTATTTGGATTATATAGCCTTGTAAAATAATCTATAATGGTACATGGGCACAGCGTAAAAATGTGAAGTTGGAAAAAAACTGGAATGGCTGCGTCTCAAATGCGCCCCTTCAACATCCACATATACATGGCAAAGGT
>OW240912.1:154254696-154268593 GCA_933207985.1 Pelobates cultripes
GTTTTAATCACAGGTCACAGTATTTATGCAATTCCCCATGCAAGGGGTTTCCAAACTGACATTACAGGGGTTGTACAGGAGGGGACTACATGGGGGACTTACAGTACCACATATTTCTCCCATCAGGCACCGCTGCACGAGAGGGATCATCCTCCCAGAATGCACCGTTAAGTGGATTATCCCCTCGTGCAGCAGAACCGGTAATTCACACAAAAATCTACAACTGGTACAATATACGGTGGATTTACACGAATGGACGTTCGGTAGATAGCTGGGGTCTGGGCGCATCATTCGTGAGATTGCCGCTCAGATCCCAGCTAAAATAACCGAACGCCGCACAGAAAACACATTTCTTTTAAAACATACGAAAAGGACCGATTACTTCTAGTGAACACGATCCTGAAACTCCCGAACGTCCTGGAGGCTCAGCGGTGTTCGTGCCGTCGAATAACTATTGGTAATGCTATGCGTTCGACGACACGGCCCCGCTGAAGAACAAGGGATCCAAGATGGCCAACCGCCGCATGGTCGGTAGTCGAACGACGGCCACCCAGGAGAGCCTCTAATAACCGATTGCAACAATGTTGCAATCGGTTAACTAGCGCCACACGCCTCTAAGTGTGTGGGCTATTAGGGGGTATCGCATTCGTTTCACGAACGGCCCTCCAAAGTGCCATTCGCGAAACGAACGGGAATCTCCATACAAACCGCCATTTGCATTCGGCGGAACAGATAGGTACAGGCAATGCAGGGAATACATGAAGCAGGCACATACAGTTACAACGTCTCTCTCTCCAGACCTATAGGCAACCCTTAAAGGCATAGTGTCCAGTTATAGTCCGAGTGGCTAGGTTTGCCACAATGCTCCCCCAGAACCAAGCCGGCATACACAGTCTGATCCCAACGGATCGGCTTGGGGATGTCCGGAGGAGTACTCACGGATCACGGCTCCAAGTCTGTTTGTCTAGACAACCCGTCGGCGTTGCCATTCTGCTTCCCAGGGCGGTAGTGGATAGTAAAGTCAAAAGGCTGCAGCGCCAAACTCCAGCGCAGCAGCCTGGCATTGTCTCCGGACACCCTGTTCAGCCACACCAACGGGTTGTGATCCGTGAGTAAAGTGAAGGGTTGCCTGTATAAGTAGGGTTGCAACTTCTTGAGGGCCCACACCACAGCCAGGCACTCCTTTTCAATGGCGGCGTAGCTTACTTCCCTGGGTAAAAGTTTTCGGCTTAGGTAAGCTACGGGGTGCTCGCCGCCATCGGGTCCAACTTGGCTCAGTACTGCTCCCAATCCAAACATAGAAGCGTCTGTGTGGACGAGAAAGCGTTTAGTTGGATCAGGAGCAGAAAGTACAGGCGAGTTAACAAGCGCCGTCTTGAGCTGTTGGAACGCCTGCTCACACTCTGGGGCCCAGACTACCAACTTAGGGAGGTTCTTGCGGGTCAGGTCTGTGAGGGGTTTGGCGAGGGCGCTATAGTTGGCCACAAACTTCCGGTAGTACCCGGCGTTCCCTAAAAAAGCGAGCACTTGGGTCTTGGTGCGAGGGGTAGGCCATTGGGCGACTGCCTCTATTTTAGCAGGTTCGGGTTTCTGTTGCCCACTCCCTACCCGGTGCCCCAGATACTGGACTTCCGCCATACCGATATGGCATTTGCTGGGTTTTAGGGTCAGTCCGGCCTCTCGGATTCGGTCTAGAATGGCTCCTATGTGAACTAGATGTTCGTGCCAGGAGTGGCTGAATATGGCGATATCATCTAGATACGCGCAGGCATACTCCTGGAACCCATCTAATAGTCTGTCCACCATTCTCTGGAAGGTAGCTGGAGCGTTTTTCATCCCGAATGGCATAACCTTAAACTGATACAGGCCAAACGGGGTGACAAACGCCGACTTAGGGATGGCGTCTTCCGCTAAGGGAATCTGCCAGTACCCTTTGCACAAGTCTATAGTGGTTAGGTATTGACCCCTGGCCATCTTGTCGAGGAGTTCGTCTATTCGGGGCATGGGGTATGCGTCAGAGGTCGTTTTATCATTGAGCCGCCGGTAGTCTACGCAGAAACGGGTCGTCCCATCCCGTTTCGGCACCAGTACTACCGGGGAGGCCCAGGGGCTGTCCGAGTGCTCTATTACTCCTAGCTGAATCATCTCCTCAATTTCCTTGCGCATATTTTCCTTGACTGCTTCTGGAGTGCGGTATGGGGGTTGGCGCAAGGGGGTCGGATCTAACGTTTCTACCTTATGGGTAGCCAACGGGGTATAGCCGGGTAAATTGGAAAACGTGGTCTTCTTTTCCTGAAGCAACTTTTGTACCTGGGCCCGCTCTTGGGCATTTAATCTTTCTCCTAACTGTACCTCTCCCAGATCTCCGCTCTGGCCCTCTTGGTCTAGGAGATCGGGTAGGGGTAGGTTATCAAAATCTTCTGTGGCAGGGGCACAGATTGCGGTGACTTCCTCAGTACATTCGTGGTATGGCTTGAGCATGTTCACATGGAGCATGCGTTTGCCTCCCACGCCGGTAAGCGGGCCGATCACATAGGTGGTGTCACAGATCTGTTCCACCACTTTGTATGGGCCCTGCCAGGAAGCCTGCAGCTTATCTTTGTGGACGGGTCGCAGGATTAGGACTTTCTGCCCCACCTGAAAGCTGCGGTCCCTGGCTCCCTTATCATACCATCGGCGCTGTCGTTGTTGCGCTACCTGGAGATTGTCTCGGACAGTCTGGGTTAGCCTCTCCAGGCGTTCCCGGAACTCGAGCACATATGGTAAGATAGGGGTGCCATTAACGGTTTCGTCTCCCTCCCAGTGTTCCCGTATCAAGTCAAGAGGTCCCCTCACTCTCCTCCCGAATAATAATTCGAACGGAGAGAATCCGGTGGATTCTTGCGGCACTTCTCGATATGCGAACAGTAGGTGGGGTAAAAACCGCTCCCAGTCCTTTTGGGTGTCCATGAACGTGCGGATCATTTGTTTCAGGGTTCCGTTAAACCGTTCACAGAGCCCATTGGACTGGGGGTGATATGGGGAGTTGAGGATTTGTTGTATCCCACAGATTTTCCAGAGCTGATGGGTCACTTCAGCAGTAAACTGGGTGCCTCTATCGGAGATAATCTCCCGGGGAAAGCCTACCCGGGTGAATATCCTCATCAGGGCCTCGGCTACCGTTTCTGCGTGTACGTTCGTTAGGGCCACTGCCTCGGGGTACCGGGTGGCGTAGTCCACCACAGTTAGGACGTACTTCTTGCCGGAGGGGCTGGGTTTTGCAAGGGGACCTATAATGTCTACTGCCACCCTACTGAATGGTTCTTCAATGATGGGCAGAGACCGTAGTCGGGCTTTGTATCTGTCTCCCCTCTTGCCTACCCTTTGGCAGGTATCGCAGGTCTGACAATATCGCTTAATATCCTGGGAAATACCTGGCCAAAAGAAATTTTGGGTCAGCCTGTGCTTGGTCCGACTGATGCCTAGGTGTCCAGACAGAGGGATATCATGGGCTATGCGTAACAGCTCTAACCTATACTTTCGAGGCACTATTAGCTGTTTAATGGGCAACGGTATTGACCCGGACACTACCTTCTCTGCGTGCCGATATAGTAGTCCTTTGTCCCAGATATATCTTTCCCCCGCTAACCCGGCTTGATTTTTATCCATGCGGTCTTTGTATACCTGCAACGAAGGATCTAGGGCTACTTCGGCCCCGAACTCTATGGAATTGGCCCAGGGCATGATAGGGGGTAGGGGAGGGTCATTGCTTACCTGAGCCTCAGAGTGTTCGGATGGTGCAGTGGTGCGGGCCTGTTGCCGGGTCACAGCCGGGTATGCTTCTTGTACGGTGGGCTGTGGAACAAAAGCTGAAGTCAGCTCCCCCAAATCGTTGCCCAAAATCACATCCGCTGGCAAGTCTTGCATCATCCCCACATATACATTCCCGTGCCCCGCTCCCCAATTCAAGTGCACCTTGACCGTGGGTACTTTGTAAATGGCTCCCCCAGCCACCCGCACAGCCACACAGTCCCCCGTGAGCTTGGGCTTTGGTACCAGATGACTTCGTACTAGAGTTAGGGTGGCCCCAGAGTCACGAAGTCCTTGTACTTTCCTCCCCTCCATGTGTACTTCCTGGCGGTGCCCTTGGCGGTTATCGGAGGCGGCCTGGATAGGGTTCACCTCGTGTAGAGTACCGAGGGGTTCCTCCCGGGTTGTCCCCAACTCCAGATTTTGGTAGGATTCGGCCTGTAGACAATGGACTGTGGCACGGTTGCTCGGGGCGGCGTTATTCCAGCCGGGTCGAGGCCGGTTCCGTGGGCAGTCTCTCTGGATGTGCCCCTGTTGGTTGCAGGTATGGCACCGGATTGGTGGACGTGCTGAATATCTGGGGGGGTAGGAATTCTGGTTTACCCCTGGTCGCTGGTACGTTGCGGGGCCCCCTGGAGGGCTGGTCGTTGTAGGGGGGATGGTGGCTCGGGCTGGTATGGGTTGATCTCTCCGATTGTCCTGGAAATCGTCTGCCATATTAGCCGCTTCCTGCAGGGTGTGTGGCTTTCTG
The DNA here is from genome assembly GCA_933207985.1 of Pelobates cultripes. Lineage (NCBI taxonomy): Eukaryota > Metazoa > Chordata > Amphibia > Anura > Pelobatidae > Pelobates > Pelobates cultripes. The sequence goes on from OW240912.1 coordinate 154,259,237, forward strand.
TCCCGGATCCAGTTTTGTAGGTAGGTCGGGACGCCATTGAAGAATTGTTCCAGTACTATTAGCTGGAACAGACCCTCCAATGTATCAACTTGGGCGGCCTCCAGCCACCCTTTGGCAGCTCGTTGCAGCTGGTGCGCCCATTCCACATGGGTGTCCTTAGTGGGTTTTTTAATGTCCCGAAACTTCTTTCGGTATGCCTCTGATGTGATGGCATACCGGGCTAGGATGGCCTGTTTTACTTTAGCGTAGTCTCTACTATCCTCGTCTGGTACTGCCCGGTACGCTTCGGCGACTCGCCCAGATAATCTCCCCGCTAGTAGGGGTACTCTGTCTGCATCATTAATTTCGTGCAGCAAACACAGTCTCTCGAAATCCTGTAAATAGTCGTCAACGCCACCCTCTGTCTCCACATAGCTTTTGAAGGCTTGATATGGGATTTTGGCTTTCCCTGGGAAAATATGGACTGGCGTTGCGGCTCTTTCTCTGGCTTGCTGGTTTCCTGGCGGTCCTCTAGCCATAATGTACTCCTGTACATCAGCGAACAGCCGGTTAATCATCTCTGTAGATGGTGGTTCAGGAAATAAAGCCATCCGTGCTCGGAATTCCGCTGTAAATTCGTTGGTTTGTCCCTCCATTTGAGGTGCTGCAGCAGCTGCGGCTCTGTCTCCTTCCATGAGCTCCGTAATTAGGACAGCCTTTGCCTTGTTACTGGCGATTGCTCCTCTTGCTTCCAGCAGCTCCTTTAATGTGCTCCGTTTTTGCAGGGCGTAATCTGTTCCCATTCACCTGCTGTTCGTGAGGTTTATTCGAATGCGCTAATTCCCGAATGCTTGTTCCTTGATTCGTTTAAAAATCTGCCGAACGTTGCTTTGCTGTGTAAATTCAATCCCACCGCTGCCACCAATTGTAGCGGAGAGGCAGTATGATCCACGATATCTCCGCTGGGTAACAGGAACAACAAAGGATAATCCAGGGAATCAGCATACAATAATCCAGACAGCACTGCAGTAACCCTTCCTTCCCAAGAACTAGACGACACATAGGCTGGGAGTCAACTGACAACCTTTTAATCGGCAGGACAATTTATACAAGTCCCCATGCAAGGGGTTTCCTGAGTCCCTCCCCAGGGGCACTCCCAGAGGGGACTACATGGGGGACTTACAGTATAACATATTCCTCCCATCAGGCACCGCTGCACGAGAGGGATCATCCTCCCAGAATGCACCGTTAAGGGGATTATCCCCTCGTGCAGCAGAACCGGCAATCCATATAAAAATACATAACTTTTAAAATACACAGTGGATTTACACGAATGGACGTTCGGTAGATAGCTGGGGTCTGGGCGCATCATTCGTGAGATTGCCGCTCAGATCCCAGCTAAAATAACCGAACGCCGCACAGAAAACATATTTCTTTCAAAACCCACGAAAAGAACCGATTGCTTTTAGTGAACCTGGTCCTGAAACTCCCGAACGTCCTGGAGGCTCAGCGGTGTTCGTGCCGTCGAATAACTGTTGGCAATGCTATGCGTTCGACGACACAGACCCGCTGAAGAACCAGGGATCCAAGATGGCCGACCGCCGCATGGTCGGTAGTCGAACGACGGCCACCCAGGAGAGCCTCTAATAACCGATTGCAACAATGTTGCAATCGGTTAACTAGCGCCACACGCCTCTAAGTGTGTGGGCTATTAGGGGGTATCGCATTCGTTTCACGAACGGCCCTCCAAAGTGCCGTTCACGAAACGAACGGGAATCCCCATACAAACCGCCATTTGCATTCGACGGAACAGATAGGTACAGGCAATGCAGGGAATACATGAAGCAGGCACATACAGGTACAACGCATCTCTCTCCAGACCTATAGGCAACCCTTAAAGGCATAGTGTCCAGTTATAGTCCGAGTGGCTAGGTTTGCCACAACCCGCTTTAAGGACACTGACTGCTATTCAATCTATAACAGTGAAAAAAGTTTTTTGTTTTTTTAAATCCAAGCTATTGTGACACCAGATCTAATTAGTGGCACTTGTCAGCGTATCCACTGTTAGCGTAACACACCCGCTTTAAGGACACTGACTGCTATTCAATCTATAACAGTGAAAAAAGATTATTTTTTTTTTAAATCCAAGCTATTGTGACAATAGATCTAATTAGTGGCACTGGTCAGCGTATCCACTGTTAGCGTAACACACCCGCTTTAAGGACACTGACTGCTATTCAATCTATAACAGTGAAAAAAGTTTTTTGTTTTTATAAATCCAAGCTATTGTGACACCAGATCTAATTAGTGGCACTTGTCAGCGTATCCACTGTTAGCGTAACACACCCGCTTTAAGGACAATTGACCAAGTTAATTCAATCTTATAACAGTGAAAAAGAGTTTTGTTTTTAAATCCAAGCTATTGTACACCAGATCTAATTAGTGGCACTGGTCAGCGTATCCACTGTTAGCGTAACACACCCGCTTTAAGGACACTAACTGCTATTCAATCTATAACAGTGAAAAAAGAGTTTTGTTTTTATAAATCCAAGCTATTGTGACACCAGATCTAATTAGTGGCACTGGTCAGCGTATCCACTGTTAGCGTAACACACCCGCTTTAAGGACACTGACTGCTATTCAATCTATAGCTAACATGTGGTTAATGGAGTCTGCCTCTATTCCTGGATAATTGGATTACTTTCCCCATTGTCCAGGATAGAGGCCTCTGTAAAACCGGTTTGGGCCAGAAAACCATGCTGCCAGCCAGGCCCCAAAAGACACTTTTGCTAACTTTTGAACCCCTTGTCTGATTTGTGCCATTTTTCTTTTTTTCAATCGTCTCTTTATTAAACATTTTCTTGTTGGGGTACAAAAGAGAAAGGGATACAGGGGTAGTGGACAAGTTCACAAGTATCACAATGCAGTATTTCTTGGACACATTCCCCTGTTCAAGGGGTTACAGTATGCAGTGTTGCAGTGCGTCTGTTGTAATATCGATACAGTAGGGTACATCACTATTGCTCAAGGAGGGTGATTCCCCCTTTTGATCCTAACCTTGTGCTCTCGTGTTTCTGGCGTCTCCGCCCTGGTTTTAGTGCGTTGCTGGGTGCATCCCTCTGTCTCTATTGGTGTGGTGCCCTGTGTGCGTTTTCCTAACTATATACATAAGTGGTCCTGTACTACTTAACTATATACACATTGGAGCTATTAATGCCTCCGGTGCTATCCTCTCCCTTCGGCCCCCCTCCACTCTATTGGTGGGGACGCTAATCATCTCGTATACTTTTTCCCTCTTCCCCACTCGTCCTTTCCCCTGCCATGGATAGTTTATTTAAGTTTAAGTTTGTTGTTGCTGTCTCTCATTTTCTTCCTCTATTGTGTGTTCCCACCATTCTTTGGCTTGGAGTATGTGGTGAGATGCCCCATATTGCGTGGTGAGCTTTGTTTCGTATAACAAGTTGGTGGAGGTTTGCCTAAGAAGTTCCTCTAAGCCGTGTCTTTCAGTTTGTTTCCATGCCCTCGCTATCAGTGTGTTCGCTGCAATAAGTATGTGGAACAATAATGCCGCTTGCGGCTTGTTGTAGGTCTCTAGAGACATGAATAGTAATCCGTTTTCAGGTTGCAGTGTTATGTCAGAGTGTAAAGCTTTCTTGATGATCCCCTCTACCTCTTGCCAATATGGTTTTATCCGATTGCATGTCCACCATATGTGGAGCATCGTGCCCCTCTCTTGGCCGCATCTCCAGCATACCTCGGAGGTGTGCGGGTACATTGCAGCTAACCGGGTTGGTACCATGTACCATCTATACTGCAATTTCCTCATGAGCTCTAGATGTGATGTGCATCTGGACCTCCCCCTATGGGCTGAAAAGGCTTTCTGCCATTGAGTGTCTGTAAACTGGGTGCTTAGGTCTGCGTGCCATTGTTCTCTGAAGGTGTCAGCTTTTCGTATCGCGGGATTGTCGGTTAATAAGGCGTATAGGTATGATATGGTTTTGTGTGGTACCTTCCCCGTTTCACAGATGTTGTGAACACATTCTAGAGGAGCCGGGGCTGCAATATTTGTTTCTTTTATTATTAGTGATTTTATTTGTAGGTATGAGAATAACGTATTGCTAGGTAGCAAATATTTATGGCTTAGGGTTGGGTATTGTTCTAGTTTGCCCTCGTGGTAGAGATGTTTAATCAGTGTGCATCCCTTTTGTATCCATGGTCGATGGTCCAGCATGGGGTTTGCTATGTGCAGGCTATGTAATGGGGTCGACATTCCCCAGTGCAGTGTTTGGCCCAGAATTTTCGTCGTGGAGTCCCATGTGTCTAATAATAGTGAGGTGGTGGGGAGTATCCTGTGGGGGCTGGGTCTCAGTTTGTGGGGTACCCAGAACATATATTTTAAATTGCTCTGTCCTATTTCTGCCGCCTCCATCTCGGCCCATTGAGGCCTGTCCCCGTCTGCGTGTAAGAGGAGGCAAGTTGACATGAGTGTTGCTTTGTAATATGCTCGCACATCTGGCATGCTCAGTCCTCCTTTAGTCAGGGGTCTGTTTAGTATTGCCGATGCTACTCGGATCTTTTTGTTTGCCCATATAAAGCGCGTGATTGTGCGTTGTAATTTGTTCAAATATGTGTTTGGGAGGAATATTTGTAATGTCCTTGTCAGGTATAGGAATTTGGGTAATAGTATCATTTTAAAGGCTGTCAGTCTGCCTACCCACGACAGGTATTTGTTTTCCCATGTTTTCAACGTGTCACTCGTCTCCGTCAATAGTCTACCATAGTTCAGTTCTAGGAGTTTGCCTGGGTGTTTGGGGATTTTTAACCCTAGGAAGGTGAGGTAGTCGTCTCTCCAGTCAAAATGGAAGGTTTCCTTTAAGGCGTGTACCGTGACTTGTGGCATCCCGATCCCCATGGTCTGTATTTTAGTGACGTTCAATCTGTAATATGACTGGGCTCCATATTCTCTGATTTCCTCTATGAGGTTAGGCAGTGAGATCTGTGGTTGTGTGATTGTCAGCATAACGTCATCTGCGAACAGTCCCGCTTTGTATTCTCGTTTCCCCATCTCCACCCCATGGATGCTCATGTTGTTTCTCACTCGGGTAGCTAGTGGTTCTAGAGCCATGATGTATAACAATGGCGACAGGGGGCATCCCTGTCGAGTACCGTTTGACAGTCTAAACGGTGCTGAGAGGAACCCGAGTTCAATACTCGTGCCTCGGGCTCGCTGTACAGTGCCTCCACCGCCGCAATAAACTGGTCGGGCATCCCGAACTTTGACAGAACCGCCCTGAGAAAGCCCCAGTGTAGTCTGTCAAAGGCCTTTTCGGCATCCAGTGACAGAAATATTCCCCCTTTATCCCGCGTCTGGAGCTTATGAAGCAAGTTTATAACTTTCTGTGTATTGTCTGCCCCCTGCCTCCCCTTTACAAAGCCCACTTGGTCAGTGTGTATTATGTGTGGGATTATAGTCCCTAATCTCGTGGCGTATATTTTAGCGAACAGCTTCGCGTCGGTGTTCAGTAGCGAGATGGGTCTAAAATTCTGCGGAGTAGTTGGGGGTTTGTTGGGTTTTGGCAGTGTGACGATGTGGGCCTGTAGCATCTCTTTCGGTAGGGATTTTATGTCTATTGCGTTATTGAAGGTTGTTGCCAGATATGGTGCTAGTATTTGGTTGAACTTCTTATAGTAAAGGTTCGTGAACCCGTCCGGGCCCGGCGATTTGCCCGTTGGTAGGGAGCGGATGGTTTTCATGACTTCTTGGGGTTCTATTCTCCTAGTTAGGTCTGTTTTTTGTTGTGTAGTAAGCGTAGGCATCTGTATCTTATCTAGGTAGGTTGTTATGCTACTATCGTCAGGTTGTATTGTGTCTTTATCATCCCGTAGGTTATACAGGTCATAATAGTATTTGGCGAATACTTCACTAATTTCTATGGGTGTAGTGCGTTTTCGGCCCTTATCTAGTAAGTATGCAATTTTTTGGTTAGTCTGTTTTTGTTTAAGATGTTGTGCTACTAGTTTACTCGCCTTGTTTCCCTGCATATAGTGATTTATCTTAAGTTTGGTCATTTGGGCTTGTGTTTGTTCTAGTGCTTGTTGTCGTATTAATCCCGTTATGTGTAGGATGCGGTGTTTCTTGTCCCCTGTTGGGTGAATCTGATTTTGTGTGTTCAGGTCATATAGTTCTCGTTGCCATTGTTTTAGCTTGGCTTGTGATAGTTTTTTGAGGTATGTTGCCCTCCTGATCAGTAAGCCTCTTGCTACTGTTTTATGTGCCTGCCAAACTGTCTCTGGGGCTACCTCTCCGTTGTCATTTAGGGTAAAGTAGGATTGTAGGTCTTTTCGGAGTTCCTCCGTGTAGTCTTTGTTGAGTAGCAATGTATTATTTAGCTTCCAGGGGCTTCGGTTTTTGAAATCGTATACATTTTTCATGTCGAGGGTCACTGGCGCGTGATGTGACCATGTGATTTGCTTTATGTCGCAAAGTTGGAGTTGGTTTAAGTGTGTACCGGAGATGAGGAAGCCATCTATTCTGGAATACGTGTTGTGAACGTTGGAGAAGTGCGTGTACGCTCTCTCCCCTGGGTGCGTTATTCGCCATGCATCATAGAAATGATGTTCATGTAATAGTTTTTGTATGGCTTTGCATTGTCGTGTCAGTGGTCTCTGTCTATGGCTGTTTTGGGAAAGAGTAGTGTCTAGTGTGGGGTCCCATATGTGGTTGAATGGTAATGCCCAGTTGTATTTGGCTCACTTTGTTGAGGATGCCCTGGAGGAAGCGTTTTTGGTTTCTATTTGGTGCATAGAGGCTGACTAACGTGTAGTCCATGTCGTTTATCTTACCCTGTAGTATGATATACCTGCCATTCGTGTCAATCTCTTGGTGTTGTAAGTCGAAGGTCAGGTGTCTACTCAGGAGGATGGAGGTGCCTCTAGTTTTGCGTGGGGATGTGGCGTGGTATTGGTGTGGGTAGTTTATGGTATGGAGGTTGGGATGGTCGTTGTGCCTGAAGTGCGTCTCCTGTAGACACACTATGTCAGCGTCAAGGGTTTTGAGTTCCCTAGTTAGTATATGCCTTTTTGTGGGTATGTTCAGTCCCCTTACATTATATGTACAGATTCTCACGGTGGTTTCCCAGGGTATCTTTGTGAGTATCGTGTGTTGTGTTCTATCGGTTTGGGGACCATCACTTTTCCCAGCAGCATCAAGCCTAGTGGTGGTACTCCTTTGGTGTTGCGGATGTGAGGGGTTTGTAAAATCCATATGGAGATGGTGTCTAGCATAGCCCGTGGGGGCCTATTTTGCCTGTGCAAGAAAATTGGCACCAGGGGGCAGCTCCCATGCCCCTTTACATTGTGTATGAAGCAGTGTACAGAATCATAAACAATAAACAGAAAATTAACCGTAAACATAAACATAATAACAAAAGTATTTACAAACATTATATCTGCCGTAGGTGCGGCCGGGCACTGCGTGTACGTGCCTTGGGGGTTGAAGCTGAGCTTCGTTATTTGGCCTGTCTCCTCTCCTGCGGCTATTCCTGTTTTAATTATTTGTGTATTGCCCTTTGTTAGGGTACTGTCTAGCATGTCGGTGCTCAGTTACATTTAGGTTGGCATGTCGGGTGGTTAGGGTGTGTTCTACGGTCACATTACCGGGGGGGGGGTGAATTGTCTACGCATATCTGCCTTGGCTGCAGTACTCCATATGCGCATTTCCGCTGTGCCCTTCGTCAAAGTGTCGGTCCGGATCGTCAAAAAGCTGTAGCTACCTACAAATACACTTTTTTTTTTTTTTTCTTCTTCCTTATCCAGCTAAGTCTATTCTGAGCTAAAGTATTCGAACCTCTAATCAAGCAGCGTATACATTATAAGACACTCACAGCAGTATGTACATTACCCATCCCTCTTACGACCCGGTTTAAGTTGGAATGTTGCACCCTATTGGTAACTGGGGTGTCATCAGACAGTTTATTGTCTTTTGTTCTTTCTCCAGTCCGGAGACAGTCTGTTGGTGTTCCTCTCTCCGGCTGGCTGTGCGGGTACCTCAAGCCCCCATGCTGCGAGGATTTTCTGCCCTTCTTCCGGTGACTGTATTACTGTAATTTTTCCTTTCTTGTTCACCAATATCTTTGTGGGGTATCCCAAGCGGTATGGGAGGTGTTGGTCTCTCAAAGACTGTGTTATGTCTCTAAAATCTCTGCGGCGTTTCAGTGTAAAAGCTGATATGTCAGCATAAATTGTTATGTTTTTGTATTTATCTGGCGTGCTTGCTTTCGTCCTGTTTGCATTTAGGACCGCTTCCTTGGCGTGGAAGTAGTGCATCCGCAATAACACGTCTCTCGGCGTGTCTTGGGGTAAAAAATTTGGCTTTGCTGTGCAGTGTATTCTATCTATGAGTAGCATTTCGAGCGGCCAGTCCGGCAGGAGGCTCCTCATAAGGCCAGTGACATGGGCTGTGAGGTCAGCTGTACTCACCGACTCCTCTATACCCCTTATGCGCAGATTGTTTCTGCGGGACCGATCCTCCATGTCTGCAATCTTCACGTCCTGTGTGTCAAGTCTGGCGAGAAGGGTGTCTACCTTGGCCGTCAAGGCATTGTGTGCCGTTTCGTAATCCGCCATCTTGTCCTCCACTCGTGAGGTCCGTGTCCCCAGCTCATGTAAGTCTTGTTTGAGGCCTTTCATAGCTGAATCCAGCTTTAGCAGAATTTTTGCGGACATTTCATCCAGTAAGGCGTGTGGTGTGCGTTAGCACTGGTTCGCTTTCCGCCGGTTGTTCCATGCGGTCTGTGTCATCCTCAGCGCCATCTTGGGCCTGCTCCAGCGGTTGTTGATACTTGGTTTGTCCGGTTCTGGAGGTGAAAAAGCTGCTTTTTTCTGCCTTCTCCATGCCTCTCTTTCCTTTATTGTGCGACATGATATTGTTTGCAGTTGGTTTTCTGGGCTTAAATGTCCATTAAATGCCGTTCAGGAGTGGAGCTGTTAAGCCATGCGACCTTTCCGGTATCCAGCCAGGCCACGCCCCCGAATAAAAAATTTTAATCCAATATAATTGATCAGTGTGGACAGCAAAATCTATTTGTCAATTTTGACAAACAGATAAAAAAAGTTATTACCAAATTGGTGTACATTGACCAGGATTAATTTCAACAAGATCCACTCAAGATAAGATGAGAAAAACATTAAACATCTTGTTCTTAGCAAGGGGAAAGGGTAGATCCATGATGGCCCTGTCTTTAGATGCCGAGACGTTCTCTGCCAGGGATAATCTGGTCTACTAAGTTTTCTGTAGAAGCAATATTGTGTCTGTATAGAGCTCCTAGTACCAGAATTATGGGTTCAGGGGTTGTATCACCCTGGTTTGAAATATCTAAC
>OW240912.1:154268693-154325285 GCA_933207985.1 Pelobates cultripes
CCCTGTCATGCCACACTCCCCATACACTTACCTTTTGGGGGTGTGGATATGACAGGAGCCAATCACATTAGTTTAGAAGCTATTTAAAATTACCTCTCCCTTTACTCCCTGCCCTATCGTGGTTTCTGTTTCAGTTCCTTTTAGCGCTTGTTGTGTTCAGTTGTGTTTTCTTCGTATTGACTTTGGCTTTGTTTCTGACTACGTTTTCTCTTTATCCTTATCTGTTCTGGTTGCCGGCTTGCTGTTTACTGTGTACCAGACCCCGGCTAGTCCTAGTTTACGCTGTCTCTCTGTGCCCTTGACTTCAGATCGTTCCTGACTCTGTCTCCTCTCATATACGTAGAGTCCGGCCATTCTAAGGTCCGGTAGACGTATCTCTCCTCTGTGTTGTCTTCTGTTTAGCTGAATCCTGCGTGTTGGGGTATATTCTCGTTACACCCCCGTCCTTCCCCCCCCCAACAACAGTCCAGGTGTACTCTGCCCCTACAGAGCCTGGCAACATCTAGATAAGATCAGGTAAACACCCCCGTACCTAATAGCCCCCCCCCCCTTTCCTCACCCCCCTTTTTTACCGCCTCCCTCTCTTTCCTTCTTTTTCCTCCTCCGCTTCTCCTCATTCACCCCCCACGGTCCACTGCCTCAAAACCCCACACCCCCCAACACCGCACCTCACAATGTCTCACATGACCACTCAGGCCACCAGCGCTGGGCCCCCGCAACCACAGCCCAATAGAACCACCACTCGTGTATCCATCAATTGCAAGGGCCGTAACGACCCCTCAAAAATACATCAATTCCTACGCTGGGCCAACAGGTCAAAAGCAGATATTCTTCTACTCCAAGAAACCCACTTTACCCAAAACAAGCCGTTCCCTCTCCTGAGCTGACACTATAATAAATATTACACAGCGAACTCTCCAACAGGCAAACAGAATGGGGTAGCGATAATGCTCTGTAAATCATGCCCCCTACAAGTAGAAAAGACACACCCAGACCCAGAGGGACGATACCTCACAATCTCGGGACAAACAAAGGAATACGGACAAACAAAGGAACTCCCTGACCAAATAGCAGGTTGCTTTTACTGTTACTTTTATTTATCTTGTTTTAAGGGTATCTTGAGGGATTCCCCTTTAAGGGTCGCTGCCTTAAGTTGATCAGCGCTGTCTCATCCATTTATCCCTAGGTATCTTATGTCCGTGTTTATGAGGCCAAATGTTGGAGCTGGTGTGGGTCTATATGGATAGGTAGGGCTTCCGTTTTTTTTATATGTTCAGCTTATATCCCGAGATTGTTGTGTAGTCTTGTAAGGCTGTTAAGAGCGTTGGCATGGAGTTAATGGGGTCGGTGATGGTTAACAGTATGTTATCTGCGGAGGCCGCAGTCTTATATTCTTCTCTGCGAATTGGGATTCCTGTGATGGCATTATTTCGTCTGAGCGTTTGTAGAAGAGGTTCTAACGAGATGGTGAAAAGTATGGGGGATAGGAGGCAGCCCTGTCTCGTGCCATTGTGTATTGCGAATGATGGTGGGTGGTTGAGCAGTAGTAGGTAGGAGGTTGGCTGTGGTGGAGGTGTACAGTGTTCGCAGGGCATTAAGGAAGGGTCGTGGGAATCCGAATTTGTGTAGAGTTGCAAACAAAAATGGCCACAGCAGACGGTCGAACGCTTTTTCAGCGTCGAGCGATAGAAGTAAAGTGGGGATTTTTTTATGTGTCACCGTCCATATGAGGTCATAAGTGCGCCTGATATTGTCACAAGCCTGCCTGTTGTGGATGAAGCCTACCTGATATGGGTGGATTATTTTGTGTAGGTAAGGGTCCAAGCCGTTGGCAAGTATTTTAGTAAATAGTTTGATGTCCACATTTAGTAATGAGATGGGCCAGGTTCTAGGAGCATTTCTTTTGGTAGTGGGTCGCCGTTCAATATTGTGTTGAACAAGTTGCATAGGTGTGGGGTTAGTGTGTTCGTGAATGTTTTGTAGTACAGTCCTGTGTATCTGTCTGGGCCTGGGCATTTGTTTGGTTTGTGGCTCATGGGTGATTGGGGCTGCTATTTGATTCGCTATTTGGTGAGGGCAGGCAGCGTAGTTGAGATCAAGTATTGGTCCGTCAAGTCTCGAAGAGCCTTTGGGTCGAGACGCGCTTGCGGGTTATGGTCATACAGTTCTGAGAAGTATGAAAGTAAAAAGGGCTGCGCCACATAAAATCCAAACCATGGTTATTTAAATTGTTTATTATTATATTAAAAGTTAATTTGGTTATTTAATTGTGCCAATTATCTTTTTTATATCCTCTTTTTTTATTTTATTTTTACCCTGGCTTTTTAATTATATTTATTTTATATTATTTTGTTTTATTATATAAATTTTATTATTTTAAACAATTTTTTTGGTTGCACCAACAAATTGCAAGATTCCAGTACCCCAAGAAATCCTAAGTGGGGATCAATCCACTTACGCTGACATCATAGAGCAGGCCGCCTTCTCTCTATTTGTAACTACGTTTCTATTTAATTTATACCATCACCGCTATACAGTGAGCACTATTGGTTGTCTCTTCTTCTCTTTGAGAATTGGTCACCCCTGACGGAGAGATATCCCACCATATATCCCATAAGCGGGGATTATACCGCTTTACCTCAGAGCTGAATATAAGCTCTCGCAAATGTGAGTTTTCCATCATTATCTCTTACTACGTCTTAATTTGAGTCTGACATACTGCACCATTGGTTGTCCGTCTTTTCTCTCTTTCATATAAAGAGGACCCACTATTGTATTTGAAGAATCAACCACCTTACCAGCCTTCCACAAAGACTATCCGTAAGGACACACTATCTGGACTTTTTTATTTTGTTTTTATTTGGATTTTACGTGGCACAGCCCTTTTTACTGTTACTTTTATAAGATACCTAGGGACCCACATCCCAATAGACCGAACACAAACATACAAGCTCAACTACACAACACTACTACAAACCGTATCACAAGATCTTCAGTCATGGGCAGGCCTATCGACCTCATGGCTGGGAAGATTGGCATCTGTCAAGATGAATTTACTTCCCAGATTCCTCTACCTGTTCCAGGTACTACCTATACAAATCGCAACTGCCAACTTCAAGGCACTACAATCCCAAACAGACCGCTTCATCTGGGCCAATAAAAAGGCCAGAATTAAAAGGGCAACACTCTACATACCGATCAGATCAGGGGGACTAGGCCTCCCTCACTACATACATTACTACGCGCAAGAAGCTCGATGACATCTACCTGCTCCCCACTCACACCAATTCTATGCAATGCGCAGTTCATCCCCGGCATGTCACCCCAGCACTTCTCCAGATTCTAGGAAAATGACCTCCTCCACTTCTACCATTTTTTCCAAAATGGATCACTACTCCCCTTCCCACACCTACCCCAACAAACCCTGTTAACCACATTCGATCATTTCCACTACATCCAAATCCGCAGTTTCCTGGACAACCCAACCAACAAAAAAAAGCAGGCACCATGAAACTCACCCCCTTCGAAAAAACCTGTATGACCTGTCCAATTCAAAAAAGCCAGATCTCCAAACTCTACACAACCATAATCACATCCCACAATGAGGGCTCGCTCACATATGTGTCGGCTTGGGAGAGGGACCTAGGGCAACCCGACCACCCTTCAGACTGGGGAGACATATGGGAGGCCACAGCCACAGTCTTGATTTGCGTAAAATCACAAAGAACAAGCATGCAAAAGGCTAATGTGCTGGTACCTCACACCCCTCCGGCATCTCAAACACCGACCTGTGCTGGAAACAGAGCGGGGGGAAATCTACACGTCTAGTGGGAATGCTCCCAAGTAGCTCCATTGTGGCTCCAAATATCACAAGTGACATCCAAATAGCTACATACAGCATCCCACTAGACCCCTGGACATGGCTCCTTTCAAGACCTCTTGAAAACACCCCCAGATACCAAAATAAACTGATAGCTAAAATCGCCGTGGCAACTAGGAGAGCAATTGAAGAAGCCTGGGGCAGACCCGAGGTACCTTCGCTGCAAACAGTAATGCGTAAAATAGAAGAAGCCAGGAAGATGGATTATCCGCCTTGGTACATGACACCACCAGTGCCTTAAACAAAATCTGGGACCCATGACTATGCAGGCCCCCGAGATGACAAGAGAGGGAGCCGCCATGACCTACTCAGCTCAACCCCCCACCACCCAATAGACATTAATCCCATCACACCCAGATAACCACCGCCACACCCCCCTCCTAATTTTATTTTTTTCTTCTCTCTCCCCCTTCTCTCGGCCTTCTCACTCTTTAACTCCCCCCTCCCTATACCCCCCACCCTCCCATCACCTCAGACTAACATCACTACACCTCCTACTCCTTCACACCCCCCACCACGAGTACATTCACTATCCCCCACACCAGATCTCCGTAAGACTAGCCCATACATGCCTCCACCACAACACCACACACACGCCAGTGAAACCAAACCCATCCCTGACACGCCAAACACCACCCACCAACCGTCCAAGGCAGTGGGAACAACCAACACCCACAACTCCACCACGCCGACAGACACTGGCATATAACCAGACAATAACTAAATGCCTGAAAACAAAACATCTACACACTAGACTTGGGCATTCATATTTGTACGGATGGATTTTCTTACGAAAATATGCATTTTCGTCCATTCCTACGAATACCAAATAACGAATGGCTATACAAACTAATGAACGAACAAATGAATGGACGTTTAAATTCTTCCATGAGCCTTTCATTTGTTTGTTCATTCGGCTTTTTGAATTATACTCTGTGTGAATTACACTGAGCACTCTGTGTAATTCAAAAAGCCGAACTACTAACCGAATGAACGAATGGCAATATATATATCATTCTTTCATTCGTTCTGTTCACTCCCATCAAATCTGATGGGATTGAGCCGAACTAACGAATGCATACTAAAGAAGAATGTGCCTTTCATTTATTTGTATAACTAGTTCGGCTTTTTGAATTACAGACAGGCAGTATTGTAATGTATTGCAATGCAAACTGCTGAACGAGCAACACTCTGAAACCGAACATCATTCATTCGTACTTTTTCAATGCATTGCTAATAGGGATGGTAGAAACGAATGAACTAATTAACAAATTTGCCTCAATTATTGTATTAGTTCATTTGGATGCCTTGTATGGGAGTGAGCTGATTTTAATTTATCCTATCAGCTCACTACTGTGACATGATGCTGTAGGGGCTTATCCAATGATATGTGCTGTAGACGTAGACTCCGCCCCCCCCTTCTTTGAGTTTTGTTGGTGACACAGGGGTGTTCGGTAGATTTAATCTACCGAACAAACTACCGAATGATGGACCACCTGGGAACGGGAGTGTGCCCTCAATTGACCGCCCAGAAGCTCCGGTTAACCGCAGCTTAATTGATGAACGCTGGGTGGCCTTTGTTCATCTGCCGAACACGTGGCAGCGGCCATTTTACCTCCCGAACGGCCTGCGGTGTTCAGCGCCCAAACTATGGAACTGAAAACAGACACTTATTGGCTGAGCCGCCAGCCTCCTCTGGTTAAACTATTTGGTAGTTTAACCAGATGAACAGCATCACCCAGATAGCTAAACCATGGAGCCTATTCGTGTAACGAAAGACTATGTGAAAGACTTTGGCTCCATGGCGATTGAACTGTATGTATGTGATCTGAGCGCCATTTGGTAGTAATGTGCGCTCAGATCTAAGCTATCTGGGGATAGGTAGGATTTATATGTTTTATGTAATAAATGTGACTGTGTGTAATTTTATGTCTTTTACTGAAAATGTGTTTAATGGAGTTTTGCCTCTGACCTTGGAGATAATTGGATTACTTCCCAATTATCTCCAGGACAGAGAGGAGGGATTGTGATGTAATTGTGGGAGTGTTTAAAGGTTGTGATTGGCTAAGGGCCAATATGTTTCCCAGTTTCCCATCTGGTCCCCTAGGGGAGTGTCCACCAGGTGGGAGACCTGCATAAAAGACGGGCAGTTAGCCCCAGTAAACCAGTTCTGCTTGACCCTCAAAACGAAGTGTCATCTCGTTATTGGGGGAATTGGATTGTATGCCGATTGCCAGGAGTGTAAGCTGAGTGTATGCTTTTCCTGTTCGGCTGTTTCCAGTATTTGTGTGTTTCCTGTTCGGGAGTTGGTGAATTTGTGTGTTTGCAGTTCGGGAGATTGGTGCTTGCGGTAGCTGCCTGTGCATCTGAGAGGGGAATATCGCCTAAACGGTTTTTAACCTCTTGTGTGCAAAATGGTCCGTTACAAGGGTGTTCCACATTATTAAGCAGAGCACCATTTTCATGCAATATGGGGAAGAAATTCCTATTTCGCTCTACTGACGAAAAGAGTGAAATAGTTAAATGCCTTGGACGAGGTTTGAAAACATTAGATATTTCACGAAAACTTAAGAGTGATCATCGCACTATTAAGAGGTTTGTGGCTGATTCAGAGCACAGACGGGTTCGTGCAGATAAAGGCACATTGAGGAAGATTTCTGCCAGATTACATTACCTCAAGAGAGCAGCTGCTAAAATACCATTACATAGCAGCAAACAGATATTTGAAGCTGCTGGTGCCTCTGGAGTCCCACGGACATCAAGGTGTAGAGTCCTCCAGAGTCTTGCAACTGTGATAAACCTTCTATTCGGCCACCACTAACCAATGCTTACAAGCAGAAACTGCTGCATTGGGCAGAAAAATACATGAAGACTGTGACGAGACCAATCTCGCCACATTGCATTGGAGAAGCCTATTTGCCAGCCTCCTTCCACATGACTATGGCCCCTGGGAGATGGTAAAAACGTATGCACTTTTATTGGCCCTTTAAGACAGTCAGTGGGCATATTGTGGCTTATGGACTCTTTATGGGACTGGTGCTGGCCCTTTAAACACCTTTTTGGGTCATCAGGAAGATTGGGACACTGCCCCTTTAAGACGGTGTCCCCAGACTTGTTTGGGACACTGCCCCTTTAAGACAGTGTCCCCTGTGTCCCCAGACCGGGATAAAACCCTTTGTGCCTGGCTATTTCCCACTTGGTTCAGTGAATGGGGCTTACTGAACCAAGTACCACACAGGCAGACCACCCAGAAGTGGAAGTGTGCAGTCAATTTACCTCCCAGAAGCTGCGGTTAACCGCAGCTTAATTGGCGAACGCTGGGTGTCCTTTGTTTGCCGAACACGTGGCGGCAGCCATCTTTGTTAATGCGAACGAGGTCAGCGGTATGTGTAGCCAAATTCATGGAACTAAAATCTGCTACACATTTCCGCGAGCACCGCTAAGCTCTACCTTCTCCCATACTGATTTTTGGTTATGTTTATACTGAAGTCCCATTTGTCTGATTTTTTGTTATGTTTATGTTTAAAGTGTGCTGATTAATAATAAGTTTTATTAATATTGGATGTGTAGTTTTAAAGTTACAGTGTATGGATAAAAACTGTATTTTTACTGCCTGTGTTAATTATGTTAAACCAGTGTGTACCATAATTATATTACAGGCAGAGGGGAGGATTTTTGTGTGTAATTGCTGGGAGTGTTTCTGTAATGTATGTTTATGATTGGTTGTTGTGTAAAACCCTTTGGGTGGTACTAATGTGTATATAAGGACAATAAACCCACAGCTCTGTCTGTTCACTGCTTGACCCTCAACACGGAGCTTTGTCTCGTTCTTGGGGGGATTTACTTTATGCTGTTAGAGACTGATTGCCAGGAGTGTAAGCTGCTTGGGTGCTTTTCCTGTTCAACTGCTAGCAGCTATTCGTGAGGTTCCAGTTCTGGAATTTGGAGTGCTACTTGGTATCCTGTTCGGGAGTTTGGTGTTCTGCAGTAGCTGTGCCTGCATCTCTGGAAAGGGGGATGATCGCCTAAACGGTTTTAACCCCTTGTGTGCTGAAACAGTCCGTTACAAAGACTAATTTTCAAACAGTCCTGTTCACTGATGAGTGCCATGCAACCCTGCATGGTCCAGATGGATGGAGTAGTGGATGGTTGGTGGACGGCCACCCTGTTCCAACAAGGCTGCGACGTCAGCAAGGTCGTGGTGGAGTCATGTTATGGGCCGGAATCATGGGAAGAGAGCTGGTCGGCCCCTTTAGGGTCCCCGAAGGTGTAAAGATGACCGCTGAAAAGTATGTGGAGTTTCTGACTGACCACTTTCTTCCCTGGTACAGAAGGAAGAACTATGCTTTCCATAATAAAATCAAATTCTTGCATGACAATGCACCATCTCATGCTGCAAAGAATACCTCTGCATCAATGGCTGCTATGGGGATAAAAGGAGAGAAAGTCATGGTGTGGCCTCCATCCTCCCCTGACCTCAATCCTATTGAGAACCTTTGAGCATCCTCAAGCAAAAGATCTATGAGGGTGGTAAGCAGTTTACATCCAAACACCGCCACGTGTTCGTATGCCAAATGGCGGCCACCCAGATACATACATAAAACACCTATTAGTCTGCGGTTAGCGAGAAGTGTGCAGCTTAACGAGGGACACACTGCACTCTTGGGTGCTCTATTGGTTCGGTAGTTTCCATTCGTATTGAATACGAATGGAAACTACCGAACAATTACACAAATTCTACTTACAATTAACTATGCAGCAGAAATAACACACGAATTGCAGGATTCTCATAGTCTTTAAGGACAGCCATAGTACCATTCGCTACACTGCTCCCCCTTGCCCACAAGTCGGCATACACAGTCTGATCCAACACGGATCAGCTTGGGGATATCCGGGGATGCTCACGAATAATTTCTCCAGGTCTGTTTGTCTTGAAAACCCGTCAGCGTTCCCATTCTGTTTGCCTGGGCGGTACTGAATATTAAAGTCAAAGGGCTGCAGCGCCAAACTCCAACGCAGCAGCCTGGCATTGTCCCCAGCCACCAGGTTCAGCCATACTAACGGTTTGTGATCCGTGAGCAAGGAAAAGGGCTGTCCATACAAATACGGCTGCAATTTCTTCAGGTCCACACCACAGCCAGGCATTCCTTCTCGATGGCGGCGTAGCTTACTTCTCTGGGTAACAACTTGCGACTGATGTAAGCCATGGGATGTCATCCGCCATCGGCCCAGACTTGGCTCAGTACTGCTCCCAATCCAAACATAGAAGCGTCTGTTTGAACAAGAAAACGTTTAGTTGGATTAGGAGCTGCCAAGATAGGGGCATTTATCAGTGCATTTTTCAGGTGCTGGAATGCCTGTTCACACTGCGTGGTCCAGGTTACTTGGCGGGGAAGGTTCTTACGGGTCAGGTCGGTCAGGGGTTTGGCCAGGGCGCTATAGTTGGGGACGAATTTCCGATAATATCCCTGTCCCTAAAAACACCAATACCTGAGTCTTAGTCCCTGGGGTGGGCCATTGGGCTACGGCCTCTACTTTGGCTGGTTCTGGTTTCTGCTTCCCACAGCCCACCCGATAGCCCAGATATTATACCTCGGCCATCCCTATACTACATTTGGCTGGCTTCAGCGTAAGACCTGCTTCCCTAATTCTGTCTAGGACCACTCCTACATGGGCCAAGTGCTCCTGCCAGGTATTGCTAAAGATGGCAATATCATCTAGATATGCACAGGTATAGTCTTGGAACCTGTAACGGACCGTTTTGCACACAAGGGGTAAAAACCGTTTAGGCGATCGGCCCCCTTTCCAGAGATACAGGCACAGCTACTGCAGAACACCAAACTCCCGGACTGGATACAAAATAGCACTCCAACTCCCGAACTGGAACCTCCCAAATAGCTGCTAGCAGACGAACAGGAAAAGCAGACAATAAGCTTACACTCCTGGCAATCAGTCTTTAACAGCATACAGTGAATCCCCCCAAGAACGAGACAAGGCTCCGTGTTGAGGGTCAAGCAGTGGTCTGAGGTGCTGGCACACCCAGCCTGGTTTTTATTACAGTCTTGCAAATACAGGACCGCCCACAGGGAGGTATAAAACAACCAATCACATCACAGTTACATCCCACATATTCCCTCCCCTTATCCTGAGAGGAGACTCAATTATACATACAGTTAAAACATACTTTCTACCCAACTTTCATAACTCTAAAACCATACATCACATTCACATAAAATTACATATGCACAATCAATCCATTCAGGGGAACAACATATTCAAAAATGGCACAAATCAGACAAAGGGGTTCAAAAGTTAGTAAAAAGTCCTTTGTGACTAAATGAAGCATGGCTTTCTGGCCCAAACCAGTTTCAGAGTCTTCTATCCTGGAGATAAGTAATTCAATTATCTCCCAGGACAGACACAAGACTCCATTAAGCACATGGTTGCAAAAGACACAAAACACTTTAAAATACATAAAGTCACATTTTACACATAACACACAGACATTTCACATATCCCCAGATAGCTCCGGTCTGAGCGCACATTATTAAGTGAATGGCGCTCGGACCACACAAATACAGTTTAATAAGCCATGGGCCAAAGTCTTTACAGTCAGTTTCATACGAATGGGCTCCATGGGATTCGGTATAACACATTCAAACAAATCTACTGAACCCCAGGCAGAAAAGCACGAATGAAGCTTTTCTGCAGGTAAAAAATATGTCTTTTAACAGGGGGCCATAGTCCAAAGGCAGCAGGCAAGCAACCAGGCTTCTCCAATGCAATGTGGCGAGATTGGTCTCGTCACATCTCTCCCCTTTTCAAACAGACTAACAGGGTATCTGACCTCCTGCCGGTCAGTGCCCTTGTTAGTCCAGCAGCCCACCCACAAAACATAATCAACAGCACAGCCCACCCACAATAAATGGTTACTACACCTGGGTAAGGGAGAAGCTTGTCCATGTCCAGGTGCCTCACCACGGCTGTGCTGGGTACGGGTACGCTGACTGGGTGGGTTGCTGCGTGGGCAGAGACCAGCGGCACTCTGCACTGTTGCCAGCGCTACTGGGAGGGTAGCCTGGTTGAAGCCTGGTTGTTGGAGGGGGAGACCGACTGTCTCCCCTTTAACTACACCGCTCTGCTGCTGGAGACCAACTGTCTCCCCTTTAGACACACAGCTCTGCTGCTGGAGGCCGACTGTCTCCCCTTTGGATACTCTAAGCTGTGGCTGGGGAGAGGTAACGGGCTCCTCTCGATGAACACTCTGCAGCTGGGAAAGGAGCTGACTCTCTATTCCCTGCCATTGATCATGCGCTGGGGAGAGGTGGTAGCAAGCTCATCTCCCATACATACTTTCATCCTCTGTGGAGGAGACCGACTGTCTCCGCTCCCAATACGATGATCCTGCTGCTTTGGGAAAGAGGAGACTGGGTACTCTATTCGGTAGGACCTCTGCAGCTGGGGAATGGAGACTGGGCTCCCAATTCCCTGCTGTATCTCCGCTGGGAATGGAGACTGGGCTCCCAATTCCCGGCACATCACTCGGCCGCTGGGGAATGGAGACTGGGCTCCCAATTCCCCAAAAATCACGCTGCTGCTGGGGGGCAGGAACAACTACCTCTACCCCCTGTAGCTCAGCCTGCCGCTGGGGAGGGAGGACGCTGCTCTCCTCTCCCTGCACTTTACACTGCCGCTGGGGAATGGAGACTGGGCTCCCAATTCCCGGCATATCACACTGCCGCTGGGGAATAGAGACTGGGCTCCCAATTACCTGCATATCACACTGCCGCTGGGGAATGGAGACTGGGCTCCCAATTCCCTGCATATCACACTGCCGCTGGGGAATGGAGCTTGGGCTCCCAATTCCCTGCAATATCTCCCGCTGGGGAATGGAGCTTGGGCTCCCAATTTCCTGCAGTACCGGTGGAGAGACCTCGGTCCCCTCTCCACCTGCCGCCTGGGGTTCCTCACAGTAAATTTCAACAATATCTTCCCAGCTGAATGGGTCTGAGACTGGATCTGTCACTCTGCTGTCCTGCGGAGCCTTCCTAATGGAGTGGAAGAGATCTCTGTAGTCCTGCTCCAGTTCCCACTCCAGGGTTGCTAGGTGAGCCAGGTCTTGCTCTACCTCATGGGGGTCATCCCAGTCATGCCTAGCCTCCCTCTCGTAGAAAATTTCCTGAAGTCTGTTCTGCGCAGGGCTCCCGAAGTCAGGCTCTGCAAAGGACTCCCATAACAAGCCAGGACCATCAAACTCCTCTCTCTGTGGCTTGTCATGCTCAGCTGTCCAGGGTATATACTGTGCCATATACCACCAGAGCGCCTGGTAGGCATCCTCCAGCCATAGCTCCTGCCATACCCGATGCTCTAGTTCCTTCACCCATTCCTCCAGGGGCTGCTCTCCCAGGAAGGGCATCTGCAGGGCCACTTGCTTCTGCAACCGCTGCTCTTCACTGGGGAGACTCTCACCCCGCTGGTATTGTACATTATCCAGGGCCTGGTACCAGATGCCTTTCCTTAATGCATCCCGGCCATCCAGGCCCTCCTCCTTGTATAACACTGCTGGTTCCATTCTGTTGCTTTTAGGGTCGCTGTACTGGGACATGCGTTGCCCCCACTTGTAAATCCAAAGAAATGGTGTCTCCTGTAGCTGTCCTGTTGTCTGTGGGAACGATCCCGCCGCTTGCCACCAATTGTAACGGACCGTTTTGCACACAAGGGGTAAAACCCGTTTAGGCGATCGGCCCCCTTTCCAGAGATACAGGCACAGCTACTGCAGAACACCAAACTCCCGGACTGGATACAAAATAGCACTCCAACTCCCGAACTGGAACCTCCCAAATAGCTGCTAGCAGACGAACAGGAAAAGCAGACAATCAGCTTACACTCCTGGCAATCAGTCTCTAACAGCATACAGTGAATCCCCCCAAGAACGAGACAAGGCTCCGTGTTGAGGGTCAAGCAGTGGTCTGAGGTGCTGGCACACCCAGCCTGGTTTTTATTACAGTCTTGCAAATACAGGACCGCCCACAGGGAGGTATAAAACAACCAATCACATCACAGTTACATCCCACATATTCCCTCCCCTTATCCTGAGAGGAAACTCAATTACACATACAGTTAAAACATACTTTCTACCCAACTTTCATAACTCTAAAACCATACATCACATTCACATAAAATTACATATTTGGAATCAATCCATTCAGGGGAACAACATATTAAAAAATGGCACAAATCAGACAAGGGGTTCAAAAGTTAGTAAAAAGTCCTTTGTGACTAAATGAAGCATGGCTTTCTGGCCCAAACCAGTTTCAGAGTCTTCTATCCTGGAGAGTAATTCAATTATCTCCCAGGACAGACACAAGACTCCATTAAGCACGTGGTTGCAAAAAGACACAAAACACTTTAAAATACATAAAGTCACATTTATTACATAAAAACACAGACATGTAACATATCCCCAGATAGCTCAGGTCCGAGCGCACATTATTAAGCGAATGGCGCTCAGACCACACGAATACAGTTTAATCGCCATGGAGCCAAAGTCTTACAGTCAGTTTCATACGAATGGGCTCCATGGGATTCCTATCTGGGGTATAACACATTCAAACAAATCTACCGAACCCCAGGCAGAAAAGCACGAATGAAGCTTTTCTGCAGGTAAAAAAAGATGTCTTTTAACAGGGGGCCATAGTCCAAAGGCAGCAGGCGAGCAACCAGGCTTCTCCAATGCAATGTGGCGAGATTGGTCTCGTCACAGAACCCATCTAGGAGGTGGTGCACCATCCGCTGAAAGGTAGCCGGGGTGTTTTTCATCCCAAACGGCATGACCTTAAATTGGTACAAGCCAAATGGGGTGAGAAAGGCCGACTTAGGGATGGCGTCCTGGGCCAAGGGAATCTGCCAATACCCCTTACACAAGTCAATGGTAGTGAGGTAGTGGCCTCTGGCCATCCTATCCAGCAGTTCGTCTATCCTAGACATGGGATAGGCGTCAGACACGGTCTTCTCGTTCAGCCTCCGGTAGTCCACACAAAAACGGGTCGTACCATCCCGCTTTGGTACAAGAACTACCGGGGAAGCCCAGGGGCTGTCTGAGGGTTCAGTCACCCCCAGCTGGAGCATCTCCTCGATCTACTTGCGCATATTTCCCCGCACCGCTTCCGGGATGCGGTAGGGGGTCTGGCGCATGGGAAGTTATACTGGGGTTTCTACCTGGTGAGTGGCCAGAGGAGTGTATCCAGGTACATTAGAGAAGGTGTCTTGCTTCTCCCTTAACAGTTGTTGTACCTCGATACGCGCCTGAGGGCTCAACCGGTCTCCCAGTGCAACCTCCCCTAAATCTCCTGACAACTGACCGTCTCCCAGCAGGTCTGGGAGAGGAAGGCTGTCAAACTCATCCGAGTTGGGCGCACATATAGCGGTCACCTCCTCGGAGCGCTCCTGGTAGGGTTTCATCATGTTCACATGGAGCATGCGGCGCCCTCCAGTTCCAACGCAAGAGCCGATTATATAAGTGGTGTCACATCTCTGTTCCACCACCCTATAAGGGCCCTGCCAGGCGGCCTGCAACTTATCATGACGTACAGGTTTTAAAATTAACACTTTCTGCCCGACCTGAAAGCTACCGTCCCTGGCGCCCCGATCGTACCATGTGAGTTGGCGGGCCAGAGCCGCCTGAAGGTTTTCCCTTACCGTCCTAGTCAATGCTTCTAGGCGGTCTCGGAATGCCAACACATATGGTATGATGGGAGTGCTGTCGGCGCTCTGGTCTCCCTCCCAATGTTTTCTAATCAAGTCTAGTGGCCCCCGTACCCTTCTCCCGAATAACAATTAGAACGGGGAAAACCCGGTGGACTCCTGCGGCACCTCCCAGTAAGCAAAGAGGAGGTGTGGTAGGAATCGCTCCCAGTCCTTGTGGGTCTCTGCGAAGGTTCGGAGCATTTGTTTCAATGTACCATTGAACCGTTCGCAGAGCCCATTAGTCTGGGGGTGGTAAGGGGCACTAATGATAGGCTTAATGTCACAGAACTCCAGAGGCGTTGGTTGACTTCTGCGATTAATTGAGTACCCTGATCCGAGATGATCTCCTTGGGTAATCCCATCCTGGAGAAGATCTGCATGAGGGCCTCAGCTACCATTTCAGCGTGAATATTAGTCAGAGCCACTGCCTCTGGATATCTAGTGGCATAGTCTACAACAGTCAGGATATATTTCTTTCCTGAAGGGCTAGCTTTCTGGAGGGGTCCTATTAAATCCACAGCTACTCGGCTAAACGGCTCCTCAATTGCGCCGGTCACCCCTTTTTCCTACCCTCTGGCACGTATCGCAAGTGCTGCAATATCTGCGTACTTCCTGGCTGATTCCTGGCCAAAATAAACTTTGGGTCAGTCTGTACCTGGTCCAACTGACCCCTAAGTGTCCGGATAGTGGAATATCATGCTCTATCCGGAGTAACTCGGCTCGGTACCGCTGCGGTACCACTAACTGCCTCATAACTATCGGGTCTGACACCGCTATCTGTTTGTCAGACTCCCTGTATAAGAGCTGCTTGTCCCAGATAAACCTCTCGCCCTCCCCTGGGTGGGTCCGCCATGACCTTGTCCCTATATACTTGTAACGTGGGGTCAGTTATCACCTCTGCTGCAAATTCGTTAGGAGGGGCCCAGGGGACACAATCTAATGAAGGGGAAGGATCTCTTACCTGAACCTCTGGCAGTGTGTGTTGGACCTGGATGCAGGCCTGTTGTATGGTGAACACAGGATGGGCTTCTCTTGTGCTTGCGGTCTGGGGCTCAAAAGCGGACGTGAGCCTTCATAGATCGTTTCCCAGCAAAACTTCCACTGGCAATTGTGGCATCAACCCCACCTCCCCTGACCCCGCTCCCCAATATAGGTGAAACCTTGCTGTAGGTAGCCGTATACTGCACCCCCGGCTACCCTGACGGCTACGGTCTTGCTGGTCTTAGCTTTATCCGAGACCAGGTGGCTTTTGACCAAAGTTATAGTGGCTCCTCAGTCGCGGAGACCTTGCACAGCTTTAACCTCTAGGTATACAGTCTGTCTGTGATGCTGGTGGTTATCCGCGTTGGCATGTACAGGGTCTGCCTCGTGTAGTACTTCCCACTGTTCCACTGTGGTAATGGGAACTGCTGAACCATAGGGTGTCGGCATTACGTCCTGGTAGTAGTGGGCTGCAGCTGTTCTCGGTGGTGGTGGTGGTCCTGGTCAGATCCAGATGGATCAGTCCTGGAGTTGTGGGCATTCTCGTTTATAGTGTCCTCATTTCTGGAAGTGGTGACATTGCACAGAGCTAGGCTGGCGGAATCGTGGTTGTGCAGCAGGTGGTGGTGGTGGTAGTTGTCGTG
This sequence comes from Pelobates cultripes, assembly GCA_933207985.1. Taxonomy (NCBI): domain Eukaryota; kingdom Metazoa; phylum Chordata; class Amphibia; order Anura; family Pelobatidae; genus Pelobates; species Pelobates cultripes. Next base: position 154,284,945 of record OW240912.1, read on the forward strand.
GTGGAACTGTGGGGTAGTTTGCCCCCCCCCCCCAAAGTTTTTTAATGTGGTCTTTGGGACTACTGGTTTCTGTTGCTTGTGAGCATCCAGGTAGTTGTCTGCTTTCCTAGCAGCCTCTGTGAGTGATGTAGGGTTACAGTCCCTTACCCATTCTTGTACATCGGTCGATACCCCATCATAAAATTGTTCCATCAGCAACATTTGTATTACGTCCTCCATGGACCGTGCTTTGCTAGCTTGCATCCATCCGAGGGCCGCCCACTGTAATCTGCAAGCCCACTCAGCATGCAAGTCTTTCTCGGCTTTCTTTAAGTCCCTGAACTGCCTTCGGTATGCCTCTGGTGTTATGGCATACCGGGCCAGTATAATTTCTTTCACTCTACTGTAATCCCGGATTTCCTCGTCTGGTACAGTATGATAAGCTTCTGTACCAGCCAAAATGGGAACCCAGTCTTCTGCACTGATCCTATGCAAGGCACACAGTCTTTCAAAAAAGAAATAGAATGCATCTATGTCTTCCTCTGCCTCTACATACATTTTGAATGCTTGATAAGGTATTTTTGGCTTACCCTCTTTTACCATGGTTACTGCAGTGCTACGTTCTGGGGTTGCTGTTATCCTTTGCCTCAGTATAAGCTCCTGGACCTCTGTCATTGTCCTGGAAATAATCTCCGCTGGTGGATTTTCTCATAAAAAGACAGCCTAAATTGTATCTGTCTCTGGAACATTTGTTCCATTTGTTCCTGTCTTTCTGCCGAATCCCCTTGTTCGGGAACCGAACCGCCATCTGTTCGGTATTCCGCCATTAGTTCGGTAATAAGTACCACTTTCTTTTTATTGCTGGCTTGAATGCCCCTTGCTTCCAGGAGGTCTTTTAGCGTGGAATAGTCAATCTCCATTGGTACTTGTTCCTCTGTGAGTCTGGATCCTAGCGCTGCAAACCAATGTAGCGGAGGCCTGATATTTCACAGGTTAACTCCACTAAGATTCCAGTGAGGCTCAGGAACAAGTGATGAAAAATCCCATAAAGTAATAATTCCAGCAAGCAAGGTAATCCAAGAATATCCCCATACAGATCCCAATGACTGGAAGACACAGCATTCTCCCATGCAAGGGAGGGATTCACATTCATTAGTACAGTATCCAATGGAATAGCAGTTACCTCCCACACATCTCCTCCCCTCAGTATGACACTTAATCCTATTACACAGGTTATAGTTTTCCCCAAGTTCTGGATGTACCCTAATATCAGCAGATACACCAATACTTTGGGTACCCCCTGGTAGCCCTGATCTGGGTGAATAACATATCCAAAATTCAGATCAGACCAGGGGTTCGGGAGTTAGGTGGAGGGTATAATTTAACCGAGCGCACACGAGGTGGTATCCGAAAAGGGTTCCATGTGTTTTGGCCCTGAGGTCGGTCTCCGTTCGGGAGTTGAAATACATATAAAAAGCTAAAAACAAAATTAGTATCAGCGCTAAGTGAATATACCCCTATGTAATAAACACAGGGTTCAACCCAAAAATGTCTTGTCCATCAAAGAGTTCCAATTTCAGTCTTAATTGAGGGTACTTCCAAGCAATTCACAGGGATTAGTTGCTGCAACAGTGGCATATACGTAAAATATGTGTCTTTATATGTATCCAAACCTTAAAATAGAAAAGTCCCGCCAGACACACGATCTACATGTTTCGCTCGTTAGACCGAGCTTTTTCATCTAACGAGCGAAACATGTAGATCGTGTGTCTGGCGGGACTTTTAAATCTGCAACAATCACAGCAGTGCCTGGAAGCCAGCGTTCTCGTGAGGGACCGATCCAAGTGCACAGGACGGTTCAGAAAGATCTGCATTCACGGAGCGACAGCAAGTAACTCTTCCATTTAACACTCTGTGTGAATTGTGCTTTATTGTGAAACTTAGAGATAAGCTTCACAACATTATATTGTAAGAGTTTTTCTTATGGGGGGTTTTTCACTTGGGTAATAAAATTATAACAGTATTACGCTATGTCAGTATCTTTTCTATTTTAAGGTTTGGATACATATAAAGACACCGATTTTACGAATATGCTACTGTTGCAGCAACTAATCCCTGTGAATTGCTTGGAACTTTTTGATGGACAAGACATTTTTGGGTTGAACCCTGTGTTTATTACAAAGGCAGGGCCGGATTAACATAGGGGCTGATGGAGCTGCAGCTCCAGGCCCAGGCCCATGGAATAGGCCCACTGATTTACACTACTCTTAGGGATTCCACCTAGCTTTTGTTTTATTGGCACAGCCAGTATTTGAGGCTGCCTGGCTGGTGCCAATATTGCAGTGATACTGGCAATACAAATGCTGGTATTTTTATCAGTATAAACAAGAGATTACTATGCAATACCAGCACCGGCCGGTAGGGGTCGCTATGTGTGGAGACAGGCAGGGATAGGAAGTTCCAGCATATCCCTCCCTACCTATCTATACTCACTGATCTGCAGGGGTGCAGCTACAGAGAGTCCAGACAGCAACTCCCACCCTGCAGAAACAGCCTACAGCTCAGGGAAGTGAGGGATAGGGAGGAAAGGCTGCAAGGAGACATACACTGAGACACTAAGGGGCACTGGGAGACATTATGGCAGACACTGAGACACTAAGGGACATTGGGAGACATTATGCCAGATACTGAGACACTAAGGGACATTGAGAGATATTATGACACAGACACATGGGACACAGTGTCCCCATGTCTCCAAGCCAGTGTCCCTGGTGTCTCAGTGCCCCCTAGTCTCCCCTAGTCTCCCAGTCTGCCAGTGTCTCACTGTCCCCATGTCTCCTAGTGCCTCCATGTCTCATTGCCTCAAGTGTCACAATGTCCCCATGTCTCCAAGCTAGTGTCCCTAGTGTCTGTGACCCTGGTGTCTCAGTGTCCCCATGTCTCCCAGTGCCCCCATGTCTCAATGTCCCCATGTCCCCCAGCCAGTGTCTCTAGTGTCTGTGTCCCTGGTGTCTGTGTCCCCATGACTTCAAGTGTCCCCTATTTTCCCATTGTCCCCATGTGTCCCAGCCAGAGTCCCCTAGTCTCCCAGTGTCACTTGTGTCTCCGTGTCCCTAGGTCTCCCCGTGTCCCCAGGTCTCCCCGTCTTCCTAGTGTCCTAGTGACATGGGGACCCTGGGATACATGGGGACACAGGGAGACATGGGACATTGAGACACTGTGTGGCGAAACCAACCTCGCCACTGTGAACTGGAGAAGCCTGGTTGCTCGCCTGCTCCCTTTGGACTATGGCCCTGCAGGTTAAACTGTTTATTTCCCCTGCAGAAAGGCTTATTTGTGTGATCTGAGTGCCATTCATCTAATAATGTGCACTCAGATCCCAGCTATCTGGGGATATGTGAAATGTCTGTGTGTTATGTGTAAATGTGACTTTATGTATTTTAAAGTGTTTTGTGTCTTTTTGCAACCATGTGCTTAATGGAGTCTTGTGTCTATCCTGGGAGATAATTGAATTACTTATCTCAGGATAGAAGACTCTGAAACTGGTTTGGGCCAGAAAGCCATGCTTCATTTAGTCACAAAGGACTTTTTACTAACTTTTGAACCCCTTGTCTGATTTGTGCCATTTTTTAATATGTTGTTCCCCTGAATGGATTGATTGTGAATGTGTAATTTTATGTGAATGTGATGTATGGTTTTAGCGTTATGAGAGTTGGGTAGAAAGTATGTTTTAACTGTATGTATAATTGAGTTTCCTCTCAGGATAAGGGGAGGGAATATGTGGGATGTAACTGTGATGTGATTGGTTGTTTTGTAACGCCCTGTGGGCTGTACTATGTTTGTGGATTGGGAATAAAAGAGACTGTATGTGACAGTACAGAGAGTTCCTGTTTAACCCTCAAAGTGAAGTGTCGTCTCATTATTGGGGGAAGGATTTATTATATGCTGTTCCAGTTTGACTGCTAGGAGAGTAAACCTATTCGTATGGTTCCTATTCAACTGTCTACAGCATTCATATGCTTGAGAGGATTCATATGCTTCTCTGGTTCGGTGGTTTTGGTGTCTGCTGCAGTGCTTGGAGTCCTCAGCAAGCGCTAGGAGCATCCTTCAACGGAGGTACCCAGTCGGGGTGCCAGGTGATCCGTTACATTGGTGACAGCGGTGGGATGGCGTCCTAGTGCGAGGTAAAGCAGCTCAGAGACACAGTTCGTTTGGATTTACAAATTGAGGGCAACGCTAGCACACGTGCAGCGACCCTGGGAGCAGAGGTATCCAGCGACTTGGAGCAGACAAGTATGGAAGGCTCTAGCGATGATTGGATGGCCGAGGTGAGGCAGCGAGTGGCCCAGTATGGGGATGATTTACCCATGGAGGTACGCCGGGTGATCTGGAACCAGGTCACGGCCGAGCGAAACACAAGGCTGGCCCGAGAATTCCGGCTGGCGAAAGAGAGAGAGTATGTTCAGCGGAAGGAGTGTTACAGCAGCCGAGTAGAGGCTGCATCCGAGGAGGCTAGCCGTCTCCCCCTGAGGCGGCCGCAGGAACCCGAAGTAGGGATCCTCATAGACTAGTCCTGTGAGGAACCACAACAGGCAGGTGGAGATGGGACCGGCCCAGATCCCCAGCAGCAGCCGGAGTTGCCAGGTGCGGAAGCAGGTGGTCCTTACTCGCAAATGTTGAGGGACCTCACAGACTGGTCCTGGGCAGACCCACAGATGGCAGGTGGAGATGGGACGGCGGTCTCTCAACCGGCCCTACAGGGATGCTGGGCGGTCGGCCCAGATCTCAAGCGGCAGTATGTACCCCAGGGAGCTGAAGGTGCAGTCCTTCCTCCCCAGCGGCAGTGTGCACCCCAGGGAGCTGAAGGTGCAGTCCTTCCTCCCCAGCGGCAGTGTGTACCCCAGGGAGCTGAAGGTGCAGTCCTTCCTCCCCAGCGGCAGTGTGTACCCCAGGGAGCTGAAGGTGCAGTCCTTCCTCCCCTGCGGCAGTGTGTACCCCAGGGAGCTGAAGGTGCCGTCCTTCCTCCCCAGCGGCAGAGTGTCCTGCAGGGAGCAGAGACCGTCAGTCTCGCACCCCAACCACAGGACAAAATAATGAAAGGGGAGACAGCTGGTCCCCCTCTCCACCAGCAGAGAGAGTGTCAGGGAGAGGAGCCTGATACCCCCTCTCCCCAGCGGCAGTTTACAGTTCAGAGAGAGGAGCTTGTTACACCCTCTCTCCAGCGGCAGCCTAACCCAGCAAGGGGAGATGTTACACCCCCCAACAGTGCAGATGGGACTGTAGTCTCTGCACTTACAGCACAAGGGGTAGGGACAGTCGGTCCTGTTCCCCAGCCACAGAGCGGTGTATCCAGAGGGGAGACAGTCGGTCTCTCCCTCCCACAACCAGGCTCCCACCAGGCTACTTCCGTGGTAGCACTGGCATCAGGGCAGAGTACCGCTGGTCTCTGCCCACTCAGCAACCCACCAAGGCAGCCTAACAGTTGCCCACACAGTCGTGGTGAGGCACCTGGACATGGACAAAGTTTTCCTCTACCCAGGTGTAGTAACCAGTTATTGTGGGTGGGCTGTACTGCTGTTTCTGTTTTGTGGGTGGGTTGCTGGACTAACCAGGGCACTGACCGGCAGGAGGTCAGATACCCTGTTAGTCTAGTTGGTAAAGGGGAGAAGTGTGGCGAAACCAACCTCGCCACTGTGAACTGGAGAAGCCTGGTTGCTCGCCTGCTCCCTTTGGACTATGGCCCTGCAGGTTAAACTGTTTATTTCCCTTGCAGAAAGGCTTATTTGTGTGATCTGAGTGCCATTCATCTAATAATGTGCACTCAGATCCCAGCTATCTGGGGATATGTGAAATGTCTGTGTGTTATGTGTAAATGTGACTTTATGTATTTTAAAGTGTTTTGTGTCTTTTTGCAACCATGTGCTTAATGGAGTCTTGTGTCTATCCTGGGAGATAATTGAATTACTCTCCAGGATAGAAGACTCTGAAACTGGTTTGGGCCAGAAAGCCATGCTTCATTTAGTCACAAAGGACTTTTTACTAACTTTTGAACCCCTTGTCTGATTTGTGCCATTTTTGAATATGTTGTTCCCCTGAATGGATTGATTGTGAATATGTAATTTTATGTGAATGTGATGTATGGTTTTGGAGTTATGAAAGTTGGGTAGAAAGTATGTTTTAACTGTATGTATAATTGAGTTTCCTCTCAGGATAAGGGGAGGGAATATGTTGGATGTAACTGTGATGTGATTGGTTGTTTTGTAATGCCCTGTGGGCTGTACTATGTTTGTGGATTGGGAATAAAAGAGACTGTATGTGACAGTACAGAGAGTTCCTGTTTTAACCCTCAAAGTGAAGTGTCGTCTCATTATTGGGGAAAGGATTTATTGTATGCTGTTCCAGTTTGATTGCTAGGAGAGTAAACCTATTCGTATGGTTCCTATTCAACTGTCTACAGCATTCATATGCTTGAGAGCATTCATATGCTCCTACGGTTCGGTGGTTTTGGTGTCTGCTGCAGTGCTTGGAGTCCTCAGGAAGCGCTAGGAGCATCCTTTAACGGAGGTACCCAGACGGGGTGCCAGGCGATCCGTTACACACTGTGATACGTAGGATCACTGGGAGACCTTGGTACACAACACTAGGGGACACTGGGAGACATGTGGCACTGAGACACTGATACATAGGAACACTGAGACCCGGAGTAATCAACACATGGGGGCACTGAGTCATGAGGACACTTGGAGACATGGGGGCACTGGGAGGAATCCATCTATACAGCAGAATCAAACTTAGTAGTTTTTTGGTGATTTTACAGCATTTTCTCTTATGTCACTCCTTTTTATCCAAGAAAGGTGGCAACCCTAACTACTCTTACTTAAGTATGGAAACTTAAGTGGGATGTATGGAAACAAAACTTGTGTGGACTGGCTGACAATGAATATAGTTAAAGGGACACTATAGTCACCAGAACAACTACAGCTTATTGAATTTGTTCTGGTGAGTGGAATCATTACCGTCAGGCTTTTTGCTGTAAACACTGTCTTTTCAGAGAAAATGCAGTCTTTACATTACATCCTAGTGATAACTTCACTGGCCACTCCTTAGATGACTGTTAGAGATCCTTCCTGGGTCATGGCTGCCTAAAATGCATCCAAACATTCAGTGTCTCCTCCCTCTGCATGCAGACACTGAACTTTCCTCATAGAGATTCATTAATTAAATTCATCTGTATAAGAAGATGCTGATTGGCCACGTCTGTGTTTGAATCATGCTGGCTCTAACCCTAATCTGCCTCTTTGTCAGTCTCAGCCAATCCTATGGGGAAGCACAGTGATTGTATCAGGCCACCACTTCTAATGATGTCAGCAGACTGCTTGTTTTTATGAGTCTAACAGCATGCAGAGTTAGGGCTTGAATATAGTAAGATTTTGCAATATTTATGGAGGTATGAGGGGCCCAGGGGGGCTAGATGGTGGTGTTAACACTATAGGGTCATGAATTCATGTTTGTGTTCCTGACCCTATAGTGATCCTTTAAGGTTATGCTGACTTTGGTCTCTCTAACACTGTAGCATGTTCCCTTTCTTCTACACTCACTACATACAGCTTTTCTCTGTCCCAGACCATATACCAGGAGCTTCTGCCTGCTAGTTAGAAGGTAAGTGGACCAGCGAGTGCTAGGGGACAGTCCTTAGAAAGCGTTGAGTGAGCACATCATTAGGTGCATTTATGCCAATCTCAGGGTGCTGTCTGCATAGTATGCTCTTAGTTGGCCAGCTGCATGATTGGCAGGTAGCCTGACATGCATTCATGCCAGGCTGGCCTTCTAATTCTTTGAGCAGACATGTCCTCTTTTTGGGCATGTTCGCCCCTTTTGGCAGGTTACGTGATTACGTGATTTGTGTCAGTGGCACACCCTTTTACCATGCCCATTGACTTCCTGCCTGACTGGACACTGCTGTTAGGGGTTATGGATTTACTTGAAAGATGAAAACATAAATTAGAGAGAGATTAGCCTTTTCTTATAGCTGCTGTTTTCTTTCTCTCCAGCACCATCTCCATCAGATACATGATGCTTGGGAGTGTTTTACTGTTTTTGGTCGATATGATTCTGTAATTAGGCCCGTCATAATTGTCAGCACCAGGCCCACTGGGCTCTTAATCTGGCCCTGTACATATGGGTATATTCACTTAGCGCTGATACTAATTTTGTTTTTATTTTGTGTCTTATAAGAGATTTTAAAAACTTGGGAAGGTTTTTTTATTGTATTTAGCAGCTTTCCAATTTAATTTTCTTGTGGAACACTAAGTTTGGGGCATTGTCCTAGAAATTCCACTGTATTATTCTTGACGTGCGCTCTCTATACTGTGTTTTTGTACATATAAAAAGCTGCCATCCACGAATACTATTACATTCGTATGACTCCCCTCATTCGGTACTTTAAACTTACTGAACAGGGGGCTGATTCGCCTTCCCGTTCGGGAGTTACAGAACTCTGGAGGTGTCAGCGGTATTCGGGTAATTGAGTGTCCGATTTGAGTTCCAGACACTCGACGACCAAACACCGCTGAGCCTTTCGTGCGTAAGATGGCTACCGCCACGTGTTCGTATGCCGAATGGCGGCCACCCAGATACATACATAAAACACCTATTAGTCTGCGGTTAGCGAGAAGTGTGCAGCTTAACGAGGGACACACTGCACTCTGGGGTGGTCTATTGGTTCGGTAGTTTCCATTCGTATGGAATACGAATGGAAACTACCGAACAATTACACAAATTCTACTTACAATTAACTATACAGCAGAAATAACACACGAATTGCAGGATTCTCATAGTCTTTAAGGACAACCATAGTACCATCTGCTACACTCCACTTTCAACAGGAGGTTAGTCCCTTCACTTTACCGATCCTGTGTTGGAGTATTAAAAAGGGAGCTTTCAAAGGCTGCTGGTCAGTCTGTGCATTTTACCACAGATTTGTGGAGTGCACCAAGTGGCCAGCACGCCTTTCTTTCCCCGACAGCACACTGGTGGGAGCCTGATGTGTCTCAGGAAGCTGCTGCTGCAATTTCAACAGCAGCAGCAGTGTCAAGCAGAAAGGGAGGTAGTGTATCTGTAGATCAGCTGGGCTATAGATCTTTCCTTCTCCATGCTGAAGTGATGGATGAAAAACACACTTCAGATAACATTGTGCAGGCAGTAAGGAGGATGGTGTCTCTTTGGGTTGGAGCGGAGGCAGGCACAAATGTAGAAGTGGGGTTTGTGGTTACTGATGGAGCTTCAAATATGGTGAAAGCTCTGCTTGATGGTAACCTTGTTGGTGTGCACTGTGTAGCGCACATTATCCATCTAGTAGTCAAGTCAGCAATGCCAGAAGGTAATAACAGAGTTTCCAATGTGATTGAAAGGTGCAGGAGGATTGCTGGGCATTTCCACCGCAGTGTGAAGACTAGCCAACTGTTGAGGCAGGAACAAGAGAAGGCAGGTCTTCCCACACACTGTCTACCACAAGATGTCAGTACACGGTGGAACTCTACTGTGGATATGCTGGAGAGGATTTTACAGCAGCAGAGGGCAATCCATAGTCTGGCATCAGACCAGTACATCGGTATTGGTTCTCCACTAGGTAGAGACAATTGGACAGTGATCGCTCAGCTAGTGGCAGTCCTGAAACTATTCAGCTTGAACACTGCTAATCTGGGACAGGTAATCCCTGTTTTCACCCATCTAGAAAGCAAGATGGATGTCTTCCTTGAACACCAAGAAGTTGTTCAAGGTGACCCTTTACATCCTGATGTTGTAACTCTGGTCAGGAGGTTGAAGGATCAGCTTAAAGTTCGCCTTTCAGGATCTGTCCTGCTCTGTTCTGATGTCTGACTTGGCTTCTGGTATCCAATACTCTTTTTACAATTCTTGTTTAGTTTTTTTTGGTTTTCTTTATGATGGGTTTCTGGGTTCATTCTTATATTCCATCCCTGGATTTCCCAGTCTCTTGGATTCATTTCAACGTTTGTTTTATTTGCCACACCCGTTTGTTTCCATCATTCCTTTTTGTTTCAGTGTCCTGCAAGCAGCTGCTCAAGGCCCTTTCTTGCAGGTAAGTGCTATTGTGGTTTAGTATGGTTCTTTTAGTGAACATTAGGCAGAGTAGGACCTGCCGAATATGGGGTACATTGGCGTTGTGGCAGGCTTATGCAATGTATGATCATATAATGTAACTAAATCCCCATACTTTTAATATATAGTGCTTAGTTATATCTCCTCTTGTTTTGCCTATTATATCTTGTCTTGTTTCATTTTGTAATCCCAGTCCATGTACAGTCCTGTCCTGCCCCTGTTTAGTTAATGTTCCCTTATGTATTGTGTACATGTTCTGGGTTTAGCTTCCTATCCTTCTCCGGTTCTGGGTTCTATTAGTTCTGTCTTGTTTTCTTGTTTGGTGTCTATCCTAGCCTTATCTTGTTTCTAGTACTGGATACATCTCAGCATATGTCTGCTCTGGCTTCCACTAAGCTGCTACAGGGTCTTGGTTTGTGGCCGCACTCTGGTGCTCAACACCAGGGGGCGTGCGGTTACCCTGCACCAGGACCTACGTTTCCACTACCACGCTGAAGACTCCATCTTCTCATCAGGCACTAATGGGTCCTGGTTTCCGTACCACCACCCATGACGCCTACGTGAGCGAATTGATAATTCTCCTGAACTGATGCTAGCTTGCCTGTGTGATCAAAGGATTAAGGGAAAGTTTGCACTCAGATACAATAGTTTAACAAATTGGAGGGAGAAACTGATCCAGAGGGTGTGTGAATGGCAGCAAAAGAAGGGAATGCTGTCTGAGGGAGTAGTTCAGGAGGAGGCTGAGATGTTGGCTACTTCTGGCGTTGGCACTGAGTGGAGCAGCTGCATTTTGGGAAGAGTTGCTTGAGGATATTGTTTGACCCACTGAGAGTGCTAGCAGCAGACAGGAGAGTACTGTGACGAGACCAATCTCGCCACATTGCATTGGAGAAGCCTGGTTGCTCGCCTGTTGCCTTGGGATTATGGCCCCATGTTAAAAGGCTTGATTTTCCCCTGCAAAGACAAGAAAGCCGGGTCATTTGGTGCTTGCCCTGTTTGAGCATGATACCCCAGATAGCTATGCCATGGAGCCCATTCGTATAATGAAAGACTATGGGAAAGACTTTGGCTCCATGGCAATTGAACTGTATGTGTGTGCTCTGAGCGCCATTCAGTAATAATGTGCGCTTAGACCTAAGCTATCTGGGCATATGTTGCATGTCTGTATTTTATGTCATTAATGTAACCTTGTGTATTTTATTGTATTTTACTGTCTTTTTGCTGCCATGTGTTCAATGGAGTTTTGCCTCTGTCTTTGGAGATAATTGGATTACTTCTAATTATCTCCAGGATAGAAGACTCTGTGGAACTGGTTTTGGGCAGAAAAGCCATGCTTCCTGTGGTCACAAAGGACTACGATCTATCTTTTGAACCACTGGACCAATTTGTATTATTTTGACGTATGTTTGTAGTTGGAGTATGCTGATTCTGAAAATGTATGTTTTATGTGAATGTGATGCATACTTTCCAAGTTATGAATAATGTGGAAAAATTGTATTTCTCTGCTTGTGCTAAATTACATTACCCATTGTGTAAGGTAATTGAAACACATGCAGAGGGAAGGAATTTGTGTGGGAGTGTCTGAGTGTATTGTATGTGTTTATTGGTTGTGTTCCAAAACCCTGTGGGTGGTACTAATGTGTAAGAATGTGTACATAAGCACAATAAACCCACAGCTCTGTCTGTTCACTGCTTGACCCTCAACACGGAGCTTTGTCTTGTTCTTGGGGGGATTTATTGTATGCTGTTCGACTGCTAGGAGTGTAAACCTATTCGTATGGTTTTTCCTATTCGGCTGTTTACAGCATTCGTATGGTTTCCTGTTCGGCGGATTGGTGTTCGGCAGTAGCTGTGCCTGCATCTCTGGAAGGGGACGATCGCCTAAACGGTTTTAACCCCTTATGTGCAAAACCGTCCGTTACAAGTACTGCCTCAGAAATGGTCAGGGCGTACCTCTCTGAACCTCCTTTGCCCCATAATGTTGACCCTCTTAGCTATTGGGATGAGAAGAAGAGTGTGTGGCCTGCATTCTCATTGGTTGCACAAGAGCTGCTATCATGTCCACCAACCACTGTCCCAAGTGAGCGTGTGTTTTTGGTGACTGGTAATATACTGAATCCACAGCGCTGACAAATGTCACCTCATCTCATGGAGCAGATTGCCTTTCTTAAATTCAATCTGCCTAAATTGGGGTACCCTGCTCTTCACTTTGACTGTAATTGAGCTTAGGGTTTCTCAACCATTTTATTTAAACATATTTTTTTCTCTCATTCCTCCTTATTCTTCCATTCTCTTCCCTCCCTGTCCCCAATACCTTAAAATCTCCCTTAAAGTGGTACAGGTTTCTCCCTTCTGGCTGTGTCTGACAGTGGTGTGGCAACCTCCGCCGGTGCAGTCAGCTAATGCTAGGGCATTGTGTTTAAGCTCTGGAGGTCTGCTCCCCATGCCAAGGACCGAAGGAGTTTGGATGCTCTGCCCTGGGGATGAAACAGGTGAGTGGGTCGCCAATTGCCCACTCACTCCTCTTTCTTTCTATTTTGCTGTTGGTGGCTGTAACGGTTCACCTGGCACCCGACTGGGTGCATCCGTTGAAAGATGCTCCTAGCGATTCCTGAGGGCTCCAAGCACTCCAGCCGACACCATAACCACCGTAGACTCCTTCAGAGAGCAAGACAGGAACAAGCTCTTACAAAAGCTTAGTAGTGATATAGCAAGAGAGTATGACTAGCAGAGCAATCCCTTGTAGCAGATTCCCCCAATAAGAGACGGCACTCCAAATTGACGGTGAAGTAGAACTGAAGTTTTAATGAAACACCCTGCTTTTATGCACATTTTACACACATAGTACTGCCCACAGAATTTAGATGAACAACCAATCAAACACGTAATATATAGTAAAACCATTCATTCCCACAAAAACCTCCCCTCTGCCTGTGATATAATTACTGTACACAACGGGTTAATGTAATTATCACAGGCAGGAAAAATGAACTTTTACACATGTACTGTAACTTTAAAACTTTACATCCAATCTTCATACTTCAAATATGAACACCTTTAAAAATCATACAAATCCCTGTAGTAGATAAAAAGTTAGTCAGAAGTCCTTTGTGACCGTCCGCAAGCACATTTTCATGCCCAAAACAGTTCCAGAGATTCGGGCTGTGCGGCCGATCTATTTCCCCTGTTAAAGTCAGCTCAAACAGACGAACGACAACCATTCGAATTGTCGAATGAACTGTCGAACGGCGTTCGAACGGTTGAATGCATTGAAGCCTGGAGAAGGTAAAACTTCAGCTGAATTAAATATGCCCCCCCCAGCGTTTGGGAATTTACCTACAGCAAACTCCCAGCCTGGGAGGTAAATTGCCTGCACGCTTCCACTTCTGGGTGGTCCGCCTGTGTGGTACTTGGTTCAGTAAGCCCCATTTACTGAACCAAGTGGGAGAAAGCCATGCACAAAGGATTTTAAAGGTTTGGGAACAGTCTTAAAGGGGCATTGTCACACAAAGTCTCAATATGTCCCCAAATGGTTCTTAAAGGGCCAGCACGGTCCAATACAAGTGCATAAGCCCAAATGCAGTTCTTATACACAGTCCAATAGAAGTCCATAAGCCACAAGACTGTTGTTAAAGGGCACAATCTCCCAGGGGTCATAGTCAGAAGGTAGGAGGCGGGCAAACAGGCCCCTCCAACAACCAGTGGCGAGGTCACTTTCACCACAGTGGTGGCAAAACATCTCTTTTTTTTCTCATTCCTCCTTTTTTTTCCATCCTCTCCCCTCTAATACCCACTCACTCCTCTTTACCATTTGTAGTTACATTTTTATTTACTATCTCACTTTTTCCTTTTTCTTTCTTTTTCACTTTCTTTCTTATGAATCAAATTAAAGGACCACTATAGTGCCAGGAAAACATACTCGTTTTCCTGGCACTATAGTGCCCTGAGGGTGCCCCCACCCTCAGGGACCCCCTCCCGCCCGGCTCTGGAAGGGGGAAAGGGTTAAAAACTTACCTTTTTCCAGTGCTGGGCGGGGAGCTCTCCTCCATCTCTCCTCCTCCGTTCCTCCTTCTGGGCTGTATGCGCATGCGCGGCAAGCCAGCCGCGCCGCCGTTATTCAGTCTGCCGCATAGGAAAGCATTTGTAATGCTTTCCTATGGACGCTGGCGTGCTCTCACTGTGAAAATCACAGTGAGAAGCACGCAAGCGCCTCTAGTGGCTGTCAATGAGACAGCCACTAGAGGATTAGGGGGAAGGCTTAACCCATTAATAAACATAGCAGTTTCTCTGAAACTTCTATGTTTATAAAAAAATGGGTTAACCCTAGAAGGACCAGGCACCCAGACCACTTCATTAAGCTGAAGCGGTCTGGGTGCCTAGAGTGGTCCTTTAAAAACAAACACACACGCACACATAAACAAATAACGTGCAAATTTTTTAAATCACAAAAGTTAGCGATCGATTGAGCGCCCGTAATCACTTCCGCCAATGGAAGCGGCCCAAAAGCAGGTGCCCAATTTTAGGATTAACCTCAGTTGTGAACATAGCAGTTTCGGTGAAAATGCTTTGCGTTTACATTCAGTTAATCCAGCCTCTAGTGGCTGTCTCATTGACAGCCGCTAGAGGCGCTTCTGCACTTCTCACGAGGTACTGTTATATTTCGTGGAGACTTCCGCTGTATTACACAATATTGGTAAGCTAAAATAGGCAAAACGAATACAATACCTGCATTCTGGGCTGCGTAAGCCATTTGTGTGTAAAAAAAAATGCAAAGAATTTCACTTTCACGGACGATATCATGATTGTAATACATTTTACTGTTTTGAAACCCTAATATCTGTGTTCAGCAAAGTAAAATAGTACTCCCCACGAACAGATTTTATGGTGTCTTCCAAAGTTACAGGGTTAAATATAGTGCTAGCACGTGATTAAATTCCCTGGACTTTCGGCCTGGTTGTCAGGCAGGCCCCGCAAATTGTGTTTAATAAAATGACCTATTTATGTAAAATTATTACATAAAAATATACATAGAATATTTGTGTGTATATGTGTGTGTGTGTGTATGTGTGTGTGTGTGTGTATATATATATATATATATATATATATATATATTTATTTTTTATTTATTTTTTTCATTCTACATGTATTTTGATATCAATATATATTAATATCAAAATACAGTTAGTACTAAATTACACATACTTGTTATTTTTTTATACGTATTTACATATTTATTTTATATTACATATAATTATATATATTAAATCTATCATTCTACGTGTATTTTGATATTAATATATATAATTATACACTTATGTGTGTGTGTATATGTATGTGTGTGTGTGTGTGTGTATTATATATATATATATATATATATATATATGTTAAGGTCATTACCACTTTGTGATCATAAGTAAATATATATGCCCCTCGTTTCTTGTAAAGATTTTATATATATATATATATATATATATATATATATATATATGTATATATATATATATATATATATATATATATAAATAAATATGAATACCGCACTCTATTTAGTGATAAATACATATGACACTTGTTATTATTGCTGAAATAAATTCATAATGTTTATTCTAGATACATTTATGTAAAGTATGATAGTAGTGATGTTCATTTCATCCTGAATACACCAATTATATACAAAAAATATATATACAATATATACACAGAATCCTCCCGTGTGTGGGGTAAAATTGAGAAAATCACAAATCCAAAACAAAAAAGGAAAAAAGAGAAAAAAGGAAAAAAAGAAGAAAAACAATATATAAGAGTCCTGGTAGTTCAAAATATAGTGCACTATATATAGCTGTATATGGGTGGATCTCACCAATGTAGAAGTATTTTTCTTGGTATACACAGTCAGAGTAAAGTAGTAATCAGATGATGATATGGACGAAGGTGAAGGTAATTTCTGATGTAGCAAACAGGCAATCACTCCATCAGCTCCCAGTGGGTGTGTGGTCAGAACAGCAGATCATGCTCAGGCAGTCTTTGTATGGATGGGCTGCGCGCTCGGGACATCCATGTCCCTTCGACGGCCCCTGTATTCTGCGTCCATATCATCATCTGATTACTACTTTACTCTGACTGTGTATACCAAGAAAAATACTTCTACATTGGTGAGATCCACCCATATACAGCTATATATAGTGCACTATATTTTGGACTACCAGGACTCTTATATATTGTTTTTTCTTCTTTTTTTCCTTTTTTCTCCTTTTTCTTCTTTTCTTTTTTTCCTTTTTTTTCTTTTCTTTTTTGTTTTGGATTTGGGATTTTCTCAGTTTTTAAATTTTTTTATTTTTTCTATATTTTTCAATTTTCTCTCGTTCATAAGGATCATCACCAAGTGTATATACATTAGATGAACTTTACCCCACACACGGGAGGATTCTGTGTATATATTGTATATATTTTTTGTATATAATTGGTGTATTCAGGATGAAATGAACATCACTACTATCATACTTTACATAAATTTATCTAGAATAAACATTATGAATTTATTTCAGCAATAATAACAAGTGTCATATGTATTTATCACTAAATAGAGTGCGGTATTCATATTTATTTATTTATGATTGGGATTAGGAGGTTGTTTTGGGGTTAACCTCGAATAACTGCACCTAGACGTAATTGAGTGCCAGCACACATTGTGTTTTTTGTTTGTGTATATATATATATATATATATATATATATATATATATATATGTACGTATATATTGTTTTATGTTAAACTGTGTTTAAACTTTTTTTTTTTTTTTACATTTTACAAGAAGCAGGGGGAGTACCTGTAATAAATATCTTAGTAAGTATGCCCGTTAATATATACCACAGTAAATTTGCCTGTTAATAAGTATCACATTACGTTTGCTCCTTAATAAAGAGCATTCTTACTGTGGTATATGTTAAGAGCAAATTTACTGTGGTGTTTATTAAATGGAAAACCTACTGAATTTATTACTTACTGTGACATGTTCTGTGGGGCAACATGACACTGTTCTGTGTATGCATTTTATGACTCCTATGTTGAGGAGCACTGGCATGTTTTTATATATATATATATATATATATATATATATATATATCACAA
Source organism: Pelobates cultripes (assembly GCA_933207985.1). Lineage (NCBI taxonomy): Eukaryota > Metazoa > Chordata > Amphibia > Anura > Pelobatidae > Pelobates > Pelobates cultripes. The sequence continues at coordinate 154,302,170 of OW240912.1, forward strand.
ATGATGGCACTCACCCTTACTGGTATAATGAATAATAGAAGTGCCCTGGTGCAATCTTCTGCTGATAAATAGTTATATTGAAAAAAGATGCACTCTTCGGTCTTTTTAAGAATATTAGCAGTCTTTAATCCATAAAAGGTTTACAGGTTGCTTGATCAACATTTCGACCCATTCGGGTCTTCCTCAGGATCAACATGTAACCATAAAATCTAAATATATATAGAGAAAGATAGAATGTGCTCACCAATTGTGATTAACTCCCTCATCCATTCAATCCGAACCCGGAAGTGAAAACCGGAAGTCACGTGACATGCAGAATCACGTGAGAATGTGATACCAGTGAAGAGGGTTGCTAGGAAACCAATACAAATATTATAAAATTGGTCTCATACCGGTCCGTGATTTGTGAAATATATGTGGCTAATTATTAAATTGCATAAGTGAAAATACTGTATAAAGTCTACACAAACTCAGTATATGTATCAGTGAGTAATACTGTAAAAATATCAGAGTGTCATATGTGGAAAAACAATCGTGCAGCAAAATATCTAGCAGCCAAAGTTAAACAAATTTGTGTAGTTAGACATATATACAGATAAAAAATTAAAACATATATGCCTGCCATGGACAGAGACTGAAGTGTATATATATTTTATATTATATATTTACCTAAACTATCTATTACCTAAAGGCAAAGGAAGGAGCAAATTATAGGGTCATAATATATAACACAGAGTAACTCTCCACAGAGCAGAGAAGCTTAAGGGTATTGACATTTAGACATCATTGACCAAACCGTTAAGAGCAAAATTATTTTGCATTATATAGGACAATCTAGATTGTATCAAATTTGTAAAAACATATTTGTGTTCGGGGCATTCTCATATGATATGGAATACTCTGGTGGAGAGTAATACAATAAAAGGATAAAGTCGGTTGAGGTGTGCCGAAAACCGACGTATGCTGTAGGCCGGTAAATAAAGTGGGCCCACATGGAGGAAAGTATAGCTAATGGGAGTGGAGGGTGGGGCTGTTCGTCTGGACCAACGTAGGTAAGTGAGGGAAGGGGGGAGTCCCCTTTTAAGTAGATCTATTGCCCCTCCCACAAATTCAGGCCCTGCCTTCAAACTTGTGTTCGGGGCATTCTCATATGATATGGAATACTCTGGTGGAGAGTAATACAATAAAAGGATAAAGTCGGTTGAGGTGTGCCGAAAACCGACGTATGCTGGCCGGTAAATAAAGTGGGCAAAAAGATAAAGCAAGATAAACATTTATTCGGTAACATAAATACAAAGAAAATACAAATACATTATTAAGTAGACATATTAATGAAAGCCCTCCTAAGCTCTTGGACTGGGTGCGGGATGTAGGTAGCGTAAGCTGAGGACTTCCATCGACCCAATGTCTTAATGACATGCACGGGAACATTTTGGCTAGAGGCTGTGGAGGCCGCCCCAATTCTGAAGGAGTGCCCCGAGTAGCTACTAGGGTTCAGACCAAGCCTGGTGATAAGCATTCGAACGTAAAGCATGAATTTTGACGTGGTGAGAATGGTATCGTGCAGCATTAGTAGAGGCCTTGTGGGCTGTGTTTGTTTCGTGGTTAAAAAAACGTCTAGTGCTTTTACTGGGCACCAATTGTTTCCCGTGGGGTAGTAGTTAATGTGAACTGGTTCCCCCCTCTGACTTGTCTTAGTCTTAGGTAGAGACAGGACGTAGTAGTCTGTGTGTTTTGTGAGATGTGACGTGAGGAGGCACCCTTGGTTGTGCAGTTGGCCACTAATGGTGAATTCTCGTGGTCTAAGAAATCCGTAAAAGGCCAGATACATGGCGGCTTTAATAACCGTGTTTGTATTGGGTTCAAAAGGTGCATGGTCGAGTAGATTGGACAGGGATTTGAACATTCCTATGTCAATAGCCAATCTTTTGGGCGTAGCTGGACCGTCTGCCTTTGCTATACCCTTCAGTAGCGTGCGGATGGGGTATGAGGTTAAGAACCCTTTGTGGTTAGGGAGTGAGTAGTACATGTGGTGTTGTATCCCCGTGAGGTAAAGCTTAATGGTGTTATGTGTGAATTTTAACTTAAGGTGGCAAAAGGATGCAAAAGCCATTAGTGATGATACTTCGAACCAGTTGGTTAGGTGATGGTCAGTCATGAATCGTTTATATAGGTGAAATGCTCTGTTATATGAGTGTTGAGTGCTAGTGGACAAAGCAAATTTTGTGAGAGTGAGGCTGTGATGAAGTAGTTCATCTATTCCATGACAAGGTCTTGGAAGGTTGGCGCTGGGGTTGCCATACGAGCTGCCGAGGGTAGGGACCGTCTGAAAGCCTGAAATTGAAAGCGAGATAGCTGGTCAGCTGCCGTATTGTATATGCCGGGAACATGGGAGCATACAATGTGGAAGTGATGGGTGGCTGCCAGCCAAGTCAGTTTCCTAATGAAATTCATAATTATCAAGGAGGAAGAGCGGCCTTTGTTGATAATGTGGCATATTGCCATGTTGTCAGAGAAACAGCGTACTGACTGACCTTCCCACAACCTACACCAAGTGACAGCTGCGGCAACTATTGGGTATACCTCAAAAGGGCAGAGTTAGTGTGAAACCCCTCGATGCCCTGTGTTTCTGTTGGCCACGTCCCCCAGAGCCAATTTGTGCCAAAAATGGCCGCATATCCCGCGGATGATGCTGCATCTGTCCAAATGACAGGTGACTGAGAATCCAGCTGTGGAAGGAACATGCTTCTACCATTCCAGTCAGAGAGGAATCTGTACCACATCTGAAGGTCGGCAGTCGCAGGGCCGTTCAAAGATATGCGGGCATAGTCGTTGGTGAAGGTGGGGAACAGGGCGAGGAGCCTGGAAATGAAAGCCCTGCCCTGGGGGATTATGCGCATGGCGAAATTTAGTGAACCCAACAGAGATTGTAGTTCTTTACGGTTGCATGAGCCCCTGTGCATGTAGTGGTTAATGTCGTGTAGGATGTTATCAATCTTAGTTCTAGGGAGGCTGGCCATCATAGCTGCTGAATCGAGCAAAATACCTAGAAAGTTGATGACTGTGTCTGGACCTTCTGTCTTGGTGGGTGATACGGGGACGCCGAGTGCGGTGAATAGTTCGACAGCTTTGTGTAGGCTACACGGGGGGTTGGTGTTGGCTTCGATGAACAGAAAATCGTCCAGATAGTGTATCACATTTTGGCACCTACTGGTATTAAGGAGGAGCCAACACAAAGCCTCAGCGAACGTGTCAAAGATCCTTGGACTACTCTTGGCTCCAAAAGTGAGTTTTGTAAAAAAGTAGTAGGCTTCTTGCCACTTAACTCCGTGTAGGTGCCATAACGAGGGGTGTATAGGTAACAGTTTAAAAGCATTGACTATATCCGTCTTGCTGAGCCAGGCCCCCACCCCCGCTGACCTGATAGCTGCAATAGCGTGGTCAATAGTGGAGTACTGTAAGGAAAATTCTTCTGAAGGAATCAATGAGTTTAGGCTGGGGATGGCTGAAGAGTGGGGAGCGGATAGGTCAATGATGAGCCTTTGTTTGTCTGAATTTTTACTTGCGACCAGTCCGATAGGGTTAGTTCTCCAGCTGGAAAAGGGGGGATTACCAAAAGGACCGATGACAAATCCCTGGTCCACTTCCAGCTGTAGCAAGTTAGTAACTGCGGTAGGGTTATTAGAGGCTGACTGCAAATTGTGACATTCTAACACTCCTGTTGGCATGTAAATGAGCCCCGTGTGAAATCCGTGGGTGAGACCAGTGCATAAAAATTCCACCAGGTGTTTAGAGGGGTGAGTGGACAGCATGTGTTCAAGTACAGGAACGTTCACTGGAGACAAATAAGGTTTCTGGAACATTTTATTTGTGCACATGGATCTCGCATGTGCCCGAAAACAGTGTGAGCATACATGTAATAAGCGGCAAGCGCTGTAACCACAGGAGCCTTCATTGAAGTTATTGCAAATTTGTGATTTGCCTAGGTACACAACCGGACGACCCAATTTGTCTCTGGTCTGTTTCTCAGTTTTAAGGGGGTGCTGTAGGGACGTGCTGGGAGCGTTGTCCGGGCAGAGGGGGCACAAATAAGCTGTGTGAGCGGGTGACGTACATATGGCACAAGCTGGTGTCCTGAGCCCCGCAAAGTGTCTGAGGAACAATTCATTGTCCAGTTGGCTCCAATCCATCTGGATGCCATACTGGGACAATGTGGCTGACACTTTAGATGAAAAAGACTTGTGATAGTCATAAAAAGTGTAACCACCATATTTGTTACCCAGGTCCACCAGTTTATGCATATATAAGTCCAGTTCCTCTCTCCTGTGTGGATGAACTGAGCACAGGATGTCCCTATAGATACCAAAAGACAGGACAAAATCGGGAATGGTCAATTTCTTACTGAGTCTGGGGTCTCTGGCTTTTAAAACAACAGAGATATCCCCGTAGTCGTAAGAGCGGTTTTCCACTACATCCTGGGAGGCAATGAGCAAGGAGACCAAGTTTACGTCCTTGCCCTCCAGGATGTCTTTTTTAAGATTGGCCGGAACCATGTGGGCAGGGTTAATAACGTGTGCCGCTGTCTTGTTAGGTATAGGATTACCCGCTGTTGCTGTGGATATGACCGGGGCTGTACCAGCGAGAGGCACAGGTGGCTCTATGGCGGAGCTGCGTGCCTCCAGCCTTTCCAGTCTGTCGTTGACCTTCCCCATAGAAGAGATTAGGGAGGCAACCATAGCATGGAGAGTCGGGTCTTGGGAGTTACTAGTGCCTTCACCGGCGTCTGTCATAAGGGTGTTTGTTTTAAGCAGTTTAAACAGTTCTGCTTTCCTGGCCGTGGCCGGGAAAGGGATACTGCGTTTGCGCAATTCCGCCGTGATGCGAGGGATAGTCCACGATCTGATGGACGAGGGACTTCCTATGTCGTCCTTACGTGTCGGGGTAAGTGACCTAGCCGGGGTGCTAGGGACTGACATGTCGTCGCCATCGTCTGGGAGCAGGGACATACTGAAAGTAATAACAGGCATAGTTGGAGGCTCGTTGGAATAGCCGGTAGCTAGTTAGTGCCAGATGGCGAAAAACTTAACTCTAGGTTTTGTGGCAGGTGAGGCCCTACTAGTGCCAAGTGGCTAGAGAGGCTCTATCTATGAGTTGGCGCGAGGGGTATGGTAGCCTGCCCAGTGAACCGGGATGTTTGCCTCTCCAAGGGTAAGTAAGGAGGAAGAAAAAAGGGGGGGGGGGTTTGGTAGTGACAGGTGTCGCCCTCTCTGTACAACTGCGAGGCGGCTAACTATGATTTGGCCCGAGGGGCGTAAAGTACCTCGAAGTGGAGGATGGGAGTTGGCCTCGCGGACCTCTATGATTAAGGGGCAGGGAATTAACTAACGTGGCGTTGTAGAAAAGAAGGCGTGTAACCGACATACCTGCAGAAAATTGAGCACTGGTTCTGTAAGAGAATTCAGGTGTCTCTTGAGTAGGGGGGTGGTTAGTTTAGGTGACCCGTCCGAGGTATGCGGATTCCTGGGGGTATGAGAATTAAGATAATGAACCCTTAAGTGGAACATATATAAATATGGCATAGTAAGAGTCCTGGGGGGGGGGGTTGCCGCGTATTACCATCCCCACCCCCCCCAATGTATATGATGTTAGTTAAGATTTAACGTTACCAATACTTGCAGAACATTCTTACCATATATTAACCAGCAATAAGTAAACATGTATGCATGTATCACATTTTAACCAGCAAGTCATACCTTATATATATATAATAACAAAGAAAAAATAAATTGTGTGAGGTTAATACAAACCAGCATCTTATTTAGCAGTATAAGTGTCAAACACAGCTGTATATGTATAACAGTACTTAAAAAAAAAATTGCTGTTAATTAGACATAGATAACCATTGTAACCAAAATGACCAAAGGTATATGCATAATGAATGGTGGAGGCTGGCTGAACTAAGGGTCAACCAGCAGCAAAGAATGACCCCCTTTAAGCAAGGTACACCCCCCCCCACCCCCTTCCCAAGTGTGTAGTTGGTGGGAAACAGAGTCCCCTAACGTTATAGGGGTCTGGTTGTGGCTTGTGAGTGCCCTACCACATCCCCCTTCCACCCCCCTCCCCTCCCCTCCCTGCGAAAAGATTCCTCCCTGGTGGCCGAAAACAGAGACTCCTAGGTAGTAATGGAGTCTCTGTTCTGTGTGTGGGAGCTCCTCTTACCGCCCGGACCAGTTGGTAGGCGAGGAGGGTAGCCGAGACCTCCGTTCGGGAGCCGGTGGAGCCGCCGGAAGTTGGCGCGTGACGTCAGAAGAGGGCGCCGCGTCTCACCGGAAATGACGATTTCGACCTGGAAGTCGGGAGCGACGGAGGCCTGCGAGACAAGGCTGTTCGTCTGGACCAACGTAGGTAAGTGAGGGAAGGGGGGAGTCCCCTTTTAAGTAGATCTATTGCCCCTCCCACAAATTCAGGCCCTGCCTTCAAACATATATATATATATATATATATATATATATATATATATATAGTTCCACCCTTATATTAGCACAAAAAAGAAGTTTAGGTGCTTAGTCCCCATCATCACATCCCACATCTAAAGAAGTGATGTTGGACATGGCAGTGATAACAGTGTCCAAATGTCAAAAAGCAATATATAGTTATCTCTCAGATTGAGATTAAGAACCAATGAGATATAGTATCCATAAATACAGACAGAACTTGAAAAATATAAAATAAAAAATAAGAATACAAAGTACGTAGACAAATGAATAAAGCAAGTAGAAATAAATATAAATGTTAAACATAGAGAAAATAGAGCGTTCAAACAATCTAAATCATGGACATGCAATACCTCCATAACTTCATACATTAGAAAAATTTGGAAATTAAAGGTATATATTATAACCTTATTTAGAATAGCAAATTAAAGAAAAATTGAGTACACAATATTTTCATTGAGTCCTCTTGGGGTCACGGTGTCAAGTCGATAGATCCAGCGTGCCTCTCTTTGTAGCAGCATTCTGGATCTGTCTCCCACCTCTGGGTAAAAGAGGGATATGATCAATTGCTGTGAAACGTAAAGTTGGTAATCTATGTACAAGAGCTAGAAAATGTTTTGCCACCGGTTTGTCACTGTAGTTATCATGGAATGCAGTCATGATATTAGACCAAAATGCAAAAGGACAGTGTGTTAACAAGGCACTTATTTTTAAATGAAATGAGTATATATAGCAGCTACCACTGTGCATAGGGACTCTCTACCCTATACATAAATACAAATATAGATCAAGTGAACACTCAGTGAGGAATTTAGAAAAAAACACCCCTGGTGTACATGTGGAGCGCTCAAAATATGGCCAACTCACCCATATGGGTTTGTATACAAATGTATGAAAAACTTCTGAAGCAGTATATCTGAAACAAATGTAAATACAAATGGTGCAAGTAACGTAAAGAAATGGGCACACTAGTTAAATATTCTATATAGACCCACTCACATGTGACTGAGCCCTCTAGGATAGGCTCAGATCTCAACAGCATATGTGTACTTTTGGCGACACAAAACCCAAATCGATCCTCTACTCGTCAGTGAATCCTGGTAGGGAGCCCTATACCTGGCTCCTGGTGTATAGATGTCTGTGCCTTTAAGGAAGCTACCACAAAAAAATTACAAGAAATGTGTTGATACAGTAATCACTAGCAGCCTGGTCTAATGATGATATCAATAAAAATTAGTGGTTAATAAAAGAGAATATTGTCAATTTTAAAATAAAGATACTAAATATCCTAAGTAAAAAATCTATGACAAAAAATGACTAAGCTCAAAATCATCATTCAGACCATTAGGCTGCATAGTGTTTAAATTGAAAATCCACTGCATTTCCTTTTGGCCAAATCTCTTAATAAAATCCCCCCTCCAGTCAGGTAATATTCTCTGTATCGCATGAAATTTTAATAAAGTGGGATCACTATCATGTTTATTTTTAAAATGTAAAGAAACACTGCTTTTCAAAACCATTTCTAATATTCCTAATGTGCTCCTGTATTCTAGTGTGTAGATTTGTTTTCGTGCGTCCCACATACGCCAATCCGCAAGGGCATGTCAAAAGGTAAATAACCTTTGTGGATTGGCATGTAATTAATTCTTTTATTTTAAACAAATTTTTTTTTTTTAACAAAAATTTTTCAACTAAATTTTTTTTTAACAACATTTTTTTTTATTTTAAACAAAATTTTTTATTTTTTTGAACGAAGTTTTTTAAACAAAATTTTTTTACACTCTCATAATGAAAAAATTTTGTTTAAAATAAAAGAATTAATTACATGCCAATCCACGAAGGTTATTTACCTTTTGACATGCCCTTGCGGATTGGCGTATGTGGGACGCACGAAAACAAATCTACACACTAGAATACAGGAGCACATTAGGAATATTAGAAATGGTTTTGAAAAGCACAGTGTTTCTTTACATTTTAAAAATAAACATGATAGTGATCCTACTTTATTAAAATTTCATGCGATACAGAGAATATTACCTGACTGGAGGGATTTTATTAAGAGATTTGGCCAAAAGGAAATGCAGTGGATTTTCAATTTAAACACTATGCAGCCTAATGGTCTGAATGATGATTTTGAGCTTAGTCATTTTTTGTCATAGATTTTTTACTTAGGATATTTAGTATCTTTATTTTAAAATTGACAATATTCTCTTTTATTAACCACTAATTTTTATTGATATCATCATTAGACCAGGCTGCTAGTGATTACTGTATCAACACATTTCTTGTAATTTTTTGCACTGAACACTTTATCATCTGTTGGTGGATGTGGGCACTGGCACTTTAAAGGATCACCATCAGAATATCGTGTGCTTCACATACACTGTTTTTATATAAGTATAGATATAACTATTATTATTTTTTCCTTTAATGTTTCGTATTGGCATTATGCATATTAGATATTATAAGAAGAGAGTTTGCCCAATTTCAAAATGGACGTTAATTATAATGTACGTCTGTTGGTTGATTTATGCATTAATAGTTTTTAAAAATTATTATTAGAATACTATGAGTTTTATATACATTGTATTAATCAATATATGTGCTGATATTACTGTTTTTATTTTCCTTCCTTTTAATGTTGTGTACTGGCATTATATATACCGGACTTCAATGTATAAGGAGGGCTGTAACGGACCATTTCCGCACACAAGGGGTTAAAACCGTTTAGGCGATATTCCCCTTTTCAGATACACAGGCACAGCTACTGCAGAACACCAAACTCACAAACTGCATACAAGGAAATGCTCCAAACACCCGAACTGCATACAAGGGAATGCTCCAAACACTCGATCCTCGCTCAGATCCTATGCACACTGTCCAATTGCCGTGGAGTTAAAGTGTTGTTCACAAAGTCTGTTCTCCATCCGAATAGACTCCACGGGATGGCTATCTGGGGTAATGCAGTTCATACGGTTTAAACTACCGAATGAATAGGCATTCGGTTAAATAAGCCTTTTCTGCAGGGGAAAAGAAGGCTTTTAACATGGGGCCATAGTCCAAAGGCAACAGGCGAAAAACCAGGCTTCTCCAATGCAATGTGGCGAGATTGCTCTCGTCACATCTCTCCCCTTTTCCAAACAGACTAACAGGGTATCTGACCTCCTGCCGGTCAGTGCCCTTGTTAGTCCAGCAGCCCACCCACAAAACTCAATCAACAGCACAGCCCACCCACAATAAATGGTTACTACACCTGGGTAGAGGAGAAGCTTGTCCATGTCCAGGTGCCTCACTACGGCTGTGCTGACTTGGTGGGTTGCTGAGTGGGCAGAGACCAGCGGTACTCTGCCCTGGTGCCAGCGCTACTGGGAAGGTAGCTTGGTTGTTGGAGGGGGAGACCGACTGTCTCCCCTTTAGATACACAGCCCTGCTGCTGGAGACCGACTGTCTCCCCTTTGGACACACAGCTCTGTTGCTGGGGACCGACTGTCTCCCCTTTGGACACACAGCTCTGCTGCTGGGGGCAGAACTGACCGTCCCTACCCCCTGTGCTGCACGTGCAGAGACCACGGTCCCATCTGCACAGTTGTGGGGCTTACTGTCTCCCCCTGGTACATTAAGCTGCCGCTGGGGAGAGGTGGTAACAAGCTCCTCTCCCATACATACTTCTAGCCGCGGGGGAGGGAGACCGACTGTCTCTGCTCCCAATGCAGAGTCCTGCTGCTGGGGAAAGGAGACTGGGCTCTCTATTCCCGGTAGGACACTCTGCCGCTGGGGAATGGAGACTGTGCTTCCAATTCCCAATAAATCGTACTGCCGCTGGGGAATGGAGACTGGGCTTCCTATTCCCAATAAATCATCCTGTCGCTGGGGAATGGAGACTGGGCTCCCAATTCCCAAAAAATCGTACTGCCGCTGGGGAATGGAGACCGGGCTCCCTATTCCCAATAAATCATACTGCCGCTGGGGATCTGAGCCGACCACCCAGCACGCTGCTCTCCTCTCCATAGGGGCTCGCACCACCCAGATTTAACAACAGCTGGGCACCGTTATAAAGGCCCACAACACAGCAGCAAGCCTCACAAATAAACTCCTCATCAGGATAACAGACCTGGAACTCGAGCTCGAGGACGTCTCCAGTTGGTGGAGGCAGAACAATCTACGCATTCGAGGCCTGCCGGAAACCATGGGGGAGACAGACCTCGAGGAGACTCTGGTCACTTGCTTCAAGCGGAGCCTCCCAGATATCCTCGACCACCTTTGGATGGTGGATAGAATACACAGAGCCCTGCAGGCCAGAGGGCCAAAGAATAGCTCCCCCCAAGACGTCATCCAACACTTCATTCATTCCAACACTATGACAAGATGTCGCCCCAGCCACACTCCTCCGAAGAAAAGACTGGAAACCGGTCACAGACCTATTGAGACATAACAGGCTGCGCTTCGTCTGGGGATACCCCTTCAAGATACTGTTTTTTAACGGCCCAAAACCGACGGTGCTGCTTCCATCCACGGACATACTCACCTTTCTAAAAGACTTTGGTATAGATGTGCCGGCTGACTTCCAAGCCCCATCATCACAGGCAGAGTTACTTAAAGGACCACTCTAGGCACCCAGACCACTTCAGCTTAATGAAGTGGTCTGGGTGCCAGGTCCAGCTAGGGTTAACCCATTGTTTTATAAACATAGCAGTTTCAGATAAACTGCTATGTTTATCAATGGGTTAAGCCTTCCCCCAAAGCCTCTAGCGGCTGTCTCATTGACAGCCGCTAGAGGCAATAATGCGTGCTTCTCACTGTGATTTTCACAGTGAGAGCACACAAGCGTCCATAGGAAAGCATTGATAATGCTTTCCTATGCGACCGGCTGAATGCGCGCGCAGCTCTTGCCGCGTGTGCGCATTCAGCCGACGGGGCGGATCGGAGGCGGAGAGGAGGAGGAGAGCTCCCAGACCAGCGCTGGAAAAAGGTAAGTTTTACCCCTTTTCCCCTTTCCAGAGCCGGGCGGGAGGGGGTCCCGGAGGGTGGGGGCACCCTCAGGGCACTATAGTGCCAGGAAAATGAGTATGTTTTCCTGGCACTATAGTGGTTCTTTAACATGCTCGCCGAGACCGAAGAGGCTCAAGGACCCCGGCAGGGCTGACCCTGAGAAAGTGAAACCTTACTGGCCCGGACGCAGGCCACACACAGGCCCCTGCAGATGGCCTGAATCACTGAAAGCACATGAGTATATACCTGAGCACAAATGTTAACTGTTTTCACTTTATTGTGTTTCTCTTGCAATATAGGTAGCAGGGACGGGCCTGAAATTCTGTTTAATGTTAACTCCATATAATGGGTTCGGGGTGGGGATGCGGGGTGATAAGAGTGCGCTGTGTGGGTGGAACAATTTTAAAGTAGGAGGATGTAGCCCCAGACAGGGGTACAATAGGCAACAGCACTGCTGCGACGAAAATGGCATGTACAGTTATAAACCCCAGGACCGCAACGGGGCCGGGACAAAAGGCTGACAGAGGGAATCTGCCATGCATATAGGGCTCCACAAATGTGTCCAGTGTCCATGGCCTGTAAGGAGCGCAGAGACATCCCCGATATGGAGGCAAATGCCTGACACATCCCTTACTGCCATGGAGCGTATAATCACTTAGACAGTGGCTGCACTGTTCTCTCGGGTGGGACCACACCCTGGGCGCCTGGATCCTATCCGCACCGCACAGCCCATTGAGATTGCGCTGCGGGCCGGACCCCATGGAGCCGAAGCGGCACTCTGGCGCACCCTCACGGCGCACTCGATGGGCGAAGGCCCCCCGAACCACTACAGCTGCAATCACACCCCCGTGAATAAGTTGAATAATCTAGTCACAGGGAATGCCTGTTTCCCTCCCCCCCCAGCCCTAGAGTGTGCTCTGATAGTTGGGGTGATTCCCTCGACGCGGTGGTTGCCCACCCCCAGAGCCCCTGGCAAACTATAAGACCTGGAACATACCTTGTATTGATGTGTGTGACAACGTTACACCTAAATAACTGCACTTGTAAAACTGCTTGTTGAATATTGTTTGTTTTTGTTTTTAAATACTATCTAGCTCTGTAATACTAAAAGGGACACAGCGAATCCCTGTTGAACTTTTTTCGCTCAGTAACACTCAAGATACTTACGTATCTCTTTTTTTGTTCTTTCCTTTCTAGTCGGCCGTAAATACCATACAGCCGTCTTTTCTCACCTCTCTTACTTTCCCTCACCCTCTCTGACCCCTCCTCCCTAACGACCCTGCGGGACCTGCTGCCGGGGGTACCACCACCACCTGTGACACACGAATGAACTACGCAGGAGAGCCACCCCTACACGATCAGGCACCCTAATGCACAGCCCACCGTTATAAAATGGAACTTAAATTGACTTCTCTCAATGTAAACGGGCTAAATAGTCCAAACAAACGCAGACTCCTCTTCCGTGAACTTAGACAACAAAAAACTGACATAGCTTATATACAGGAAACCCACTTACCACACACGTCAGGGACACAACTCATAAATCATGTATACACCAGAGCATACGCTTCACGAGCACTGTGTAAGAGGAATGGGGTCGAGATACTCATCCACAAGAATTGCCCGATAATGATCACTCAAACCCACACTGACAAAGAAGGCCGGTATGTGGTCCTGACGGGTACGCTTCATTCCAACACATACCATATGATTAATGTATATGCACCCAATACTCCCTGTAAATATTTCTGGACTGACCTAGAATCACTGATCCTGGGCCTTCCTAGGGGGATCCTAATACTGGGGGGAGGCCTAAACGCTACACCCTGCTCAGTGATGGACAGGGGAGGGGGCCTTTGCCTTCCCAGAACAAGGGAGGATAGTACAAACTACTTAACACCTTTCTCACCCACAGCTGGCCTGCTGGACCCATGGTGTATCCAACACCCAAGTCTACGGGATTACACTTTCTATTCTGCAGTACATGCTACTTACTCCCGCATAGACATGTTCCTTATTAACTCAATAGCCATGCCCTGGATCAAAACCTCGGAGATAAATCTCATCTCCTGGTCTGATCATGCTGATCTAGCAATTACCCTCAAATTACCTGGCCCACACGCCCCATGGGAATGGCGATTAAATGCCTCATTACTCAGAGACTCCCACACAAAGGAAGCAATACAAACTGAAATAACACGTTACTTCCAAGAAAATGACACCACGGAAATATCCCCCACCATACTGTGGGCAGCTCATAAACCTGTGATCAGGGGTCTATTAATTAAAACAGCCACTCACCTAAAGAAGAGAAAATTTGAAAAGCTCCTAGAACTTCAGAAGTTACTACGAAAGACTGAACTGCAAAATAAACAAGCGGGTACCCCACGCACAGCTAGGCAACTGACAGACATTAGGCGACAACTCAGGGAACTCATGCTGCATGATGTAAGCAAAGACATGATCCGCACTAAATGCTTCTTTTACGAAAAATCCAATAAAATGGATACGTTACTAGCACGGACACTCAGACCTAAACACACAGAATCAAACATCGCAGCCATTAAAGATACCCAGGGACGAGTCCTCAACAGCCCGATGGACATCACCAGGGAATTCACTAACTTCTTTACTCAGGTATATAATCACTCCTCCACACTTACGACCACAAACGGGTCACACATGGCTCAAATAGCAGATTTCCCACAACTCTTAGTAGACGCAACGGCATACCTAGGGGCATCAATAGAACACTATGAAATCCATAAGGCCATAATGGACCTTAAAGGGGGAAAAGCCCCAGGCCCAGACAGGTTTGACGGCTCCTATTATAAAACGTTCAGGGAACACCTGATCCCCCACCTAGCCAACATGTACAAAACCTGGATGGAAAATGATTCACCTAACACTGACCTCTCCACGGCAGACATAGTCCTAATCCCCAAAACCGGACAGAGACCAAACTATCACCCCATCCCCCTTATTAATTTTGACCTTAAAGTATATGCGAAAATTCTAGCCACCAGACTCAACACCATTCTCCCCAAGCTTGTACACACAGATCAGGTGGGCTTTGTCCCTACCAGGCACCTCTATGAAAACACAAGACGAGCAACTCACCTAGTGTGGTGGGCTAATAAGACACGAACGCCTTCACTGGTCCTATCACTGGATGCAGAGAAGGCCTTCGATAGAATTCAATGGCCATATATGTTTGCCCTCCTTGAGGAGATGCAGCTCCCAGCCATATTTATTAGGGCGACCCGAGCACTATACGCCGCTCCCAGAGCTCAGATACACATCCCGGGAGCGCTACCAGTTCCAGTCTGAAAAATGGTACCCGCCAAGGGTGCCCCCTCTCTCCCCTGTTATTTATACTGGCATTGGAACCCCTATTGCACCTAATAAAAACTGAGAGCAACCTATAAAGTGTTTTGAAACTTACTGTGCGTAATAATTTGGAACAGTGCATTGTAAGTTTTTTTTTATGTTTAAAAAAAAAAAAATACTGTTATCATTAGATTGAGGGCAAATGTCACAACCCTACAAGAAACTTTTGTACCTATGAACAAGGCCCTCTCCCACCACTAAGACTACTGTAAAGGAGGATTGTCCTTCCCTTCCATGCCGCTATTCTTCTCTCCTCTCTTCTGTATTTGATTGATCTTGTTGTTTTCAATGATAAAACAAAAAACGTGACAGAACATGATCATAACTGCAGTTTAAAATACAAGCCTGTAACAACACGCTAACATTGGCTTCTGCGTAAGCCGCAGCCGAGGAATACAAAATCTCGGTTGCAGCCGAGGAATACAAAATCTCGGCATATGCAGACGATATCTTGCTCACTCTCACAGACTCCAAAGAAACAACCCCCCATGTCCTCAACATTCTAGATACATATCAACATGTACCTGGATACAGAATTAACATTGATAAATCAGTTGGGTTGCCGATAGGACTCTCAGACACAGATATACATTGGCTACAACACACAACAGACCTAAAAATCAGTGTGCAACCCATTAAATATTTGGGTGTCAGGCTCACACGAAGCCACGCAGACCTGTACAAAATCACCAAAGACTACTACACACCCTACGTAAGGACCTAGACAGGTGGCACGATAAGCCCATTTCGTGGCTGGGAAGATTACATACCTTTAAAATGAACCTTCTTCCGCACCTCCTTTTCCAGGCATTACCCGTAGCAGTTACGAAAAACTATCTCAAACCACTACAAACAGCAATAGACAATTTCATCTGGGCCGTGAAGAGACACAGAGTAGCAAGGCACACACTATATACCCCAAAATGTAGAGGGGGCCTTGGGCTCCGGAACCTCCATCTCTATTATCTAGAATGGCACTCACCACCAGACACGCACAGATGGGCAGACTTAGAAACGAACCTTATGAGCACCAACTTACCTCAGTTTTGGATATGGGTACCAAGAACTGACTGCCCAGAGCTGCGAACCACCTGTCCAGCCATCCTAAACTCAATCAGGATCTGGAATGCCACAGCCCATAAATATGCCCTCACACACCCCATTTCACCACTAACACCATACCTCCGAAACAAAGCCTTTCTCCCAGGCATGACCCCTAGGGACTTCCGTGGCCTTGAGGACGCAGGCCTACAATGCTACTGCCACTTATTTCAGGTGGGCGCACTCCGCACCTTTGACTATTTAAAAACCCAGGCTCCACTAACCACCAAAGACTATTTTAGATATCTCCAGATGAGAGATTTCGCCAGGAAACCGAGCATTGCAGACGCGGCTAGAGCGAAGCCTACATTCTATGAAACACTCTGTATGTCGGACGGACTACGTGCCTTATCACCTGTATATACGACCAATTAAGCGCACCTATAAACGGTTTCCAAACACCCTCTTACATATTGCAATTGGAAGCTGAACTTCAACAGACATTAGACAGTGAGGACTGGCAAGACATATGGGAGGCAGCGACTAAGTCCTCTATCCACCAAGAACAGTGCTATAAAACGCTAATGAGATGGTACACCACCCCAGTTAAACTCCACAGAATGAGCAAAACACACTCAGACTTATGCTGGAGAGGATGTGGGGAAAAAAGCACCTACCTACACATGTGGTGGGCTTGCCCAAAAGTTACCCAATACTGGGATAACGTAGCTAGACTTGTTACAGAAGTATTGAAAAAAAAAAACAATACAACCTGACCCCTGGACCTGTCTATTAGCTAAACCGATTGACAACCTCCCTAACAGGGAACAAAAGCTTTTGAACAAAATCAACCTGACTGCCAGACGTGCCTTGGCTCAAACATGGCTCCAGGTGGACACCCCACACATGGACAGAGTAATTAGCAATATTAAAGAAGCTTTCCTTATGGATAAGCTCACGGCACAGGTGTGTGGCACGTACTCACAATTTCTTAAGGTGTGGGAACCGTGGGAGAACTATGTCAACTCCTGAGCCCTGAATTAACACACCACCCAGGAGTCAAGGGCTCCTTCTTTCTGACGGGTCCCTGCTTCCCCCGGACAGTAGATCCCGCACCCCCCCCCCACTCAACCTCTTTAATTTCCTACTGATCTACCTTATGCCGCCCAGTACAGCAAACATTAGACAACCTCGACAACTATGCTCTAGAGGTCTCAGCATGAAATCTGATAGCGCCACTAAAGTGTCTAAGCATAGACATGTATAATGCCTGGAGATTGAGGGCAAATGTCACAACCCTACAAGAAACTTTTGTACCTATGAACAAGGCCCTCTCCCACCACTAAGACTACTGTAAAGGAGGATTGTCCTTCCCTTCCATGCTGCTATCCTTCTCTCCTCTCTTCTGTATTTGATTGATCTTGTTGTTTTCAACGATGTTAAAACAAAAAAACGTGACAGAACATGATCGTAACTGCAGTTTAAAATACAAGCCTGTAACAACACGCTAACATTGGCTTCTGCGTAAGCCGCAATGTTGTCCAACCATATAATTGTCCTACCATGCCAATACAGGCTTCTGCGCAAGCCCTACCATTGTAATACCAACTGCACATTGATACGTGTCATGACTAAAAATAAAGAATTTAAAAAAAAGAAAGTGACTCAATCACTTTTCTAAAGAGAGCACACTCAGTAGTTTTAAAATTGATTTTCGTGTGTGTGTGTGTGTGTGTGTGTGTGTGTGTGTATATATATATATATATATATATATATATTTGTGTTCGGGGCATTCTCATATGATATAGAATAAGATGGGTTGTAGAGATGTAGCTTTAGGAATAATCAGTTGAGGTGTGCCGAAACCGACGTATGCTGTAGGCCAGTAAAAAGTGGGCTTACATAGAGGAAATATGAACAATGGGAGTGGAGGGTGGGGCTATTCGTCTGACCAACAAATGTAAGTAGGGAAAGGGGGGAGTCCCTTTTATGGGTCTATAGCCCCTCCCACTACTTCAGGCCATGCCTTCCAATTTGTGTTCGGGGCATTCTCATATGATATAGAATAAGATGGGTTGTAGAGCTGTAGCTTTAGGAATAATCAGTTGAGGTGTGCCGAAACCGACGTATGCTGTAGGCAGGTAAAAAGTGGGCAAAAAGAGACATATTAATGCAAAACATTATACAGGATCATAGTGCATTTGTTAACCATCGGGTAGACATTTTAATGAAAGCTTCCTAATTTCTGAATCGGCTGTGGTATGTAAGTCGCATAAGCCTATGATTCCCAACGGCCCCGTGTCTTAACGTGTGCGGGGATGTCTTGGCTATAGGCCATGGAGGCTGCTCCTATCCTAAAGGAGTGCCATGAGTAGTCGCTAGGGTTTAGTTCGAGCCTGGTGAATGAGTAGGTTGACATAGTGCATGAACTTACCTGTGGTAAGAACAGTATCTTACAGCGACAGTAATGGATCAGTGGTGCGTATGGTAGCGTGCCCAAGAATGCAACCAGTACCTTAACCGGGCACCCAGCATTGCTTGTAAGGTAGTAGGTTATATGCACTGGCTCGCCCATCTGACTTTAGGAAGGGACTGGACATAGTGGTCTGTGTTTTTAAGAAGATAAGAGTTCAACAGGCACTGTTGTTTATGATGTTGGTCGCTGATAGTGAGTTCTTTTTTGGCCTGAGAAAGCCGTTAAAGGCTAGATAAGTGGCAGTTTTGATAACTGCATTGGTGCGTGGCTTGAAAGGTGCATGGTCGAGTAGTTCTGACATGGTTTGAACATTGTATGTCTATGGCCAGTATTTAGTTTTAGCGGGAACGTCCGCTTGGCTATGTCTCTAAGTAAGGTATGGATGGGGTAGGAGGATAGGAACCCTTGTTGTTTGGGAAGGAGAAATACGTATAGTGTTGAATGCCCGTGAGATAAGTTTAACTGTGTTGTGCGAGAATTTTTAACTTAAGGTGGCAAAAAGAGGTGAAGGCCATAAGTGGTGAAAACTCAAACCAGCTATCTAAGTGATGGTCCGACATGAAACATATTGTATAAGTGGAAAACCCTGTAGCAAGCGTGTTGAGTTCTGGTAGACAAGGCCAGTTTTGTCAGAGCGATGTTCATGTAATCCATGACCTTGACCATAAATGACCCCCCTGCCATGGCGACTGTCACGGCAGCTGCCACAATAGTTTACCATTACGTGTGGTTAAGAAAGTCCACCATATGTGTAGGTCTGCTGTGGCTTGGTTGTTTAGGGACAGCCCCTGATCATCATGCAGGAGTGTGGAAAAAGCAAAGTGGTTTTAGATGAAAGTGCAGCCTGCGGTATGATGCGCATGGCAAAATTGAAGGAACCTGGTAGGGATTGTAGTTCCATGCGGTTGCAAGTACCAAGCAGGAGGTGTTGTTGCGACTGTTCCTATTTCTCACGTGGTAACTTGTTGGTATGGATGCCGAGTCAAGTTGTGTGCCCAGGAATGTAACGATAGTGTCTGGGTCTTCTGTGACCTTAGGGAATACTGGGACACCCAAGTGTTCAGACATACTAATGGCTTCCTTGAAGCTTCTAGAGGGAAAGGCGTTCCCTTTGACCAACAAGAAATCATCTCGTGAGTGTATGACTGTGAGGCATCTGGATATGTTTAACCACAACCAGCAAAGAGTTCAACGAATATATTGAAGATTGTGGGCTGCTCTTGACCCAAAAGTTAAGCGGGAGAAGAAATATATAACTGCTGCCCATAAATGCCCTGTAAGTGCCAGTGTAGGGTGGATGGTGGCAGTCTGAAATGCCTTTGTGATATCAGTTTTACTTAACCAGGCTTCCCCCCCTGCTTGAGTGATAGCTGTAATGGTATGAACAATAGTAGCATACTGTAATGAAAACTCCTCAGAGGGTATGAGGGAGTTGAGACTTGGGGTAGCCGAGGCGTGAGGTGCAGATAAGTCTATGATCAGTTACAGTGTGAGGGAAGATTCCCTGTGACAATACCAATGGGATTGCACCACACTGTAAATGGTGTAGATCGGAGAGGCCCAGGTAGAAATCTTTCTGCCATTTCTTGGGCCATGAGTGTAATGCCAGCTGTTAGATGCTGCTGTGATGACTGCAAGTTAGGGCATTCTAGATTCCCCCAAAAGTATATGGCTATACCTGAACGGAAGGCCTTTAAAATTCGGAGATTAAGAAATCAACTAATTGTCAAGAAGGGTGATGAGTTAGAAAGTACTGGAAATGCATAATGTTTACAGACGTGAAGTAAGGTTCAGGGTACATTTATTGGGACACATGGTTTGTATGTGCCCTGACTGAAGTATTGAGGGGATGCCGGCTGGGCGGAACAGAAGAGAGGATCACGGCATCTGAGGGGAGGAGCCCTCAGATGACCGTGATCAGGAGCATGAGGTCTGTTCTAACTAACAAGCAGACGGCATGCCCTCAGTAGCTACCAGACTGGGGGGGAGATCAAAAAAGGAAAGAAAGACGTAATATATAGAACAGATGCTTTGTATTAAATTATAAAATGCCAATGACAATGGGACCATAATGTAGAAAACCCTCAGTGGGAAAAAACAAAAAGGATATGAAAAATATATGAAGAATATGTTGATAAGAAAACATATAATAAATAATAATTAATAAATGAAAATAATAAAAGTAAATGTAAATATAAAATGTAACACTGAAAGTAACAAAAAGAGTAAAAAGGTAACTAAACAGAAGTAAATAAAAATAAATATAAATATAGACATAAATAAAAATAAAAATAAAATAAAAATAGAAATGAGATTATATAAAATAAATAGTTAAAATGGGAAATAATAAATATAAATATAAAAATGAAAATAAAAATAAATATAAGTAGAGACAAAAATTTAAAATAGTGATAGTGGGATGTAAATTTAAGAAATAACAAATAAAGAAATAAATAAAAAAAAATAGATAAAAAATAAATAATTAAATAAATAAAAATAAATATAAAATAAATTAAAAAGTAACAGCTAAAAAAGAACTTCTAAGAATGAATAGGGATAAAAAAAAATTAAAAAATTATATATATTAGAAATTACAGAAAGTTAAAAAGATCAAAGTCTAAATTAAGACCTTGTGGGTTAAGAGTTTTTAAATTAAACACCCATTCCATTTCTTTACTTCCTAAGATCTTTTTAATGTCCCCCCCTCTCCAAGGGACATTACAGGTGTCTATTCCTATACATTTTAGTAATTTAGGATTTTTGCCATGTATTAAAAAATGATTAGATACCGAATGATTTTCATATCCTTTGCGAATATTTTGGCAATGTTCTGCCAATCTAATCTTTAATTCTCTAGTGGTCATGCCCACGTATTGGAGTCCGCATGGGCATTCTAACAGATAAATTACATTTTTGGTACTACAATGAATAAAATCTTTTATGAGGTATGTTTTTTGAGAAATAAATTATTTAAATGAGGTAGATTTTGATCTAACAGTCTTATCGGTATGTTTACATACTGTGCATTTATTGCATCTAAATAAACCTTTTGGTTTCATAGAGAGGGGGGAGGGGCCAGGGAGGAGAATTGGTTTATTTAGTTTAGTATAATTTTTTGTAAGGATGGATTTAAAGCTGGGAGCCCCTCTAAATATAACATGTGGTTTATCAGGGATGATACCAGCTAGAGTCTCATCCTATTTTAATATATGCCAATGTTTATTAATAATCTTCTTCATAACATTGTTTTGGTTATTGAAGTCGAAGATTATTGGCAATGATGGGGCATTTTTAGAAACGTTATCATCTTTATATTCTAAAAGGTCCATTCTGTTCTTTTCCCTCACGCGTTTCATAGTTTCATTCAAATTGCTTATAGGATAGTTTTTCTGTGAGAATTTATTTAATAATGTATAAGATTGAGCCTTCCAGATAAAAAAACATATCATCAATATATCTAAAGTATGTGACCAGGTTTGCTTTCCAGTCATGCTCTCCAAGAACGGCCGTAGTTTCCCACTCGGCCATAAAAAGGTTAGCATAACTGGGTGCAAACCTGGTCCCCAGAGCAATCCCTTGTTTCTGCAGATAAAAAGAATCTAAAAACCAGAAGTAATTGTTTTTTAAAATAATAGTAATACCTTGGATAATAAAATCAATCTGTTTATCTGGGATTCTGTTCTCTGCCCTTAAAATTTTTTCAGCTGCAGAGCAGTCTTTTCCATGAGGAATAATTGTGTATAACGATTGAACGTCACAGGTAACTAGAAGATATGTGTCTTTCCAACTGAAATCATTTAAAAATCGAAGTAGAGTCATAGAATCTTTCACAGGTAACTAGAAGATATGTGTCTTTCCAACTGAAATCATTTAAAAATCGAAGTAGAGTCATAAAATCTTTCACAGGTAACTAGAAGATATGTGTCTTTCCAACTGAAATCATTTAAAAATCGAAGTAGAGTCATAGAATCTTTCAAGTACAATTTCATACATTTTACAGAAGGTTGTAGAAGAATATCCAGATACTCAGATTTAATAGTATTGAATTAATCCCAGATACAATTGGTCTACCGGGAGGGTTTTTTTCATCTTTATGAATTTTAGGTAAAAAATAAATAACTGGGATTTTTGGGTGGAAAACATTTAAAAACTCATATTCTTGTTTATTTAAAATGTTTAAATCTCGGCCATTAGTTAAAAAGGAAGTTAAAATCTGTTGAGTTTTTGGGGTGGGATCTCGTGGTAATTTTTCATAGGCATTTGGATCATTAAGCTGTCTCATAGCTTCACCTTCATAAAAATCTTTGGATAGTATTTTTTTTATTTATTTCTTTATTTATTATTTCTTAAATTTACATCCCACTATCACTATTTTAAATTGTTGTCTCTACTTATATTTATTTTTATTTTCATTTTTATATTTATTTTTTATTTCACATTTTAACTATTTATTTTATATAATCTCTATTTTTATTTTATTTTTATTTAATTTTAATTTGTATTTTATTTTTATTTACTTCTGTTTAGTTACCTTTTTACTCTTTTTGTTATTTTCAATGTTACATTCTATATTTACATTTACTTTTATTATTTTCATTTATTAATTATTATTTATTATTTTTTATATGTTTTCTTATCAACATATTCTTCATGTATTTTTCATATCCTTTGTGGTTTTTCCCACTGAGGGTTTTCTACATTATGGTCCCATTGTCATTGGCATTTT
>OW240912.1:154335432-154422264 GCA_933207985.1 Pelobates cultripes
CGCTCCGGCTCTCACGAGGGTGAACTCTAGCCCTGGAGAACCACTTCCTGGTGGTCGCAGTAGTAGGAGTGAACTCTAGCCCCATACACACACTGCCCCCCCCACACACACACACACATCATACACATTCACACACTGCCCCCCCACACACACACACACTGAACCTTTCACACACATTGCACCCCTCACACATTGCACCCCTGCTCCTATACCCCACTACAGCCACATATCCCAGCAGACTCCAGGTAAGTTGTCAAACTGTTCTTAATCGGTTTGACTCCTTACTCTGGGAGGGATGCCGACACTCCTGGCACCATAACCACTACACAGAGGAGTAGTGGTTATTGTGCATGGAATATATCTTTAAATAATCTACAAGTGCCCCTCCCAGGCTCAGGCTCTGGATCCGTCACTGGTATATGACATGTATATTAATGTGTATATTAGTTTTATTTATATATATATATATATCTATTATATTTACACATATTAATGTACATTTATATATGCATAATACACAGAGAAATTTCATTAATATGTACCATATGTAATGAGCAGATATTGGCCCAGTCTTGTTGCTAGGTGCATACTCCAGCACAATAAACATATTTAAAGTGAAGAGCACACCCACAGGACTTCAAAATAAACATTTTTTACAGTTGTGCCCTACATACATTCACCATTTCAGTCCCATTAACAAGCTTTCCTTAATATGTCAAGGTGGTTGGACTGAAACATTGATTACATGCAAAGGCACGTCTGCTTAAAATAAATCTGCACTTTTGTTTATTTTGAAGCCTATGAGTGCGCTTTTTACGTTGAAGTACTTTTTAATTTTAAGTTATCTGTTCTAACTCTGTATCTACACACTATGCTGGCGCGACGCATTATGGGGCTGGTAAATATTTTTTTTCCAGGGCTGCTTTTAATTCCCAGTCCGGCCCTGTGAATAGCTATTGGACAGCACGGCTGGTTTCTGGGTCATTAAACATTTTTGGTAAGCTGTATTAAATCTGGCTACATGGGTGAATTTTCAGTAGTTTGTCGTATACATGCTGTGATTTGTATCCTTCATCGAGACCATGTTTTAAAGTCTGTTGAATAACTATAAAAATCATGAACAGGATCTATTTCTGTGTAGGTGTATAAATTAGTATCTTTCTCCTATAGTACTCATATTGCATAAGGACCATGCCTCCCCCTTGTCAGCAGGGCAGATAGTTATTATAGATAGACCAGATGCCAGGCTTCGTAGTGCATCTATGTCTGCTTTAGAGATATTCACACTGTTCCTTTCCCTGTGTTAGAGGAGATTCCTGCTATCCTTTTTTCAAGTTCTGTTAAAAGACTTTTAGAAAAGGAACTTGTGGAGGTGGTCAAAAAGACTGCAAACCTTCATAGTTTTAATTTCACTAGCCATGTTACATTCGGATTAATAGTTAAAGTAGTCTGCTAATCGTAGTTTCCGTGTAAATTTAAATTGGTCCACTTCCCAATAAAAATCATCAACGCCAGAGATTGATATTAATGTAGTCCCTTAGATAGTAGGTGTGTTTCAACATCAGTGAGAACTCTCTTACATAAGGTCATAGTGGAAATATCTGTTAGTGCAAGATGGTCTCCTTCTTTGTATGCCTTCCCTTTCTGACCCCTCCTGAAGAATAAGGATCTGTGTTTGTTGTGCCTCTGGTACGATTTAAACTGTGTAGTGGTTCTCGGCTTAATATCAGACCTGACTCTGAAAAGAAACACTGATGCTTGTCTTGCAGTTGAATGTTTAGGTGGTAATCCTCTGCCTGTAGTGCTGCTTTGTTCAGTATCAGACGCTGACTCTCCAGCCGTAATATCTACAGTAGATCTAATAGGTTTGCGAATATGGAGTCTATACGGTCTCTGTGGTAGGCGGCTGTTATCCCCTGACAGCCACTTGTAGACACTGTGCTCAGAATAATCAGTTTGTACTTTTTCCAACTTTTGATGTTTAAATATTACAAAACCTATTTTATATTGTTTTAAAACTTCATAAAGCTTTTAAATTAGTGCATTTGGTGTAGCCAATGTCACATTTATGTTTAAGTTCATACACAGATATTTTATATTTGGTAATTTTCACAACCCACCTCCTCTATGACCACCAGTCTAAGGTCCAATGAACTGCAATAAATTTTTGGGCAGACTTCTGGGTTGTTTCTATCGATAGTTGGTACATTCTTAATTCTGAAATCTCTCTGAATTTTTTTCATATGATAATAATCAGATAAATATGGCGGGTACTGTTGTACTCATGAGACATTGCTGAACACAAATACAAGTATTTTAGAGCAGTAAAACATATAATAATGATCATATCATTGGTAAAAGGGCAGTTTTTGTGTATCAAAATGCAAACAAATTATATGAACACTAATTTTGGCCAGGAATTTTGACAAAGTGGCTACTACAAAAAGACTGGACATACCTGATTTTAAATACCTTGGGTTTTCTACTTTTGCAAATGGCATGCCATAAGGAGGACCATTTTCATTCTTGGGCCGCCATACGGTTTTAAATGCAACAAAGGTCCAGCAATCCAGTCTGCCAAATTTCAAAGTGTAAAAACTGAAATGGGCAAGCCTCGCATATGACCCTGTAACTTTCCAAAACACAATGAAACCTGTACATGTGGGGGGGATTTTTGTACTTGTGGGACATCACAGCATACAAGTATCTTTTTTTTATTGCAGTAAAAGCGAACAGTATTATGACATTCACAGTTAAAATGATATGCAGAACTTGGAAAATAACAAAAGTTCTTAATTTGTCATACTTTTTTTAGATTTTTTTCATATTAAATATTCAATGTGAAATGAAAGCTGTAATTCTCCTGAACAAAATGATGTATCATATGTGTGGGTGCACTTAAAGCGGCACTGTCATGGCCGAATCCCGTTGTTTTTTAACCCCCCTCCTGCCTCCACTATATCTAACTGACCCCCTAGTCACCTCCAAATGCCCCTAAGCCCCCCATATTACCTAATTTTTATTCTTTATTTTCTGCCCCGATCTATATTCAGGGCGCTGCCATCTTTGTGTGGGTAGAGGAAGTCCCTGTGGGACACGTCATGTGCCCACACTAGATGGCACTGAGATTTCCGCACATGCCCAGTGAAACACTTGGGTATGCGAACGGGAATTTAATCTATTCATTCATTTTTCAGAAAGACGAATAAATGAATGGAAATGTCAGAAGAACAAACAAACACTGTGTATTAGTGTTTGTTTGTTCGTGCAGTTTATTACAAGGAGGGAGCTACCGGCTGGCAGTAGCTCCTTGTAATATGTAAATCCCTCCTTGTAATATGTAAAGATAGAAGCGGCAGGGAGAAGTGCTCCCCACCACTTCCTAAGTCCCCCATTTCCTACCTCACTCTGCTATACCGCAAGTAGGGGGGCACCTTATTATACCGCAAGTAGGGGGCACCTTATTATTTTTTTAGGGCCCCCACCCACCGTTCAGGGATGGGTGCTGGGGGGAGGACAGTAGGATCCCCCTTTATTGTTTTTAGGGTCCACACCCAGCGCTCAGGATGGGGGCCGGGTGGAGGACAGTAGGGGCATATTATTTACTAATACTAAGTAATCTTAACTTAGTATTAGTAAATGTGGCTGAAAGACCAATTTAGGTCTTTCAGGCTTTTAGTAGATAGCTCCCTAATACCGTGCGAATTAGGGAGTTATCTATTAAGCGGCTGCATGATGCAGCCGCGGCAATAAATAGGATCGGAGTTTCATTCATTCGAATGAAATTCCGATATGAACAAAGTGACGAATTGCGTTCTAAAACAAACGAACATACGGTTCTCATTGAGTTAGAACGCAATTCGGCAGTTTCGTCTAAAATGACAGGAACCATCGCCAGATCACAGAGGAAAGGTAAGAATTATGGGAAAATTGCTCTGACCAGCGGAATTGAAGCACACTCTGCTCCTCCGCTGGTCAAAGCTAGTCAAGCGGAGGAAACCTCCATAAGGCCTCCAAAGAGTCCCTACTTTTTCTTATGATTTTAAAGAAAACTAAAGAAGACAAGAAGAAAAGAAGAACAGATCCTGAAAGAGGGGGGGAAGAGGAAGAGATTGAGGAAAAGTAAGTTCGGCATGACAGTGCCGCTTTAATGGGGAAGAGGCAACTTATGGTTAAACAGACATATAGCTCAAATTCTCGGTCCTTAAGTGGTTAAGCAGGGTTATTCTCTAAAGAGAGAATACAAAGTTAATTTGAAATTTAAAGGACCACTGTAGTGCCAGGAAAACTAACTCGTTTTCCTGTAGTGCCAGTAAAACTAACTCATTTTTTCCTATAGTGCCCTGAGGGTGCCCCCACCCTCAGGGTCCCACTCCCTCTCGGCTGAAGGGGGAGAAAGGAGTTAAAACCTTATGCGGCGCTGGGGACTCTCCTTCTCCTTCGGTCGTCATCGGCTGAATGCGCATGCGCGGCAAAAGCCTCGCGTGCATTCAGCCAGTCCATAGGACAGCATTTTCAATGCTTTCCTATGGACGCTGGCGTCTTCTCACTGTGAAAATCACAGTGAGAAGCGCAGAAGCGCCTCTAGCGGCTGTCAATGAGACAGCCACTAGAGGCTGGCTTAACCTCAAATGTAAACATAGCAGTTTCTCTGAAACTGCTATGTTTACAGCAGGCAGGGTTAATCCTAGATGGACCTGGCACCCAGACCACTTCATTAAGCTGAAGTGGTCTGGGTGCCTATAGTGGTCCTTTAAGCACAAAAAATCCACGATGGAAAAATTGTGTAAGTCAAATATGATTCCAATTCAGTTGTTTTTGAAATTGAAATTAACTTTGAATTCACACTTTATAATCCTGTATATGGTGACGCTAAGCAGCCTAACCACTGCAGTTTACTGTACTGGTTATGTTGCCTAGAGTCTCTAGTAACAATCGCTTGTTTTATTTTAAAAGTGCGTCCAGGATAACCCTTTCTCAGCTGTATTAATAATGTAGAATTTACACTTCTGCATTAACAGCATCAATTATTTTCATTCTGGATGGCAGTGATTGTCTGAAAGTAAAGCCTTTACACAATACACAGTACTTAGCTGAACTTGGACAATTGAATTGACACTCTGAACACTGTAACCATCGCAAAAGAGTCTGTCTGACAATTAACTAACCTCCATCTTTAACACACCTGCAACTGCAAGCAGCAATATGGCACTATTTTCCCATGTACCTTTTCAGTCTAACCAATTAGCTTGTGCTGGTGCTACACTTGCAGAGCCTTGTGGATATGCAGAACGAATTAAAGGGTTACTTCAAGCTCTTTTTATGATCTTACTCTTCTGAAACATAATGTATTATGTATTATTCTTTAACCTCTCCCCTTCACCCAAAATCACAAAATCACTAAAGAAAATTAATCTATAACTTACCTGACGTCTGCAAGCACAAGCAATATACACTCCCTAACTGACGTCTGCATATAATTGCGTAATCAATAACATACTTTAAAGCCTTTCCTGGCTGAGTGCCAGACTCTACAATATGGGGCATTTTTGCATTTATTTTTTTCACACAGTATCAATATTTCTACACCATGATCATATAGTACAGACTACCTGTGTGTGTTTTCCACAGGATTATGTTGTCTTAGAACTAGTTGTTTCTTTTTGGCTCATGCACATTTGTTCTATGAAGACCCTTGAGATTTTTTACCACATAAATACTACATATTAAACAATAAGTAATGTGGAATAAAGGTCTAAAAGGGCATCTTTAACGTTCTATGATATAAACAGCCAGACAAGTAATTATCATGTGTTTTGCTCTTCAGTTTTAATTGTTCTTTTGACACAATAAAGATTATTATTTTGTTAGACATTTTGGATGAATAGGATACCTTAAACTCACGGCCGGACTGGCCAGGCATTTAAAGGCAGTGCAGCCCAGTAGAAGGGGGCGGGAACAGAGAGGGTGTGTGTCATGTCTTCAACAATGACACTCACACCACCTCAAATTGAGTATGTCAGTTTGCTGTCCCTCCAGTGCATCTTATGCAGAGAGACATGCTGAAGAGCACTCACATGGGAGCAATGCCCTGTGTTTATTTTACACACCATAGCTATGTGTTTGCCGTTGACCTGTCTCTGGTGGACAAAAGTGGGGCACAGCCAGTAAAGAATGTTGTCTCTGTGGTGCTACATGCGTCTGGAGGCTGATTGTGGGATTGCATGTGCGTAGAGGCAACTCTTTGTTGTGTAGTGTGTTTGTATAGAGCAGTCTGTGTTGTACTATGCATGGCTAGGAACTGTAGTGCGCATGTGTTTTCACTGGATGTAAAGTGTGTGTGTCTAGAAGCTGAAGAGTGTATATGTTTGTCAAGCGGTTGTATAGAGAGAGCTGTAGTGTGCATGTATCTGTATTGGGACTGTTATGTCCATGTGGGTGTGACTACGGGCGGTAGCAGGTGTGTACAGGAGCTGTAATGTGTATGTTTAAGTATAGGGGCTGTAGTTGGTGTGTACAGGGTAGTTTGTGTTTGTATTGAGGCTGTAGTGTGTGTGTGTCTAGAGACTATAGCGTGTCATTTACATAGTTTGGAGCTGTTTAGGGATTTGGAGTAGTCCTGAGAAATAAATTTTTCAAATTTAAGGTTAAAATAGCTGAACTGAAAACTTTTATTACTCTGCTATGATTCCAGTTTGGCTGCTTTGGCTTTAAATTTGTAATTCACTTTAATGAATAACCCAGTATTTTATAACTTTGTTTAATTAACTAAATATATATGGACTAATTGGATTTCTAGAAAGTCAGTTATAGTTTTTTCTTGATGTATGCTTTACACCAGAGTGTTCTGCAAGTTTTAATACCAGATGCTATGCTATATTATCCTTAATCCTACTGTGCATTTAAATTAAAGGGACACTAAAGCATATTTAGCTTAATTAAGTAATTTTAGTATAGATCGTGCCCCTGCAGTCTCGCTGCACAATTCTCCACTTAGGAGTTAAATCATTTTGTTTATGTAGCGCTAATCACACCTTCCTGCATGGGACTTGCACATCCTTCCTAAACACTTCCTGTAAGGTGAGATCTAATGTTTACACTTCCTTTATTGCATTTATTTAGAATGTATGATCTCCTGCTGTGTTAATAGATTGCTAGGCCTTGCAGGAGCCTCCTGTATTTGATTAAAGCTCAATTTACAGAGCAGGAGATGAAAACATCTAAAGTTAGTTAACATCTGATTACAATTTTATCCTTTTTAATGCAGGCTGTGCCAGTCACCACCAGGGAAGATATGACTAAAGCTGTATAGACTGGAACAATAGTGATTTAACTCCAATGGGAAGCAGTGAGACTTCAGAGGCTTGATCTATAGACAAAAAACTGCATCATTAAACTAAAGTTGTTTTGGTGTCTGTAGTGTCCTTTTAAGGATTAATATTGCTTCTCAAAGGGCTAACAGGCAAATGTGAATGTCATGCTCATAATCCCTTGAAGTGTATATCCTGGTGGATGAATATTTTCTGTAGCGGATGACACTGTCATATCCCAGGCATCCACAAATCCAACATTCATTCCCTGGAAAACTTCTCTTAATGCAAGATATTGAGTGTACCCATAAAAGTCACCAGTTTTTTCAACAGAAGCATGTATCTCTCTAGTGTTTTCTGATTTAATTATGACTTTGGTTTCTGGACTTCTACGGAAAAGACGCTCAATAGCTCTACGGATGTTAATGACTCTTCTAATATACAGAGTAAGAGGGAAATGTCTGAAGTGTTGTCCCAGCGTAATTGCAATTATGGTATCCATTCCTCCACCGAGCTGGTCGATTTGACGACTTATGTACTTGTCTTCTTTGAAATAGTAGAACCGAAAGCTTTCCAGGGGGATGGCATGCCTTTTATAAAATACATATATATCTTTGTCGATGTTTACAGCTAAAAGTGTCTTCTGCCAAGAGTTCCAATTCCTTTGGTTAAAACCAAGATAGTTTGTTACTAAAAGCAAAAAAAGGACAATGATTAGGTGAAAATCACAAAGTACTAATAGCAAGAATAATTCAACATGAATTTCAAGTATGATGCAAACATAGCTCATCTGTATTAAGAAAAAAACTTCAAATCAGATATACTTCCAGTTGAGCTATTGGTCAAATTTCACTTTTTTTATTTGTCTGGGAAGCCATGTAGGGCCAGACTCTATTGTTATCTGTGCAACTGTTGCTCAACCTAACATGCCTGTAGGTACAGCTTCACACAGTGCACACTGTGTCAAAGAAGCAACCACAGGCATGTTAGGTTGAGCAGCTGTTGGTTAAGTTGCAGTAGAGCAACACTACTATATGTTTATGCTTTGGGTGTTGAACTGTGGAACCTCTGGTAGCCCAAGTTGTAGCAACAGGAGCATGTCAGCTGTGATAACAACATGCATTCAGGTAATTTTGCAGTTCTGCATTCTGTGAATATATTTCTAATATTCTTTTACTGGTATTTTTATCTGGAGAAAAATTTAACTTTGACAATTTATTTACTAAAGTGAGATTTCAAAGTGAATTTCAAATGTAAGGCTAGAGTACCTATACTGAAATGGAAGCATAGCTGACTTAGAGAATGTTTACAGTTCAGTTATTTGAACCTTAAATTTCACTTTGAATTCTTACTTTAATAAATAACTATGACAGTAAATTGCACTCATAAAGTATTCAGACCCCCCTTTTAACATATTTTTAATGTTGCAGCCTTATACTAAAAATATATATATATATGTCACATTAATCTTTACTCAATACACCATAATGACAAGCAAAAAAATGATTTTATTAGAAGACTCTAAGTCTGATTATTACATTGATTAAATATGTTACATCTATTTCACTGGTTTATATAATATTTGTTTGATTCTTCAATGGTGTCCATACATTCTTCAATTATACTTTTGTTGGATTTGTTACAGTTTCTCCTTCAGAGAATGGTTATTAAGAATATTATATTATCATTTCATCCTATTTGGTTTCTGGGTTTATGAAGTTACTACAAAGAAAGAGGATTATAGAATGCTCACGGCACCTTTTATAACCAGTCATGGAATATGCTTAGATTGTCAGTTGTGATGTCATTGTATGTTACGTTTACCTGTTTTCCGTTTTTTTTTATTTATCTTTTTGTTTGCTGTTATTTAAGTAAAGAAAGAGAATAAGCACATTACTCACATCTGTGTCTTTAATAAAATCAAAATTTTTAAAAATCATCGCAAATATATTAAACATAAAAAAAAAATTCAAATAAGTATTCAGTATGTTATCTAACTACTAAGTTTGGCAGTGATTACAGCCTTATTTCTGCCATTAATCTTTGCAAATCCTCTTAAGTTTTGTCTGGTCAGATGAAGACCATCGGAGAACAGTAATTTTTGGGTCTATTCAGAGTTGTTCGATTGGTTTAAAGTTTGGGCTCTGGCTCACTTAACCTCTCTTGCATTGTCTTGGCTGTGTGCTTAAAGTCATTGTCCTGTTGGAAGGTGACCCTTTGGCCCATAGGGTCATTGTCCTGTTGGAAGGTGACCTTTTGGCCCAGTCTGATGTCCTTAGTGCTCTAAACCAGACTTTCATTATGGATATCTTTGCATTTTGCTGTTTTTCAGTTTTCCCTTAACCCTGGGACTGGGACCAGTCTCCCAGTACTTGTCATTAGATTTGAGCATTCATATTTGGACAAATGTAAAATCAGCATTTTCTTCCATTCGTTCTAATACTGAATAACAAATGGGGAGCCGAGTGAAAGAACAAACTAATGGACACTGAAAAAAATTCTTCTATGTGCCATTCATTTGTTAATTCATGTACAATTCATGTTTGGTCTTTTCTTTTACACTGTCTGCTATTCAAAAAGATGAATGCATGAATGGCTCATTCTTTCGGTGCTCGTTCATTAGTTCGGCTTACTCCTACCAGATATGATGGGAGTGTGCAGAAGGAACAAATGGTGCACTGAAAGAATGAGCCATTCATGCAGTCTGATGAATGCATAGGTTAATTAATTAATATTGTGGTAACCTATAGTTCCTCCCAGCACCCACCCAGTGCCTGCGGGTGGTGGCCCTAAGTAATAAAGGGGGGGGGACCTATTGTGCCTCCACAGCCCCTACCCATTGATGGCGTGCAGGGGCCCTAATTAAAAATGTCAGGGAACCTATTGTTACCCCCCCAAGACACCACCATTAGCAGTGACTAGAGATCCACAAGCCCCTAGTTACCCACCATTTTTATGTGTCTCAAAGAAAAGAGTCTACACATTTATATTAGTTTTTTTTCTTTTTAATAAATGTTTAAAATGTTCATAAATGGTTTTTATTTGTCATTATGGGGTATTCAGTGGAGAATAATGTGATAAAAAATACTTTAAACATTTGTAGCATAAGGCTCTACCAAAAAAATAAAAATTAAGAAATATAACTAGTGTGTGTGTGTGTATATATATATATATATATATATATATATATATATATATACACACACACACACACTAGTTATATAATATATATATAATGCACCTGGAAGGAAATAAAACTAGTGTTTGTTATTGAAGTATTCAAGAAATAAACTATGTAACACATCAAACATACTTTTAATGTCATTAAAATGCATTACAAACTGGCGTAGCGTGGAATCACCCAAGAGAAACAACTTCTTTCCTTGAAGACAGTTGGTAAAGTTATCTCCTGTTTCATAGTTGGTCATGTTGCAATAAACTGGATTCCATATATTTTTATAGAAATATCCACTTGGAATAGGAGATTCCATTCCCGTTTCACATTTTGGCAATGAGATGCTTTTGTGTTCTAAAAGCAGAAAATCAATCAATGTGATATATAAATATGTGCACTTTATCAGATAGTGTCATTGGGTAGCTGGGTTGCCATCAGAAATATTGGTGGACTCCATACAGATCCATTTTGCAAGGTCCAGTAGCACACATCAATAGACATATGCACACATACAAATAAACACAGACATGCATTTCTAAAAAAAAAACCACACAAATACACACTGCCAGACACTCACAAAGATTCCCCCTACAGCTACACGCATTTCCAGACATACATTTCTACTCTCTGATGCACACAGATGCACACAAATACACTCAGCTACAAACACATAGACGCACACTCAGATACACAAATATGCACACACTTAGATATATGCACAAATATTCTCGGATACATGCTGTCAAACATACAGACAAACATAAACAGACCAGTCAGATAAACATAGAGTCATATGAACAAACACACACTCATACACAAACCATCTTAGTCCTTGTCATAAACACCTCTAGTCCTTATCAGACAGACCCCCCCCCCCATTCCTGCAATGCCCCTGTGACGAGTCATGTCAAAATTAGGTCATGTCCTTAATTTGATAGCAAAACTTCATGACAATAGAATTATAAAATTAAAGATGTAGCGGTTATAACCAAAACAACATATGTTTACACTTCAAAAACAAAATAATGCAATAGAAATAGGTAGTTATTCTCACGTGCTTCACCCATTTTAGTGACAACTGAATGTGCAAAAATAGTGTATTTTAACACACGCGTGGGGGGAGGGGGGTGCAGGGGGAGCGATAGTGCCAGGAATACAGATTTGTATTAATGGCACTATAGTATCCCTTTAGTGGTGTAACATTTTAATAAAATGCCTATTATTTACTTCTCATTTATCTGTTTTGGTTCTAGCCTATTAAATCCTCAGTCTTTTTTACAGTGTCCCTATGGCCCTTAGTGCTGCAATATTAAACTTTGTAGTTCCAGAGAAACTGCAATGTTTACATTGCAGCACTAAGTCAGCCTCTAGTGGCTGTCTAACAGACAGCCACTAGAGTATTTCCTGGTTTGAAATGGACGTTTGGCCCGGTATCTGACCCTGCATGAGGACCTCCAGCGTCAGATTTTTCCCCATAGGAAAGTATTGATTTAATGCTTTCCAATGGGAAGGTCTAATGCGCACACAGCATTTGCTGCGCATGTGCATTAAAGCCTGCTCGTCGCAGGAGTGAGGAGGAGCTTAGACCCAGTGACGTAGATATCGGCGCTGGGGTCAGGTAAGTAAATAAAGGATTTTTTTAACCCTTTATTTACTCTAGAGGGTCATGGGAGGGAGGAGGGGAGGCAGGGGGAGTGATAGTGCCAGGAACAGAGCTTTGTATTCCTGCCACTATAGTATCCCTTTAAAGGTGTTACAGTATTTTGAACTTATTCACAAAAATATTGTGAAATAGCCCTAACTGCCTAATTTTGCAAATTATACACCATGGTGGGTTTCATTTGAATTTTGGGACTGATTTTCTGCACCAAGGTTACATGAGCCTAGTAAAACAATCTGTTAAAAAGGTCTGAAAAAAAGGTATGCAATGATGGGGGTCACAGGTATGTTGCAGCTGGGGCTCCTGTTTTGTTGCAAAGATGACATGGATGCAATAAATATATCTCTAAAACATGCTAATCTGAATCCTAAAAAATTTACTCTTTAAGAAACACTCCAAATACCATAACCACTGGCGTCCTCCCAGGATATGTAGTCAAACCATTTGCAAATGGTTTGACAACTTTGCTGGTGTCCACAATGTCCTAGTCACAGCTTATAGGACATAAGAAAGCTACTGGACAGAAAGTCTATTAACGCTCCTGAGCCACGCCAATGAGCTAAGGCCTGCACTGACGGACTAGCTCAGTGCAGAGAGCTACTGGCTGTTTCAGGTAAGTTGTTAATTTATCTGCAAAAAGTTCAATTACTAACTCTAGGAAGGTTCCTGACACTTTTAGAACCATAACTAATACTTTAACTTTCATTAAAATGTTAAAATACAACAAGGGATATTGCTAGCTGGACATAAAGTGTTTATTTTTGGGGTGGGGGATTGAATTAGCCCACATCTGTATTATGATATCCAGAGAAAAGTGAACGTTGTGTTTGCATGTGTGTGAAACACACTGAATGAAATGTATCCACCTATATACAGTTGCAAGAAAAAGTATGTGAACCCTTTGGAATGATATGGATTTCTGCACAAATTGGTCATAAAATGTGATCTGATCATCATCTAAGTCACAACAATAGACAATCACAGTCTGCTTAAACTAATAACACACAAAGAATGAAATGTTGCCATGTTTTTATTGAACACACCATGTAAACATTCACAGTGCAGGTGGAAAAAGTATGTGAACCCCTAGACTAATGTCATCTCCAAGAGCTAATTGGAGTGAGATGTCAGCCAACTGGAGTCCAATCAATGAGATGAGATTGGAGGTGTTGGTTACAGCTGCCCTATAAAAAACACACACCAGTTCTGGGTTTGCTTTTCACAAGAAGCATTGCCTGATGTGAATGATGCCTCACACAAAAGAGCTCTCAGAAGACCTACGATTAAGAATTGTTGACTTGCATAAAGCAGGAAAGGGTTATAAAAGTATCTCCAAAAGCCTTGCTGTTCATCAGTCCACGGTAAGACAAATTGTCTATAAATGGAGAAAGTTCAGCACTGCTGCTACTCTCCCTAGGAGTGGCCGTCCTGTAAAGATGACTTCAAGAGCACAGCGCAGACTGCTCAATGAGGTGAAGAAGAATCCTAGAGTGTCAGCTAAAGACTTACAAAAGTCACTGGCAAATGCTAACATCCCTGTTAGCGAATCTACAATACGTAAAACACTAAACAAGAATGGATTTCATGGGAGGATACCACAGAGGAAGCCACTGCTGTCCAAACAAAACATTGCTGCATGTTTACAGTTTGCACAAGAGCACCTGGATGTTCCACAGCAGTACTGGCAAAATATTCTGTGGACAGATGAAACCAAAGTTGAGTTGTTTGCAAGAAACACACAACACTATGTGTGGCGAAAAAAAGGCACAGCACACCAACATCAAAACCTCATCCCAACTGTGAAGTATGGTGGTGGGGGCATCATGGTTTGGGGCTGCTTTGCTGCGTCAGGGCCTGGACGGATTACTATCATCTAAGGAAAAATGAATTCCCAAGTTTATCAAGACATTTTGCAGGAGAACTTAAGGCCATCTGTCTACCAGCTGAAGCTCAGTGGAAGATGGGTGTTGCAACAGGACAATGACCCAAAGCATAGAAGTAAATCAACAACAGAATGGCTTAAACAGAAGAAAATACGCCTTCTGAAGTGGCCCAGTCAGAGTCCTGACCTCAACCCGATTGAGATGCTGTGGCATGACCTCAAGAAAGCGATTCACACCAGACATCCCAAGAATATTGCTGAACTGAAACAGTTCTGTAAAGAGGAATGGTCAAGAATTACTCCTGACCGTTGTGCACGTCTGATCTGCAACTACAGGAAACATTTGGTTGAAGTTATTGCTGCCAAAGGAGGTTCAACCAGTTATTAAATCCAAGGGTTCACATACTTTTTCCACCTGCACTGTGAATGTTTACATGGTGTGTTCAATAAAAACATGGCAACATTTCATTCTTTGTGTGTTATTAGTTTAAGAAGACTGTGATTGTCTATTGTTGTGACTTAGATGATGATCAGATCACATTTTATGACCAATTTGTGCAGAAATCCATATCATTCCAAAGGGTTCACATACTTTTTCTTGCAACTGTATGTAATTCACCATTTCTATTTCAACAAGCAGAATGTGTTGGTATGGGAATCCCTGCAGTGTGAAGAAACATCTCCCTATAAACACAAATTATCAGATGTAGGGAAAATTAGCTGTACGTTAACTCTCCTGTGGTTGGCTCTTAAAGTCTGATTTTCCCATTACATGAGAGTTAGATGTTTAAAGGACCACTATAGTGCCAGGAAAACAAACTTGTTTTCCTGGCACTATAGTGTTAATAGGTTAATAGGTCCCCCCACCCTCATGGACCCTCATGGACTCTCCTCTTCCTACCGACGTCATCGGCTGAATACACATGCGCTGCAAGAGCCGCACGCGCATTCAGTCAGTCCATAGGAAAGCATTCTCAATGCCTTCCTATGGACGTCAGTGTCTTCTCACTGTGAAAATCACAGTGAGAAGATCGGAAGCGCCTCTAGTGGCTGTCAGTGAGACAGTCACTAGTGGCTGGATTAACCCATATGTAAACATAGCAGTTTCTCTGAAACGTCTATGTCTACAGCACGCAGTGTTAACCCTAGATGGACCTGGCACCCAGACCACTTCATTAAGCTGAAGTGATCTGGATGCCTACAGTGGTCCTTTAACACTCAAGGATTCAAATTGTATTACATCTGATTTTGAATCAAAGTGGCATACAGATATTGATTTGGCTTTGCATATGTCATATTTAGTTTCTTAAGACAAAACAAATTCTTATCAGATTTGCAAAGAATGTACTTACTTTTACAGTCTTCAACATTTATGAACTTGAATTCTTTGGAAATTTCTACTCCAATATTTGACCTTCAAGAAAATTAAATGAAGGTTGTTATTTTGCTTTTTAAAAGGCAACATTCATAGTTTATGGAATCAGCAGGTCACCAGTGTGATTAACCTGTACATCATGCAGTGGCTAGGGTTTTTATGAAGATTTACTTTTTTTAAATTCAAAATCTGCTTATCTATTTGCTTTTTTTTAAAGGAGCTTTCCAAGCACCATAACCGCTCCCTGCCTGAAAGATAGTTACATGGTCTATTCTGATGCTGCAGTGCAGAGTGCAATGCTGGTCTTAGTCTATTACCAACACCCCAGACAACAATTCCTGCACTGTACAACAGCAGAGGAAATGTGAGGCAGTGTGGACGGCATCTGGGACCAAACTTTGGTATTAAACTGTTCCAAAACTGTTCAACACCTTGTAGTAAAATGGCACCCAGGGGCTATAGCTCCCAAAACAACTACTTCTGATTTTCCGATTAGTTTTTTTTTTTTTAATGGATTGTTGCTTTAAGTAGTCAAGTCTTCAAATCTACCTCCTCTTATTTTGCATCAGTAAGTAATCAGAAGAGTATAGTAGCATTTAGTAAAATATAAAACAAGGAGACATTAATAGCCTTGAAATGTAATAATAAAACTGCAGAAAACTCACACTAAAAGAAAAAGGACACATTTATAATATCTAGCTCATTGTGTTAAGGAATTGCAAGTCAACACTGCTTTGCAAGTACACACATAGAGAAAAGCATTAAGGTTAGGGAGCCCTACAAATGTGTAAGTGGTTGTGGTGGCAAGAGAGGGATGCTTACAAATGACTGAAGTGCTGAAGTTTCGAATTGACGAATTTCCAAATTGCAATGTCCCGAATTTCAGAAGTGCTCAACCGAACCAAATATTTTGCCCATACAGATAGCTAGCAATAACATGATTTGAAATATTAACATGTGACGGCAAAAAAGAACCATAAGAACAATGTGAT
Organism: Pelobates cultripes; assembly: GCA_933207985.1. NCBI lineage: Eukaryota > Metazoa > Chordata > Amphibia > Anura > Pelobatidae > Pelobates > Pelobates cultripes. The sequence goes on from OW240912.1 coordinate 154,351,827, forward strand.
GGCAAAAATGAATCATCTAGTCTGCCCAATTTTCTAAATATTTTAATTAGTCCCTGGCCTTATCTTATAGCTAGGATGGCCTTATGCCTATCCCACACATGCTTAAACTCCTTCCTTAACCTTTACCACTTCAGCTGGAAGGCTATTCCATGCATCCACTACCCTCTCAGTAAACTAATACTTCCTGATATTATTTTAAAACTATGTCCTCTTGTGGTGTTAGTTTTTACTTATTTTAAATAAAGTCTCCTACTTTACTGTGTTGATTCCCCTTATGTATTTAAATGTTTCTATCATATCACCGCTGTCTCGTCTTTCCTCCACGTTATACATGTTAAGATCCTTTACCTTTCCTTGTAAATTTTATTTTATTAATTATGAAAGAAAAACCGCACAAGGTAGTTTCACAAGTTCAGCCATATTAATAGCTTCTCCAGTCAACAACCAACAGCAAGAGCCTTAGACATCATATCATCGCTCATAGAGTGGAATACCAGTCAAAGAGCAGATTGATGAACATTGACCATGTGGTACACATGTCCTTGGTCAAATTGGTAAAACCAACCCCAAGGCATTTTTTAAGTACATAAATTCTAAAAAAAAAACAAAATGAAAGTGTAGGTACACTAAAAACTGAAATGGGGGTGTTAGTTAATGAAGACCAGGAAAAGGCAGGAATTTTAAATAACTATTTCTCCTCTGTATATATTAAGAAAGAACCCATGGCAATAGATGTGCAAATGATTGCTACTAAAAACTTGCAGAATAATTGTAATTGGTTAACTCAAGACAAGGTGCTGCAGCAACTAAAGAAAGTTAATATAAACAAAGCTCCAGGGCCTGACGGTATCCATCCACGTGTACTTAAGGAACCAAGTGCAGAAATAAGTGAACCTCTGTTTTTAATCTTTCAAGATTCTTTTCTTTCAGGAAGTGTTCCGGAGGATTGGAGGAAGGCAGATGTGGTTCCTATATTCAAAAAGGGTTCAAAATCCTTGCCTGGAAATTATAGACCCGTGAGCTTAACTTCTGTGGCTGGTAAAATATTTGAAAGGTTATTAAGGGATAATATTCAAGAATTCCTTGAGAAGAACATGGTTATCAGCAAAAATCAGCATGGTTTTATGAAGCACAGGTCATGTCAAACTAACTTGATTGCGTTCTACGAAGAAGTAAGGAGAAGTATAGATCAGGGTGTTGCCGTGGATGTGATCTATTTGGATTTTGCCAAGGTATTTGATACAGTTCCACACAATAGTGTTCAAACTCAAGGAAATCGGTCTAGATGAAAATGCTTGTTCTTGGGTAGAACATTGGCTTAAAAACAGAGTACAAAGAGTTGTCATTAATGGTAAATTTTCAAGATGGACAGAGGTGGCAAGTGGTGTCCCTCAGGGGTCTGTTCTGGGGCCCCTTCTATTTAACATGTTTATAAATGATCTTGAAGACCGCATTGAAAGTCATGTTTCAGTGTTTGCAGATGACACCAAACTTTGTAAAACAATACAATGTGAGCAATATATTACTTTGCTGCAGAGGGATTTAGATAGACTGAGGGACTGGGCACTCAAATGGCAGATGAAATTTAATGTTAAAAAATGCAAAGTTATGCACTTCGGCGTAAAGAATACACAAGCAACGTATACCCTTAATGGAAGTGAATTAGGGATAACAACACATGAAAAGGACTTGGGAATTGTTATAGACAACAAACTATGCAACAATGTGCAATGTCAATCAGCAGTGGCCAAGGCCAGTAAGGTATTGTCATGCATGAAAAAGGGCATTCATTCTCAGGACAAGAATATAATTTTGCCTCTTTATAAATCACTGGTAAGACCCCATATTGAATATGCTGTGCAATTTTGGGCACCTGTTCTAAAGAAGGATATTATGGCACTAGAAAAGTGCAGAGGCGGGCTACAAAATTAATAAAAGGAATGGAACATATCGGCTATGAAGAAAGGTTAACAAATTTAAACCTATTTAGTTTAGAAAAACGTCGCCTGAGAAGGGATATGATAACATTATACAAATATATTCGGGCCAATACAAACCATTGTGTGGAAATCTATTCACAAACCGGACTTTACATAGGACACGAGGCCATGCGTTTAGACTGGATGAAAGAAGATTTCGTCTAAGGCAAAGGAAAGGTTTTTTTACTGTAAGAACAATCAGGATGTGGAATTCTCTGCCTGAGGAAGTGGCTTTATCAGAGTCCATACAGATGTTCAAACGGCTACTAGATGCATACTTGCAAGAACAGAATATTCAAGGATATAATCTTCAATGTAGGGTAATAACTGCTTGATCCAAGGATAAATCTGACTGCCATTCTGGGGTCAAGAAGGAATTTTTTTCCTAGCTTGTTGCAAAATTGTGCTTCAAACTGTTTTTTTTTTTTTGCCTTCTTTTGGATCAACAGCAAAAAACAAATGTTAGGTAGTCTGAACTTGATGGACGGAAGTCTCTTTTCAGCTATGTAACTATGAACTATGAACATCAGAAAATGAAGGATAGTGGCCACAGCAGCCAATACTGGTTCCAATTTTCATTCCAAGTATCAACCAGTCCATGCTTCCCAAGTACTTTGATAAAAGCACCAAGCTTCTGTAACTTTTGGGTCTGCAAGATGGATCAGAAATGTTGGCAACCGTCTATGGAAGTTAATGGAGATCAACAGTGGAGGAGGAGTTTCACTGTTGTGAGGTCCAGAATGGGGTCACCAAGAACACCATCCCTGATTGGTAACATATGTTCAGGAGAAATACAGAGATAAGTGAAAGGCGGAAAGCATAATGTCATGAACCTGACCAGTTTTGTAAAAATGCATTGATCAAAATATTTCAGGCAATCCTTGCAAATAGTATTGGGGGAAGACTCTGCTGGGTCCATTTGGCTCCAGTAGAAAGATTTCTACAAAGCCCTCCAAGACCATATGTGCTTGCATTGCACTACTACTAAGTTACACAGTGCCCACATTAAAGATGGCGGTGTGTGCGTGTGACGTCACACTGTCGATGCACACGCAGGTAACGGGTAATTTGAGAATAGCTTGTCCTATTCAGCCGGAAAACTCGCGCTCCCAAGAACCATACAGGAACTGGCCTCCTGGTACACCTCAGAATAGCTTTCTGTTATTGTCCAAAGCAATGATGTGCGTTTCTCATGTGATGCTTTGGTTGATTCTGGTGCAGTCGAGAACTTTATAGACCAACAGTTTGTTACCAACCATGTAGTTCCGCTCACAGAAAGAACTGTCCCAACCTCTGATCACACAAGAAACTTTACCCCAACAGTAGGGGCTTTACACAAGGAACATATCACCTTCCAAGTTATTTCATCTCCTTCTTGTCCCATAATACTTGGTTTTCCATGGCTTATCAAGCACACTCTGCGTATTGATTGGGTTAAGGGAGAAATATTAGAATGGAGTCGTGAATGTAGACATGAGTGTATTCTTATGTCTAGTGTATAACCCATTTCTAAGCGATTGGGCACGGTGAATGTACCTACTGGCATTTCTTTCTACTGACGTGCCTTTCCCATATTTGGAGGTCAAAGAAGTGTTTAACAGAGTACATACTGAAGTTCTACCTCCTCATAGAACTTACGATTGCTCCACTGATTTGCTTCCTGGCACTATACCTCCTAAGGGTGGTGTGTATACCTTATCCCCTCAAGAAAGCAAAATCATGGAGGAATACATAAACAAGTCCTTGTCTAAAGGTCACATACTGTGACAAATGCTCCTTCCCATGAACGTTTGCCATGGACTACTGGAGCTGGCCTGTTTAGGAGTGAACCTTCCCAGCTGCCATTAGCAGCTTTCCCTCGGTGCTCCTGGTTCGAATGGAACCGAACGCTAGCTCCCTGGCGGCCATTCACATGAACCAAACCCTCGAATTCTCCTCAGCGGTACTTAGCAGCGGCCGTACTGGAATAAATTTTGGCATGAGGACTTCATGGGTTCTCGGTCACTTCAGCAGCACTTAGCCGCGAATGTTATGGAACTATTTTCAGCATGAGGTGACCGTGCGGTTCCCGGACAACTTGGTCCGGGGTTTTGAACCACTGCAACCTGCCAGGAGAGTGCTTTTTGGAGAGAATGCTAAGGGGAACAAATGCTACCTGAGAGCCAGAAGGAGCACCCTGCATTTCAGACGCAGGAGCTCCCAAAGGTTGACCGGCAAAAGCACCAAACGCCCTGAAACTATTTTGGGCATAGGCCCACGTTAGCACCCGGTCAGAACTTTAACACGGTGGCATTTCCCCTACACTGCATGGATCTAAACTCTTTTTTGGAGAACTTGTATGTTTTTATGATGATATGGGGTATTTTTTATGTTTTTGTGTTTGCCTCTCTGTTCCTGGGAGATAATTAGCTTACCAGTCTTTAACGTAATTATCTCCCAGGCCCAGAGATTCCTGGGAGGGGCTTGTGTTGAATACAATAGATTCCTGCTGGGGTCTGTGCATAAAAGGATTAGTTTGGCTCATTAAAATCAGTTGTTCTCTCAGAACTATGTGTCATCTAGTTACTGGAAGGGGCTAATCACTGCTCAGAATCTTGTTCCAGCTTGTGAAGGATTCAGCGGGGAAAGTCCTTGTAAGGACTAGAGCTCCCAGGGCTGTGTGTCGTCCAGTCCCTGGTAGGGAATAGAGCTAGTCCCCTATCCTGTTCCAGAACGGAGAGGCTCTAGGAGAACCCCAGTCAAGCCACGGCGACTGGAGCAGAAGCGCTGATGTTTTCCCTGGTTCCAGCTGGGAAGTGGTCCTTGTCGGAGGTACCCAGCCGGGGTACAGGGAGCTCCGCTACACATAGCCAGATTTTCTCCAGTCGGTGCTGGTTTCTTTTTTGTATCCAAGAAAGATGGAGATCTGTAACCATGTATTTATTATAGGGCTTTAAACAAAATCACAACAAAGAATGCCTATCCTATACCACTCATATCCAAATTATTTGACAGACTCCAAGGGGTCGTGCCCTTTGGCTTATGTTATGCTACAGCTGTGTTTCAGTATCTTATAAACAATATTTTGTGTTGGTGTACTTTGACGATATACTCATATATTCTCCTGCTTGCTATACTCCCCATAGGAATGTAAAACAAGTTTCACAAACTTTACTAAAACATGGGTTATACTGTAAACTTGAAAAGTGCCTCTTTGATCAGACATAGGTTCAGTTCCTGGGTAATGTGATTTCAGCTTCTGGTTTCATTAAGTTTCTGGTTTCATATTCTGCCTTTTTTTTCTAATTATTATCGTAGGTTCATAAAAGGGGTTCTCTATAGTTATAGCCTCCATAACTAACCTAAAACTATTACAACTTAACACTGTGTAAACTCTCACATATGGTCACAGGAAGCAAAAGAAGCATTTGATACTCTCAAGACCTTGTTTGCTTCTGCTCTCATATTTGTGTACCCTGATGCTTTTATTCTAGAGGTTGATGCCTCTGAAACTGGAGTAGGTGATTATCTTTCTCAGAGGGAAAAACAGTACACCCCTTTGCACCCTTGTGAGTTTTTCTCCAGAAAGCTGTTGCCAGCAAACGGAATTATGATATTGGCAACAGAGAAACGTTAGCTATTATCCTGGCCTTAAAGGAATGGCGACATATTTTGGAGGGTTCTAAAGATCTACTTTTGATCATCACTGATCACAGGAATCTGACTTACATAAGAGAGGCCAAGAGGTTGTCTTAAAGACAAGCCAGATGGTCTCTGTTCTTGTCACATTTTAATTACGTGATTACATACAGACCAGGCACAAGAAACGTGAAAGCTGACACCCTATCTTGGCAATATGATTCTGAGGAGGAACAGGAGCAAGAGATGCCCCCTATTATTCCACCGAATACATTATTGCCGCTACTGTTCTTATGTTATCTTCACCTCTCCTTAGTGTTATTGTGACAGCTCAGACACAGGCTCCTAGTGGCAATCCACATGGTAAATTGTACATACCAGTAAAGGAAAGAAAGGAAATATTAAAGGGTGTTTCATGATAATGTAACAGAAGAGCATCTTGTTATCAGCAAAACGATATTTGCTGTCACCAGAATGTTTCAGTGGCCTTCTCTTAAAAGGGATATAAGAGAATATGTTACAGCTTGCACGGCTTGTGCTGTTTCCAAAGTTCCACATAGACAGCAAGGTGGTTTGCCACAACCATTTTCTATACCTCACATTCCATGGTCTCATCTAGCTATGGACTTTATTGTTGATCTTCCAGTCTGTAAAGGTTTTAACACTATCCTAATGATCATAGACCATTTCACTAAGATGGTGCATTTAATTCCATTCAAGAAGCTACCTACCGCCCTAGAACTCGTACACATATTCATAAAGGAGAAATTCAAGTTACATGGTTACACTGAATATAGTGTCTGACAGGGGTTCTCAATTTGTGTCTAATTTTGAAGGGCTTTCAGCAAGCAATTGGGTATAGAGTTATCGTTCTCCTCGTCCTATTATCCTCAGACTAACAGTGCGGCCGAAAGAGCTAAGATGGCAGGTGCCTACTCTGCAGCAATATATCGGCAGGCGGCGAGGGAGCGCTGGCTGTGCTGATGATCTTCCTGCTCCCTCGCGTGCCCTCTCTAATGATGCCGGGAGCCGGAATATGACGAATTACGGCCACACATCCCTATACAGTGCGAGGGAGCAGAGAGGAGCAGGATAATCATGAAAGCCACTGGACCCCGGGGAGAGGACCCAGAGGACTCAAGGTAGGATCAACAAGCAATAAAATTAATTTGTGAATGTGTGTCTGTCTGTCAGTAAGTGTGTGTGTCTGTCAGTGAGTGTGTGGGGGGGATATAGAGATTTTATTTAATGTATAGTAGTATTAAAAAAAAAAACAACATTTGCTACCTGCACCCCTCAAACTCTGCATGTATTCAGCAGTCTGTGTGGGTATTCAGTAGTCTGTGTGTGTGTGTATTCAGCGAACTGTGTGTATGCATTCAGCAGTCTGTGTGTATGTATTTAGCAGTTTGTGTGTGTATGTTTGTGTAACGGATCGCCTGGCACCCCGACTGGGTACCTCCGTTGAAGGATGCTCCTAGCGCTTCCTGAGGACTCCAAGCACTCTGGCAGACACCACAATCACCGAACCGGAGAAACCAATAAATTCTCCCAAGCATATGAATGCTGTAGACCGTTGAATAGGAACCATACGAATAGGTTTACTCTCCTAGCAGTCAAACTGGAACAGCATACAATGAATCCTTCCCCCAATAATGAGACGACACTTCACTTTGAGGGTTAAACAGGAACTCCCTGTACTGTCACATACAGTCTCTTTTATTCCCAATCCACAAACATAGTACAGCCCACAGGGCGTTACAAAACAACCAATCAATCCGTACAATACACCCAGACACTCCCACACAAAATCCTCTCCTCTGCAGGTGATATGATTACTGAACACAATGGGTAATCTCATTATCACCGGCAGAGGAATACAGTTTTTACACAATATTTATAACTTCTAAAATATACATGTCACAAACATAAAACATACATTTTCATAATCAATCCATTCAGGGGAACAACATATTAAAAATGGCACGAATCAGACCAGGGGTTCAAAAGTTAAGGGAAAGTCCTTTGTGACTAAATGAAGTATGGCTTTCTGGCCCAAACCAGTTTCAGAGTCTTCTATCCTGGAGAGTAATTCAATTATCTCCCAGGATAGACACAAGACTCCATTAAGCACATGGTTGCAAAAAGACACAAAACACTTTAAAATACATAAAGTCACATTTTACACATAACACACAGACATTTCACATATCCCCAGATAGCTGGGATCTGAGTGCACATTATTAGATGAATGGCACTCAGATCACACAAATAAGCCTTTCTGCAGGGGAAATAAACAGTTTAACCTGCAGGGCCATAGTCCAAAGGAAGCAGGCGAGCAACCAGGCTTCTCCAGTTCACAGTGGCGAGGTTGGTTTCGCCACACTTCTCCCCTTTACCAACTAGACTAACAGGGTATCTGACCTCCTGCCGGTCAGTGCTCTGGTTAGTCCAGCAACCCACCCACAAAACAGAAACAGCAGTACAGCCCACCCACAATAACTGGTTACTACACCTGGGTAGAGGAGAACTTTGTCCATGTCCAGGTGCCTCACCACGACTGTGTGGGCAACTGTTAGGCTGCTTTGGTGGGTTGCTGAGTGGGCAGAGACCAGCGGTACTCTGCCCTGATGCCAGTGCTACCACGGAAGTAGCCTGGTGGGAGCCTGGTTGTGGGAGGGAGAGACCGACTGTCTCCCCTCTGGATACACCGCTCTGTGGCTGGGGAACAGGACCGACTGTCCCTACCCCTTGTGCTGTAAGTGCAGAGACTACGGTTCCATCTGCACTGTTGGGGGTGTAACATCTCCCCTTGCTGGGTTAGGCTGCCGCTGGAGAGAGGGTGTAACAAGCTCCTCTCTCTGAACTGTAAACTGCCACTGGGGAGAGGGGGTATCAGGCTCCTCTCCCTGACACTCTCTCTGCTGGTGGAGAGGGGGACCAGCTGTCTCCCCTTTCATTATTTTGTCCTGTGATTGGGGTGCGAGACTGATGGTCTCTGCTCCCTGCAGGACACTCTGCCGCTGGGGAGGAAGGACGGCACCTTCAGCTCCCTGGGGTACACACTGCCTTCTGGGGAGGGCCCGGCACCTTCAGCTCCCTGGGGTACACACACTGCAGCTAGGGGAGGAAGGGCGGCACCTTCAGCTCCCTGGGGTACACACTGCCGCTGGGGAGGAAGGCCGGCACCTTCAGCTCCCTGGGGTACACACTGCCGCTGGGGAGGAAGGCCGGCACCTTCAGCTCCCTGGGACACACACGGCCGCTGGGGAGGAAGGACGACACCTTCAGCTCCCTGTAGCTCACACTGCCGCTGGGGAGGAAGGACTGCACCTTCTGCTCCCTGGGACACACACTGCCGCTGGGGAGGAAGGACGGCACCTTCTGCTCCCTGGGATACATACTGCCGCTGGGGATCTGGGCTGACTGCCCAGCATCCCTGTAGGGCTTGTAGAGAGACCTCGGTCCCATCCCCACCTGCCAGCTGGGTGTCTTCCCAGGACAAGTCAATAAGGTCTTCCATCTCTGGGGCTGGTTGGGACATATGTGGTACAGTACCAAAGTCTCCTGATAACAGGCTTGGTTGCTGGGGAGGAGGAACTAAACTCAATGCTTGCGGTGGCATACAGTCAATAAGCCCCATCATGTCAAAGACAGGCGGCGTTATACGTTGGAATAGGCAAACATAATCCTGTTCTAGTTCCCACTCTCGGTTGGCAAGAAAAGATAGATCTGGCTGAATGGCATCGATCTCTGTAAGGTCCCAGTTGTCTGCCCGCTCAGCTCGGATGGACCAGAAGCAAGCAATGTCGGTGTCTCCGAACCAGAGACTAGTTTCAACAGTATCCCACAACAAACCAGGGCCGTCGTAGTCTTCCCCCTCAATACACTTGTACTCAATCAGCCATGGGTAGAGGTGGTAAACATGCCACCGCAGGGCCCGATAGGAATCATCCAGCCACACCTCAGTCTCAACTAGCGTCTCCAGTTCGCTTACCCATTCCTCTGAGGGTTGGTTTCCCAATAACGGCATCCGCAGCTCTAGTTGTTCTGCTTGGCGCTGGTTAGTGGTCAGGATTTCCTCGCACCGGAAGGGTCGAATTTCGTCGATGCCCTCCTTCCAGAGATCGGTACGAAGCGCCACCCTCCACTCTGTCTCTCTTTCCTCTGGGATAGGATACTCCATACTGCGCATCACATCCTGTAGTCGCTGCTGGAGCCTGGCGTCAAAGTGAGATACTGCACGGCCTTCCATCTCTGAAGTAGTGCTGGTTTTCCCAAATCTTTATGTAGACAGGGACGCTGTATGAACACTAGCGTCGCCTTCAATTTGTAAATCCACGAACTGTGTCTCTGAGCTGCTTTACCTCGCACTAGGATGCCATCCCACCGCTTGCCACCAATGTAACGGATCACCTGGCACCCCCGACTGGGTACCTCCGCTGAAGGATGCTCCTAGCGCTTCCTGAGGACTCCAAGCACTCTGGCAGACACCACAATCACCGAACCGGAGAAACAAATAAATTCTCCCAAGCATATGAATGCTGTAAACAGTTGAATAGGAACCATACGAATAGGTTTACTCTCCTAGCAGTCAAACTGGAACAGCATACAATAAATCCTTCCCCCAATAATGAGACGACACTTCACTTTGAGGGTTAAAATAGGAACTCCCTGTACTGTCACATACAGTCTCTTTTATTCCCAATCCACAAACATAGTACAGCCCACAGGGCGTTACAAAACAGCCAATCAATCCATTAATACACCCAGACACTCCCACACAAAATCCTCCCCTCTGCAGGTGATATGATTACTGAACACAATGGGTAATCTCATTATCACCGGCAGAGGAATACAGTTTTTACACAATATTTCTAACTTCTAAAATATACATGTCACAAACATAAAATATACATTTTCATAATCAATCCATTCAGGGGGACAACATATTAAAAAATGGCACGAATCAGACCAGAGGTTCAAAAGTTAAGGGAAAGTCCTTTGTGACTAAATGAAGCATGGTTTTCTGGCCCAAACCAGTTTCAGAGTCTTCTATCCTGGAGAGTAATTCAATTATCTCCCAGGATAGACACAAGACTCCATTAAGCACATGGTTGCAAAAAGACACAAAACACTTTAAAATACATAAAGTCACATTTACACATAACACACAGACATTTCACATATCCCCAGATAGCTGGGATCTGAGTGCACACTATTAGATGAATGGCACTCAGATCACACAAATAAGCCTTTCTGCAGGGGAAATAAACGGTTTAACCTGCAGGGCCATAGTCCAAAGGGAGCAGGCGAGCAACCAGGCTTCTCCAGTTCACAGTGGCGAGGTTGGTTTCGCCACAGTTTGTATTCAGCACTCTCTGTGTGTACTCAGCAGTCTGTCTGTGTGTATTCGGCAGTCGTTGCATGTATGTATTCAGCAGTCTGTGACTGTATTCAGCAGTCTGTGTATGTATTGTATGTATGTATTGCATTTGTTGGAGGTAGTAGGTACTAATAAATATAAACTTAATTGTATCTATAATTTATGTTTTTATTCCTGTGAGTTATGTAGGCAGGGCCCCAGTGCATTGCTTTGCCCGGGGGCCAATAATGTTGTTAAGATGGCACTGGTGTCTGTCAGTGAGTGTGTGTCTGTCAGTGTGTGTGTGTGTGTGTCTCTGTCCGTAAGTGTGTGTGTATGTGTTTATTAATAAGTGTGTCACTGAGTGTGTATCTGTCAGTGTTTGTGTGTCTGTCAGTGTGTGAGTGTGTGTCAGCGAGTGTGTCTGTCAAGTGGTTGTCTGTCAGTGAATGTGTGTGTCTGCCTGTCAGTGAGTGTGTGTGTGTGTGTGTGTTATTGAGAGTGAGTGCCAGTGTGTCTGTCAGCAGAGCCAGCCTTTGGGCTGTGCAAGCTGTGCGGTCATGCAGGGCGCCGTGACAACAGAGGCACCTGGCGGCCAACACAGCTCACAAGTTGGGGACACCAGCATATTCAATTTAAACGATTCCCTGGTGGTCCACTGGTACGGGCCAGCAGTAAGTGCAGTCAGATCATATCCTCTCCCTCGTGGTTCTGGTGCTCAATTAGTGACTCAGCGCACAGGCTCTGAGATTCTCAGCCTGCGTTCTGACAACACTGAAAGTCGGAGCCGCGAAGGAGTGGGTATTGCAAAGGGCTACTGACTAGCATAACATCAATATCCATTATAAAACCAAGAAAAGGTGGGCATGGATGGTGAGCTGATGGTGCAATAGGCCAGTTGACTGGATTTGTCCCCCCCCCCCCCAGGCCTGAAGCTGCCTGCCCTCACCTTTTGGCCACACACTGCTTTTATACAAAACCCCATACAAGGGGTGTATACCACACAATCCCAGGGTCCTCCCCCTCCCAGGCGTCTGCTGTGTGAGTCCCAGTCCTTTTGTCCCCTGTCCTGCCACCCAAGCACAGGTTTCCCACTTCTGATGACAGGGGGGTCTTCTTCCCAGGAATCCCTTTTTCCCCTGTTTCCGCCACCCAAATGTAGGGTCTCTCATTTCCGGTGACAGGGGGTCTTCTTCCCAATATCCTCTATACCTGAGAGTCCTGGGAAAACATCTGCCTCCTTGACTCACAGTTACAGAAAGCCTGCCAAACCAGCCATTGTCAACAAAGGATGCCCACACCAATCCCAGGGATCCCCATAACAGTGCCTGCCTCGAACAGCCTCTGTTTGCAGGGACCCTGTGTGAAACCAGGCAAGGGAAGCATCTTTCGGGATACGAAAGCTCCCCCTGCGTGCCATTCACCTATACGAAATGGCAGACACACAGAGTAGCATTCATTAAAATTACTTCCCTGGCGATTTCACACTTATGTTGCAAGTGCAAATGTTTTAACTGATTGGTGTGAACATTCTAATGGGTCACTATGGAGGTCTCCGTTCGGAAAATGAACGGGGTGGGAAGCGATCCGCGAATGCGCCCCTTGGATGGCGTTCATCTTTTCGAATGGGTGGCCACCAAGGGAAAGGCATGCGCCATGGCTTCCCTTGCGGTTTTGGCATCAGGTCGGGGTGCTCCCAGATGTCGTTGTATATGGTTGCATATGTACAGGCATACTCCTAGAGGCCATCTAGCAGTCGGTCCACCATCCTTTGGAAGGTGGCTGGGGCATTCTTCATCCCAAATGGCATTACCTTAAATTGGTACAGGCCGAATGGGGTGATGAAGGCCGACTTGGGGAATGAGGGGAAAACACAAAGAGGAATCCATGGCTTGAAGGCAGCATATAAAAAGCAAAAGTACCATAAAAAAAAAAAAAGATATTAAAAAAAATATTAATAGTAATATTATTATTATTATTGGTTATTATTTATATAGAGCCAGCTTATTCCGCAGCGCTTTACAATAAAAGGGGAATTTACCAAATGAGACGATAACAAAATGTAACAGGAACAATGGGTAGTTGAGGACCCTGCTCAAACGAGCTTACAATCTAGAGGATGTGGAGTATAAAAACACAATAGGAAGGGTATTGAGGGAGACAGCAAATAGACATGGTGGGAAAGTCAGAACTGGAGGTGGGAGTGGATTGTGGCCCTTTAGAAGAGAGCAAGAGGAAGGTTTGAGAGATAGAAGTTACTCTTGGATGCCATAAGCATTCCTGAAAAGATGGGTTTTGAGGGACTTCTTAAAGGATTGAGGACTAGCGGAGAATCTGACAGGGGTAGGCAGGCTGTTCCCAAGGAAAAGGAGCAGCCTGTGGGAAGTCTTACAGGCATGAATTTGCAGTAAGGGTGCGAGCAGCAGACAGGAGAAGGTCACCAGTAGAGTGGAGAGACCGAGAAGGGGCATACCTATGAATCAGTGAAGAAATGTAAGAGGGGCTAGAGTTGGTTATGGCTTTATAGGTAAGGGTTAGTATTTTTTATTGAAACATGTAGGATACAGGAAGCTAGTGTAAGTATTGACAGAGGGGTGAGGTGTGAGAGGAGCGACAAGAGAAAAAGATCAGCCTGGCAGCAGCATTCATCACAGATTGTAGGGGGGAAGAACGGCTTCTGGGCAGACCAATTAGGAAGGGATTACTGTAATCCAATGGGAGAGATTACTAGAGTATCAACAAGCTCCTTGGAAGCATCTTGTGTAAGAAAGGGGTTTATATGGGCGATGTTTTTAAGCTGGAGTCACCAGGTTTTAGCAACAGACTGGACATGAGGCACAAAGGTGAGGCCAGGATCAAAAATTACACCAAGACAGCGAGCTTGAAAGGATGGGGTGAGACAGGTTATGTAAACCTGCAAGGAGAGTGAAGGAGAAGGATCAGTGTTATGAGTAGGCTTACAGAGATTGAGTTTCAGAATGCGGTAGGACATAAAATCAGAGAGAGAAGAAAGGCAATTGGGGACATGTTGTAGGACAGCAGGGGAGAGGTCATAGGAGGAGAGATATATCTGGGTTTCATCAGTGTACAAGTTGTAGTAGAATCTAAATTAATTAATTAATTAATGAGTTTTCCAAGAGAGGCAGTATAGAAAGAGAACAAAAGGAGACCAAGAACTGAACCTTGAGGGCCTCCGACTGAGACAGGACGAGGAGAGGAGGAGGTGTTGGAAAAAGAGACACTGAAGGGCATTGGGAGAGATAGGAGGAGAACCATGAGAGGGCTGTGTCACAGAGACCAAGAGATTGAAGAGTTAGGAGAAGGAAGCCATGATCAACAGTGTCAAAGGCAGCATAGAGGTCAACACGAATTAGTATGGAATAGTGGCCTTTGGATTTAGCTGTGATTAGGTCATTTGTAACTTTAATAAGAGCAGTCTCGGAGTGGAGGGGGCGAAAGGCAGATTGAAGAGGATCGAGGAGGGAGTTGGAATTTAGGAAGTGAGTCATACGAGTAAAGACAAGTCTTTCTAGAGGTTTTGAGGAAAAAGGAAGCAGGAAGGATGATAGATGGAAGGGGAAGATGGCTTTTTTAGGATGGGTACGACAATAGCATGCTTAAGGGGAGCAGGGACAACACCAGATGAAAGAGCTGGGGAGAAGGTCTGTAGGGTAGAGAAGGTCCGGTCGATGGTGGTTGCAAAAGAGAGGAGCAAAGGAGGAAGAATTCTTTCCTTAGTTGTTCAATCTTGTTGGTAAACTAGCATGCAAGGCTATCTGCTGAAAGGTCAGTTTGAAGGGTGTCTTGCGGTGGGCGAAGGAGAAAGTTGAAGGTATTAAAGAGATGCCTGGGATTGCGTGAGCATGAACTAACAAGAGATTAAAAGTAGGATTATTTAGCAAGGGTGAGGGCTGTGCTATATGAATTTATAATGGAGGAAGTCTGACAAGGTGCGGGACTTCCTCCAGCAGCATTTAGCTGAACGGGAGCATCTCTGCAAGTAGCGCGTTGACTTAGTGTGCCACGGTTGAAGGCGCCCCCTCCGTGAGTTGCATGCTTGCAGCGGGGCTGCAGCGCCATCCTACGACATTTCATACATCGCTGTTAAAGTAACTGTTTCCTCTTCAGCCCCTCTCAGTTCAGTAACTACTACTCACTCCCCCTCCCATCGTGTAACCAAGATGGAGCTGGAATATGGGTGGGAGAACTCTGTAATGACGACATTACATCCGGTAGGGGGGGTTCAGACAAGACCCCTTAGACTGTTAACCAATTGTTGAATGAATACTGTATGTTAACTGTGACTCTGTACATGATGTATTTCTGCTTTAAAAGGAGCTCCCACTCCGGGGAATAAAGGATTCCTCAGGTTTTTCACTAATCAGAAACTTTGTCTCTGGTGTGAATTACTTCTAGGAAGAGCGTGCACACATTAATCAATTTGGAAGGAGTAGATAGACAAATAATCAAAGTTTGCTTTGATCTAAATCACTAGGTCCATAGGAGAGCATGGAGGAGTGAAGGGTTAACTTGTCTGTGGTGTGGAAATGGAGGTATTACAGGAGGAGAAGATGGTAGGCATGATTGGTGTGTGTGGAAAACCAGGTGGTTTGAACTATCTATAAATGTAGTGAGTACCATGGGGAGGGTGGGAAAGATGTGCTGGCTGTGAGTCCTTGGGAGCAACTTCTAAGTATGTTTGTTGGGGCTCAGACTGAAATAGAAAGTCTGGGTATAGATGAAAAAAACAACAATTATGGATGGAGAGAGACATGCAGATATTGAAGTGAGAGAGGGCAATTAAGGGAAGAATGCAAAATAAAAGAGCAGACAATAAATACTGAGCAACATAATACACAATAATGCTGATGGAACACAGAGGTTGCCCTGTTCCACATAGCAATCTGACAGAAGAGCAGGAAAGAAAATTAGATTGAATTGAAGATTTAACTACTTAAAGCAGAATTAATATTATGGCTAATATGCTATGATATTTTTTCTTTCAGCACGTTGTTGGAAATGATTTATACATACTTTGTTGCTGTGGGTGAGAAGCATAATATGAGCCTTCATGTCTAATAAATAAATCAGTAAAGCAAAAATGAAACATAAATTGTACCTTTTAAACAGTTCTGTTTCCTCTTTTGTGAGATGTGATTTACGAATAACAATTGATCTCATCTCATTTAATGATTCACATGGCAGGTTGGAAGGTTTGATGCAGTAGAAAGCTTCTTCATCATCTTGATCCAAGTATTCACACAACTCCTTGTCTGTATTAAGTTTGAAGCCACATGCTGTTATTTCATCTTGAGTAAAATTTACAAATCTGCCTTCATATTCAAGAACCCCTGAACTGGAATGCCTAGATCGCCAGAGTGCAGCAATTCCTTCACTTGGATGGAACAGTATAGCAGAAACCTGGACCTTTCCCTTCCAATATAAGGGAAAGCGGATATGGTAAGTCCCATTGTTAAAGTCTTCTATTCTTCCAGACACAGAAGCTCCGAGCTCTTTAGAATAGAGTCTTGACCTTAGGAAGTCCCCTCCATATGTCTTACTATTGCCTAAGTAGTCATACATGTTGCATTGAATCACAAGATTTTCACCAATGCAATACTGTGATCTGGGATTTATAATGGAAGCTTTACTGGTTATCCCATTTGTGCAACTTTTGAAAGAAGTAACGTTGACGTTGGGAATTAGCTTTGCGATTTTGTTGAAAACGTCATCAATTTTGCTTTGAAGCCCATTTGCTTTTTCTGGATATATCATCTCTCCTTCAATTAGAATTGTGTTCTCATGCTTCTCTGGTGCAGAGCAGTATTGTAAAGTATTAAATAAAGATATCTGAAAAGTTTAAAGACACTTATTTCACAATGTATTCCTGATTAGAAATGTTACACATGTAGTAATTTATTCTGAACACACAGTGCATATAAAACTCTTCAGACATTTGTTATTTTAAAGGACACAGATACTGAGCTTTGAAATTATTTCACCCTACATAATTAATGCAGTGCAAATTAAAAATTTTCTTAGGTGGTCATTTAGAACCGTTTTCTCATTTATGCAATCAAATTGCTGAATACATATAAAGGAACAGCACACACACACACACACACAAAATACAGTTTAAAAATTTCAAAAGCTACTTTGGAACTAAATCGCTTATCTTAACAAACAAATGTTCCCCAAATAACGGTGGGTCCTACACTAATTTTAACATGCTAAGTGCAATACTTGCTTTAAGGACTCTTAAAATTCTTCCAGAGTCTTTCCATGCTTCCTTATGGTCGCCTCAATGTGCACTCGTACTCCCTGGAGCCCTTCACCATGGGACTCGACTTTACCATTGCATTGGCACTGTCTCGCTACTTTAGTTCCCCACGCTTTTTCTGCTATTTTGCAGAGTACTGTCGAAGTCCAGTCGTTCATGGCTGTTCGCCCAGTACATGTGGCTTCCCAACACTCTGGTGCTTCCAGTACAGAAGTTTGCTTTCCCGCCAAGCCCTGTTCTTAACTCTGTGCCCCTTCATGATAGAGCCTTTCAGAGTTCCCTGATCATAGGTTCTCCCCTTGTTCTGGTGACGACTCATTTGTGAGTTCAGTAGACCATCAGGGCCTTTACCCACATTCCGATACGCTTTATTTTCACTTATATTTCTAAAATTACTGTTGGTTTATGGCAGTATTCCTAAATGTTACTACCACCTTGGCTAGTATTAACATTTGCATAAGGTTCAGCACAGTCTTTCCATGCTGTGGTCTCTTCCACATGTGGACACACAGCCGTTCCAGCATCATGTCATTTGAACTTGGGGACATCTGGGCCGCATTCGGTTCCTCATTCGGCCCCTCATGTTTGGCCTGCAGTATTGTATGTGTTATTATGTTAAATATGTAAGCTGTAATAAATTAGTTACTGTGGAAATTGAATTATATTGTAGTTAGTAGTGTGGCTTAGAGTGATATGTCAGCAGTCCTGAAGGATTCTCTCGTATTTCTGCTTGATAAGGTCTTCTTTCTTAGAGAGAAACTGCAACATTCTTCTTCATGCGATAATCTATAATACTGTACTTGGCTATATTCTCCTTCATTGGATCTATAATACTATTCTCACCAATATTTTTCTTCATGCGATACTCTATTCTACTATACTTTGCAACATACTGAAACCTATGATACTCTATTCCACTATATTCTTCAACATACTGAATCCTACAATACTCTATTCTACTATACTCTGCAATATACTGAATTGTACGATACTCTATATTACTCTACTCTGCCACATACTGCATCCTGTGAAACTTTATCCTACTATACTCTGCGTCATATTGAATACTGTGATACTCTATACTATTATACTCTACATCATACTCCATTCTGCACTACTCTATACTACTATACTATGAATTATACTGCATCCTGCGCTACTCTACTAGTACACTCTGAATTATACTGCATCCTGTGATACTCTATATTACTATACTCTGCATCATACTGCGTGCTGCGATAATCTATAATAATAATATACTCTGCTACATGCTCCATCCTGCGATACACTATACTACTATACTCTACAACTTAATGCATACTACAACACTCTATTTCACTATATTGTGCTGCATAGCAAGACTCTACGCTACTATAATCTGAGACAATTTGCTTACTGCGACCCTCTACGCTTCCATACTCTGCAACAGTCTGCATACTGCGATAATTTACACTGCTGTACACTACAACAATCTGCATACTGCAATACGCTGTACTGCTATACTCTGCTTCATACTACATACTGCAATACTCTTTTTTACATTACTATACTCTTTAACAATCAACATACTGTGCAAAATACAGCATTTAACAATACTATATACATCTATAATCTGCTACGTTATGTGTACTGATACTCTATACTACTATAATCTGCATCATACTACATATACATCAATATATATAAGTCTATACTACTGTACTCTGCTACTTGATGCATGCTTTGATACTCCATACTACTTTAAGCTACTACATACTGCCTACTGCGAAAATCTACACTACTATACTCGGTGACATTCTGCATACTGTGATACTTCTACGACTACATTCTGCAATATTATGTATACTGCAATACTCTTGACATGCGCACAGTCGTTATTCAGCATGTGCCATAACCCACACCAAACTCCCTTTAATAAGACACAGATACCAGCTTTTATGTTGGAAATAAATACCCCGTCAAGGCCCATTCCCCTAACTGCGCTGTTCCATGGGCTACAATCTAAACTACCATATTCTGCAACATTCTGCATACTGCAATACTCTACTATACTCTGCAGCTATCTCCATACTGTGATACCCTATACGACTATAATTTGCAACATTAGATATACTCTTTTCTACCATACTCCGCAACATACTGCGATATTCTATACTACTATGCTATGTTTCACTCGATATTCTGCAAAACTCTATACTGCTATACTCTACAATACGATACACCTTGTGCTTTAGACTACACTGAATAGTCTAAAGTACATGGGATCTTGATATCTACCCATGTCTTCTCCCTGTCTAGTATGCAAGTTGAAGGGGTAGACAATATGTTGTTCTCACAGCAAAGTGGTGATAGGGCTGAGGGCCAGGGCCAGGGCCAGGGCCAGGGTTGGTAGGTTCTGATATATACTGATGGTAGAATTTTCATAATTGGTGTTCTCTGGCCCTGGACATAATGCATTCTTTCAACCAATATGAATGGATGAAACAAATCATGCCCCTTGGCACTCAATTGAATCAAGGAGGTCATAGAGCTCAGTGACCCCTGTCTAGGAAAATCTCCTCCTGATCCTCATTGCCCAGGATCATGTTGAATAGGTCTTTCAAGGTAGCATCTAGAGGTTTGTCTGCCTCAGATTGGCAGCATTATTTTGTTCCTATGGCCATAATTATAAACAGGTCTGGGTGGAGAGGGAGTCTTCCATAGGAAAGAAACACTTAGGCACCACCGCTGGGTACGTCTTTAGATTTTGGCATATATGAAAGTGGTATAGCGGGATTTAGCAACTATTTTTGGTTTGGGCAAGTGGGAGTTGAGCACTTAACCCCTTAACGATGAGTGCCAGACAAGGTCCGTCACTCAGGGGATTGCCATAACGACAAGTGACGGACCACCGCTATCGCGGAAATCACGGGGTTAATGGTGCTCCGGTCTGCCTCTGTATTAGGTATCCAACAGTGCTGCCCCAGCACATGTGCTCGCTCTGACAGCATGTCAGAGCGAGCACATGTGCTTAGTATACTTACCTTCCGCCTCCCTGCACTTCCTGGTTCTGTGTGAAGTGCAGGGAGCCGGAACAGTGATGATCCTGTCCCCTGTATAAAAAATAAATAAAGTTAATTCAAAATCCCACCCCCCTTTACCCATTTTAATAAAAAATTAACCCCTTCCCTGCCAATTGATCACTGACTACATATATATTATATATATATATATATAATGTCATACTAAGTGTATTTTTATATTAATATGTACTTATATTAATATAAAAATACACTTATAATTAAATTACACACGTATATATATAATATATATAATAACTGTATATTGTATATATATATTATTATAAAATATAAATAAGTAATTTAAATTAAATAATTTTTTTTAAATAATAATAAAAATTAAAAAAATTATATAGCTATATGAAATTTTATTCTAACTGTATTTTAAAATTAATATATATATATTTATATCAAAATACACTTAGAATGAATTTGTATATATATCTATGTATATAAAAATAAATAAAAATAATAAGAAATATACATGCGTCCATATACAAAATTACATAAATAATTATATAAATATACACGTAGACTTCAAATATATAAATATGCATATATATTTAAATTCTACGTGCGTATTTATGTAATATTTTACATAATTCAGTAATTTTATTGATTGCAATTTGAGGGACCTGCCTGCCAACCCAGGCCGAAATTCCAGAGAATTTAATTTGCTAGCACTGTATTTTACCCTGTAACGTTCTACGACACCCTAAAACCTGTACATGGGGGGTACTGTTTTACTCGGGAGACTTCGCTGAACACAAATATTAGTGATTCAAAACAGTAAAAACATATCACAGCGATGATATTGTCAGTGAAAGTTACTTTTTTTGCATTTTTCACTCACAAACAGCACTTTTACTGATGATATAATTGTTATGATACGTTTTCCAGTTTTTAAACACTAATATTTGTGTTCATGTCTCCAGAGTAACAGAGTACCCCCATGTACAGGTTTTATAGCATTTTTGAAAGTTACAAGGTCAAATATATGGGTCAAATATTTTTACATTGAAAATGGCCAGGTTGGTTACGTTGCCTTTGAGAGCGTATGGTAGCCCAGGAATGAGAATTACCCCCATGATGGCATACCATTTGCAAAAGAAGACAACCCAAGGTATTGCAAATGGGGTATGTCCAGTCTTTTTTAGTAACCACTTGGTCACAAACACTGGCCAAAATTAGCGTTCAATTTAGTTTTTTTTTTTGTTTTTTTGAATATTTAATCTTTATTTTATATTTTTTTCTTTTAAATCTCATTAAATACATATGTCATACAAATACAAATATCATACAAATATACATTTATAATACAAAAAACAACACAGCAGCAAAATAGGGAGGGAAGAGAAAAATACATCAAAAAGACTTCCATAGTAGAGTGGTAATATCATTTAGATAAGTCTCATAATTATTTACAATGTTCATGGAATTATTCTACTACTAATTGATCGGCATTATTTTCTACATCAATCATCTCAATACACTTTGACCAAACAGAAATCTTATTGCTTAATCTTTGTTTACTTAGCATCAGCTCCATTCTAATCTGAAACTCGAGTTGAATTTTGACTTTCTTCCAGGGGACTTCTAAATCCCTTTTCCACCATCTCGCAATTACTATTTTAGCAGCTAAAAACAGATGTATAAGAATTGCTTTTAATTCATATGTCATATGAGGCCAATTCAGATGAAGTAGAACTACCTCTGGAGAAATTATCAACTCGAGTTTTAAATTGTTAGATATAAAATGCTGCATTTTCAACCAGAGATTTTTTAATTTATAACAATCCCACCAAATATGTCTAAAATTGCCTCTAATACTATTGCATCTCCAACAGATAGGATTTACTAGAGGGTAAATTTTATTCAATTTAGCTGGTACTAAGTACCACCTATTTAAAACTTTAAAGTGCGTTTCTAATAAATTTAATGAATGTATATTTTTCTTAACATCCATCATTGAAGAACCCCATTGATTCAAATTTATATCGATATTCAAGTCTTGTTTCCAAGCCTGTATGGCAGTAGGATTTGTATCTTTAGCTATTGATTTAATTAGTATTAGAGCTTTGGAAAGTGGTTTATTAATTTTTTTTGATGTAAATAATAAATCTATCGAATTGCTTAGATTAGATTTTGGTATTATAAGATGTGTATTAATATAGCTTTTAAGTCTTAAAAAATTAAACACCTCTCTAGGAGGAAGATTATGTATCTCTGTTATTTGAGCAAAGGTTTTAATTGATCCTTCTGTCAATAATTGGTCCAGAGTCGTTATCCCTACTTTTTTCCAATTATTTAAGTTTAAATCTTCCACTTGTTTTTCTACAATGTCTAACTCTAAATAACTTGGAACATTTTTTTCTATATTCATTACTTTTTTGATTTTTAACCAATTTTCCAGTAATTGAGTTAAAATAATGCTGGCATACTCTTTTTTCTTTGACATTTTATTTATATTCCAAATTAAACAGTCTAAGCTAGAAACTTCTCCTGCCTTCAATTCCATTTTATACCATCCCTCATCTTTATTTTCTTTCATTTGCATTCTATAAACATGTAGAATAGTAGCTGCTTTGAAATTATTCATTATAAGTGGATAATCAAGTCCACCTTTATATATTTTCTGCACTAATATTGACTGTTTCAATCTCGGCTTCTTGCCTTTCCAGATGTATTGAGTAAAACTTCTTTGTATTAAATGAAGCCAATGGATTGGAATATGGAGAGGTAACATTTGAAACATATAATTCCACTTTGGTATAACGTATGAATTGATAACATTTATTCGCCCCCAAAAGGTAATCTCTAGGTTTCTACGATCTTTTAACCATTTATTGAGATCTAATAATAATGTTAGGAAATTTACTTCCATAATCTTATTTGTCTCTCTGGTTATTTTAATTCTTAAGTAATCCATACTTTCTTTAACCCAAATAAAATCATATTTGTTTTTAATCTCTTGTTGTATCTTTTTATTTAGGTTAACATCTAATATCAAAGATTTATTTGTATTTAACTTATAATTTGATATAAGGCTGTATCGCTCTATTTCTTGCATTATGCGTTCTAAAGAATTTTTAGGGTTTGTAAGAGTAATTAAAATGTCATCAGCATATAAGCTAATTTTTTGGTCCTCATCCATTATTTTATAATCGTGGATCTCTTTATTATTCCTAATATTCTCAGCCAATGGCTCGATAGTCAGCAAGTAGAGCAATGGTGAAAGGGGACAACCCTGTCGGGTACCATTTCTAAGTTGGAACCATGGGGCGACAATATTAGGTCCAATAGTTCGTGCAACAGGATTTACGTATAGTGCCATTATAGCTTTCTTAATCCAACCTTCCAATCCATAATGTTGTAAAACGGCTTCTAAATATTTCCAGCTGACTCTGTCGAATGCTTTTTCAG
Organism: Pelobates cultripes; assembly: GCA_933207985.1. NCBI lineage: Eukaryota > Metazoa > Chordata > Amphibia > Anura > Pelobatidae > Pelobates > Pelobates cultripes. Next base: position 154,375,551 of record OW240912.1, read on the forward strand.
CATCAATCGACAGAGTCAGAACTGGAACATCATATCTATTTGCGTCATCCAAGATATTAATAATTTTCCTTATACTTGTATAGGAATTTCTACCTGGAACATATCCTATTTGATCTTTGTGAATGATTAATGGAAGAAGTTTTTTTATTCTGGCAGCCAAAACCGAAGCGTATAACTTAGTGTCAACATCTATTAGAGATATCGGACGATAGTTTTTGATATCAGTGGGGTTTTTATCGTTTTTTAGAATAGGCAAGATATTAGCTTTAAGCATCTCTGCTGGTAAAAATCCTCTGTTTGCCGCTATGTTGAAAGCAGAGGTCAAATGTGGGCATATTAAATCTTTAAATGTTTTATAAAATAGGTTGCTAAACCCATCCGGGCCTGGTGTTTTAGATCTTTCTAAATCATTTATTGCTTTCATAGTCTCCTCCATAGTTATAGGTTTATTCAAGAAATCATTTTCAATAGAAGTTAATTGAGGCTTCTTTATATTATTTAAATAGTTTTTAATATCCTCATCTGTGTTAATCTGAGGAATATTATATAGATTGGCATAATATTCATTAAAACACTTTCCAATCTCTCTAGGGGTTAGTGCTATTTTTCCATTCTGTATTATTTTGTCTACCTTATTTTGTCCTTTTTGTTTTCTAAGTTTTTGGGATAACATCTTTTCAGCTGGATTGCCTTTGGAATAATATTTAAGTTTTAATCTATCCATATTTTTAGCTATCGTATCCATTAATTTTTGCTTTATTTTTTCTTTAAGTTCTAATATTTTTTCATAAATTTCAGGAGATGGAGATTGTTTGTTGATATGAGTCAAATCTCTTAATTCTGTGTGTAAAAATGCCAAAGTATTATTTTTGTCAAGTTGGCTTTGTAACTTGATAATATGACCTCTTATAACGGCCTTAAAGGCACACCACAAAATAGATGAATCAATATTTTCTGAGATATTTTCTTTAAAATAATTTTTTATATTATCTCTTATATGAGATTTTTTTAATTCACAACAAAGCAAATTATCTCTTAACCGCCAAGTATAGGCTTCTCTTTTAAATGTACTAAAAATCATTTCACAAAAAACTCCATTGTGGTCTGTCCAAACTATCTCGTCAATCTTTGTTTTTTTGGTCATATCAATAATACTTGGATCGACCCAAATCATGTCCAATCTTGAATAGGAAAAATGCACTTTAGAAAAATGTGTATAGTCTCTCTCATTGGGATTAAAAATTCTCCAAATATCGAATAAATTATATTCATCTTTAATTTTTTTTAAGGCTTTTGCTTGTTTTGTAACCATCTGATTTAAAGTATTTCCTTTCATTAATTTTTTATCTATCTGAGGGTCCAGTACAGCATTAAAATCCCCTGCCAATATTAACTTTCCCACTTTGACTTCATCTACTTTTTCCAAAATTGTTTTTAAGTAAGCAACTGGTAAATGATTAGGAAGATATATATTACATAATGTAAAAAGTACAGAGTCAATTTTGCATATTATTATTAAATACCTGCCTTTAGTATCTTGTATTTGATGGATTACTTCAACTTTAATCTTTTCTCCAAATACCACAGCTACTCCACATTCTTTTTTTTCCTTATTGGAAGCTTGAATTATAAGTGGAAATCTTTTACCCCCCAATTTTGTTTATCCACTTGTCTCCAGTGAGTTTCTTGTAAGAATATTAAATTCAATTGTTTTTCACTGAGGTATTTATACAATAGATTTCTTTTCGCTATAGTATTCAATCCCTGAACATTGAGTGTAAACATTTTTATCATATTATCTTCAAAAACCTCTCTGCATCCCTTTCCACTCGATAACCGTTACCCTTCCCTATTGCTGCATAAACATATCTGCACAAACACACAAAACAAAATGTTAAAATCATAGGAGGAAATCCTCCTTTTTTATCACAAAGACTGTAAATTTTCATATAGAAATTCAGTCTTTACTGTGTCTTTAAATTAGACACTAAGTGGGCGTATCCAGAAAGAGGTAGTAATATTTACAAATTTGCAATCTTTCTCCAAGAGGGAGAGAAAAAAAAAAAAAAACTTTCAATTCTTTATCTTAAGTGAGTCTATGTCTTCTTATCTTACTAATACATGTGAATAATTTACTTTTAGCCACCTCTTTAAATTAGAAACTGATTAATACTTAAACATATTTGCTTTTAACTACTTTTTTCCACATAATTAGTTAGTACCCTTAAGGTGAGAACAACTAACAATTACATCAATAAACTTGTTAATTATTCATTACACATCTGATAAAAAAAAAAAAAAAAAAATTTCTTCCATTATTTTATACTTAGCTCCACTGCTCTGTGATTCTTTACTTTAAATAAATCTATTTCTGCTTAACTTACTAATACATGTGAATAATTTTCTTTTAACCACCTCGTTAAGTTCAAATCTAATTAATATTAATACTTAGACATGTTTACTTTTAAGTCCTTATGTTCCACATGCTTATGTGCATATACCTAATTAATTAGTACCCTTAAAGTGAAAACAGTCACCAATAACATCAACAGATTAGCAAATTGTGCAATGCACAATTAAGTAATTCTATATGAGTGAAGACAACAGATAAATAAATAAAAAAAATAAATAAATAAAAAAAAGGAATTTCTTCCATTATTTTATACTTAGCTCCATTACTCTGTGATTCTTTACTTTAAATAAATCTATTTCTGCTTAACTTACTAATACATGTGAATAATTTTCTTTTAACCACCTCGTTAAGTTCAAATCTAATTAATATTAATATTAATACTTAGACATGTTTGCTTTTAAGTCCTTATGTTCCACATGCTTATGTGCATATACCTAATTAATTAGTACCCTTAAAGTGAAAACAGTCACCAATGACATCAACAGATTAGCAAATTGTGCAATGCACAGTTAAGTAATTCTATATGAGTGAAAACAACAGATAAAAAAAAAAAAAAAAAAGGTTAGTTTTTTTTTTCATTTCTTCCTCTCTCCCTCCTCTCTCTTCTCCTCTCTTCTCTCTTCCTTCCATCTTCCTCTCCTCTCTTCCTTTCTATCCTTTTTCTCCGCCGCAACAGACCCTTCAAGCTTTTTTATTGATACCTGTTAGCCAACTATTTGCTTCATTTGCATCCAAAAAAAATTTTCTTTCTTGTTTCCAAGAAAATCTTAAAGATGTTGGGTAGGCCCATTGAAATCTGATCTCTGCTTTTCTTAAAAAATCCGTCACGATAGAGAAAGATTTCCTCCAAGTCCTGGTGTGATAAGATAAGTCTTGCAAGAAAATTATGTCCTTGTAAATAGAATTTATTCGGGGTTTAATATGGCTGGCTTTCATTAAATTATTTCTCATTGATAATGAGGAGAAACTCACTATTACATCTCTTGGGAGATGTGAGGCTGTTGTATCTGGTTTATGTATTTGGTGAAAATTTTCTATTTTATGTTCATCTGTAGGTATTTCTGGTAAGACTTCTTCAAATAAATTATTTAAATATTCTCTCAGTTTTTCATTGGAGATTTCTTCAGAAACACCTCTTATTCTGATGTTTCTTTTTCTTGATCTGTCTTCCAAAGCTGCTATTTTATTTTCAAGATTATCAACTTTATTTACTAGAAACTGCACCTCCGTATTAATTACTTTAATTTGAGTTCCAAACACTTCACATTTTTTTTCCACTTCCACCACTGATACTGCAACATTTTTAATTTCTTGTTTTATCTCATTGAAACTTGCAAGCATTTCTTGTTTCAATATATTTAATTGTAATTCCAACATTTGCTTAAATTGATCTTGGATACTGATTGAAGCAATTGCTTGAGCTTCTGATGGAAATTGGTTAAGTGGAACTTCTTGATTAATATTGGAAGTATTACTTGGGTGTGTCTTACTATCAATTATCTGTTCCTGCAGATCTTTAATAGGAGTAGCAAAAAAACCTGACAACCTCTTTTCTGTTTGCTGAACTGACTTAATTTCTTTCTTTTTTTCTGTTGTTTTCCTAGTTGACATTTTGTTTTATTTCTTAAATGCTTCTCAGTAGCAAATTATAGCTAGGTATCACATATGAAGTTTTAACTTTGGACTTAAAGAATTAGATTAGATCAGTTGATCAAATAATCAAATACTTAGTGCCAGTCTCCTCCAACGAAAAAAAAGATTTCCTTCCACTTTTCTTTTTTCCAGGCCAGTAATTATATACAGGTGTGATGCCTTACAGTAGTGTTTTAGTAAATACAGAAGTACTCACAGTTTTTATATAAAGCTGTTTGGAAAATTGCTGAGGGATGTATTTTCCTCCTTTTCCCTTTATTTCTCTCTTATTCTTTCTTTCTTTGTTATTTTTTTCCTCTTTTTTTCGTTTTTTCTTTAGTAATTTATACAGGAACTGTTTTTATTTCTTCCTTGACCTTTTTAATGGTCTATGAGGGAACCGCCGCTATTTGTCCAAACGAAGGCAACAAACCCCCAGCAAAATCACCGACCGGCATACACCACCACTCCAAACCAGGTCCACTGACCCACCGAATCATCACCAAGCCCTCCCTCCACTTCATCCACTTCAATCCCCACCAAGCCGGACCACACTCACAAAACGGCACGGAGCGGCATTGTTTGCTTTCGTCTCCGCGTCCTCTCTCCTCAACCTCCCTCCGGACACGCCCACCTGAAGCACGTGCGGCGTCTCACGTCATCACGTCCCATTCAATTTAGTTTTTTTACTTTTTTCACACACAAACAAATATGAATGCTTACTTTGGCCAGTGTTTTCGACTAAGTGGCTACTAAAAAAGACTGGACATACCCCATATTGAATACCCTGGGTTGTCTACTTTAAAAAATATGTACATGTGGGGTGTTATTAAGATATGTATGACAGATAATAGTGTTACAATGTCACTATTGATACATTTTCTGCTTTGCCTAATACTTTGGCCCATTTAACACCTCCTCCTAGGTATGGAGCGGACTCTAAGACATGCAGAGGTTTCATTAATCAAATAGAATTCCACTTTGAGATGTATCCACGTTCCTTTCCCACAGATAGGTCTAAAGTGGGGTTCCTTATGCACCAACTTACCGATAAAGCACTTGAGTGGGCTAATCCTATTTGGGAGGCTAATGGACCTATGGTGCATAATTTCAATAGTTTCCTTACGGCTTTTCGTAGAACTTTTGACACAACTAAAAGGTCAAAGAATGCCGCCAGAACATTAATGAGAATTAAACAGGGTTCTAGGTCTGTTGCTGACTATGCCATTCAGTTTCGTACCCTTGCTTCACAGGTAGATTGGACCAACAATGGACTAACAACTGCATTCATGGAAGGTTTATCTGACTCTATATTGGATGAGGTAGCGGCTAGGGAGCTTCCTATTGCATTAGAGGACCTTATTGACTACCTCATTGATATAGATAACAGGATTCGTGACAGACTCTATACTAAAACCGGAATAGACGTTTGGTTACAGCTATTAAACCCAGAGTTGATAAAGCTGAGCCTGTCAAAGTATCAGAGGAGGAACCCATGCAATTAGGGGTTGCCAAACTCTCTGAAACTGAAAAATTACATAGGAGAAGGGACGGACTCTGCCTATACTGTGGTAGGAGAGACCATATGATAAAAGAATGCCCCGTGCTTCCGGGAAACTCTCGCACCTAAGGCCTACTGGCCTTGGGTGTGATATCTAAGTCTCCTAAATTGCCTCCTAACCGTTTGCTTCTTCCTGTTTCTTTGTATATGGGAGAGGGTTGCATAGCTGAGCACATACAAGCCTTGGTTGACACCGGGGCAGCTGATAATTTCATGGACTCGGGTTTTATAGAAACATAGAATGTGACGGCAGATAAGAACCATTCGGCCCATCTAGTCTTTTCTTTGTTAAGAAAAACAACATTCCCATCAGAGAGAAGGAGATACCCTTGGCCGTTGAGACCATAGATGGTAGACCATTAAGTTCTCCAGTTGTTACTCATGAAACTGTACCATTACACATGTATACAGGGGTTTTACACTTTGAAACCATTCGGTTCCAGGTCATCACATCTCCCTCTTCTCACATCGTGTTAGGGTACCCATGGTTACGGACTCATAATCCCATTTTCGATTGGGAGTCAGGGCAAATAAAATCATGGAGCGATGCCTGCCATGAGTCTTGTACTATTGAAGTCACCCCTTTGAATTCTATTAATGTTCCTACTACTCCTCCTTTGTCTACTGTTATACCCCCTCAGTACTTATTTCTCAAAACTGTTTTTGATAAAAGGGAGGCTGACAAATTACCGCCTCACAGACCCTATGATTGTGCTATCGATTTATTGCCTGGCACAATACCTCCAAAGGGCAGGGTGAACCCTTTATCTGTTCAAGAAAACCGTGTCATGGAGGAGTATATTAAGGAATCATTAGAAAAGGGGTTTATTAGGAGATCCTCTTCTCCGGCTGGAGCGGGGTTCTTCTTTGTATCAAAGAAAGAAGGTGATTTAAGACCATGTATCGATTATAGAGGTCTAAATAAAATCACCATCAAAAATGCATACCCTATACCTCTAATCACGGAATTATTTGACAGGCTCAAACATGCTACTGTATTCACTAAATTGGATCTTAGAGGTGCATACAATTTAATACGTATTAAGAAAGACAACGAATGGAAAACGGCATTCAACACTAGATCTGGCCATTACGAGTATACTGTTATGCCATTTGGTCTATGTAATGCCCCAGCAGTATTTCAAGAATTCATCAATGACGTTTTAAGAGACTTTATTCACACATTTGTAATTGTGTACTTGGACGACATATTAATATACTCTACAGATTTACACACTCATCACAGGCATGTTACGACGGTTCTGAAGACCCTTCTTGCTAATGGTCTTTATTATAAACTGGAAAAATGTCTATTTGACCAATCCGAAGTCCAGTTTTTGGGGTATTTGATTTCCGCTAAAGGTTTTCGTATGGATCCCCAGAAGCTTTCTGCTGTCATGGAATGGCCTCTACCACAAGGTTTGAAAGCCATTCAGCGTTTTCTTGGTTTCTCTAACTATTATAGGCGCTTTATTAAAGGTTTTTCCTCTATTGTAGTGCCTATCACCCATATGACAAAAAAGGATGGCAATACTCGTGTCTGGTCTCCCGAGGCACTTCAGGCTTTTGAATTTCTTAAAACTACGTTTGCTTCTGCACCTATTTTACAGCATCCTATCCCCAAACTGCCCTATATTCTTGAAGTTGATGCTTTTGATATCGGGGTAGGTGCTGTCTTGTCTCACCTGAAAAGCCATTGCATCCTTGTGGCTTCTTCTCCAAACAAATGTCCAAAGCAGAAAAGAATTATGATGTTGGTAATCGCGAACTCCTTGCTATTATTTTAGCACTGAAAGAATGGAGACATTTGTTAGAAGGAACTAAGGATCCTATCCTCATATTTACGGATCACAAGAACCTATCCTACCTTAGTGAGGCTAAAAGATTGTCTTCTAGGCAGGCTAGGTGGTCACTGTTTTTGTCTCATTTCAATTACATTATCACCTATAGGCCAGGTGACCGCAACACTAAAGCAGACGCTCTGTCCAGACAGTTCGAAACTACTGACAAACAGGAGATTGATGTTACTCCTGTAATTCCCCCAGAAAGGATAATAGCTACCACTATTTTGTCTATTTCTTCGTCCCTCTTGCAGGCCATACAAGCGAAACAAAGCATGGTACCTAGCGAGAGACCTACTGATAAACTGTTCGTTGATGTTCCCGAGAGACGGGAGATTCTGTCGTTGTATCATGACACTAAGACTGCTGGACATCCTGCTATTTCCAAAACGGTGTCAGCTGTTTCTCGGTAATTTTGGTGGGATTCCTAACGCAAGGATGTCACCGACTATATAGGTGCTTGTACTACTTGTGCCTGTATGAAATCTTCTCGTAGGGTTCCTTGTGGGCTTTTGCATCCGTTACCCATTCCCGAGAGACCTTGGTCTAACCTGTCCATGGATTTTATTGTTGAATTACCCCCTTCGAATGGTAACACAGTTATCCTAATGATAGTGGATCGGTTTTCCAAGATGGCTCACTTTGTGTCTCTTCACAAGCTGCCCACGTCCAGGGAACTAGCACTTATTTTCGCCAGAGAGGTGTTTCGATTACATGGCATTCCCGTATCTATTGTGTCCGATAGGGGTAGCCAATTTATTTCCAGGTTCTGGAAAGCCTTTTGTTCGGAAATGGGTATTTCTCTCTCATTTTCTTCCGCTTACCACCCCCAGTCTAATGGAGCTGCTGAACGTGCCAATCAATCTCTGGAGCAGTACCTTCGTTGTTTCGTATCCCACCATCAGAACAATTGGTTTGACCTTCTTCCTTGGGCTGAGTTTGCTCGGAATAACGCTACTCATGATTCTTCCGGCAAGAGTCCTTTTTACGTTGTCTATGGCCAACATCCTGTTGTTCTTCCGGCTGCTTTCTCCTCACAGGGCATGCTTGGGAGCAGATTCAGTGTTCTTTGGTAGAGTCCGCTGCTCACCAGAAGGTGCAGGCTGACAAGCATCGCAGGGCGGCTCCTTCTTATGTCGTGGGGGACAGGGTTCTGCTTTCCACACGAAACATTCGCCTCCGGGTGCCTTCTATGAAATTGGCTCCCCGCTTTATTGGTCCTTATCATATTCTGCATAAGGTTAATCCTGTTTCGTATGCCTTGGGTCTCCCTAAGAATCTGCGTATTCCTAATGTCTTTCACACCTCGTTGTTGAAGCCTTTCGTACGCAACCGCTATACCCGGCATACTCCTCCTCCCCCTCCTGTCTCTGTGGAGGGTCATGAGGAATTTGAAGTTTCTGCTGTTCTTGACTCTCGCTTCCTTAGAGGTCGACTTCAGTACCTGGTGCATTGGAAGGGCTATGGGCCTGAGGAGCACAGTTGGATTTCCGCTGACGCGGTTCAAGCTCCTCGTCTTGTGCGCTCTTTCCATTCTCGTTTTTCTGCCAGTCCTGGCCCTCCCCGCCCGGAGGACGTGTCCTCAGGCCGGGGTCCTCAGTTCGAGCCGTGCACGGTCCTGCTGCTGCACGAGCCGCACGCGGCTCATCCGACGGCTGTAACAGGAAGGCGGGCAGTGACCGCGAGAAGCGGACACGTGTCCCGCCTAACTCTAAGAGCGCGCCGCGGGTCTCGGGCACCTCTTAAAGGGACAGTGGGAGCCTAAATTGGAAAAGGCATCCCATTGGTCCCTGTCATGCCACACTCCCCATACACTTACCTTTTGGGGCGTGGATGTGACAGGGACCAATCATATTAGATGTTTAGGTATATATACTCACCTTTTTCCCTTAGTTCCTTGCCCTATCGTGGTTTCTGTTTCAGTTCCCTTTAGCGCTTGTTGTGTTCAGTTGTGTTCCTTCGTACTTGACCTTGGCTTTGTTTCTGACTATGTTATCTCTTTATCCTTATCTGTTCTGTTTGCCGGCTTGCTGTTTTCTGTGTACCAGACCCCGGCTAGTCCAAGTTTACGCTGTCTCTTTGTGCCCTTGACCTCGGATCGCTCCTGACTCCTGTATCTCTCTCCTTTACATCGAGTCCGGCCAGTCTAAGGTCCGGTAGACTACCTTCCCTCTGTGCTGACATTTGTTTAGCTTAAATCCTGCGTGTTGGGGTATATTTTCGTTACAGTGGGATCTGAGCGCTATTCGCTAATAATATGCACTCAGATCCAGGCTATCTGGGGATATGTGATGCGAATGGGAAATGTACTTTGCATGTATACACACTGTGCACCCTAGCATAGCAATTTGCTCCACTCTAATCATACACTCAGTAGATGTGCACTCAAACGACTGAACAGGGATACCCAGCATGATGTTACCTAAGCTTGTTTTCTATCATGTTCATACTCAACTAACTTTAAATATAAAATTTGTGCTAGCTTTCTCATGTACCTCTCTGTTCAACTGTCTATAATAAGTTGGAGGAATGCCTTTGGGGTACCTCACAACCGACTGTTAAAAGCTTTTGCACTACAAAAAATAAATAAATAAAAAAAATAATAATAAAAAAAAAAGGTTAGAATTACCGAGGGTAATTAGTTTGGGTTGGGCAACAGGCAGAGGGATGTTGGAATCAGCAGCTGGGTTATTAAGATTAGCTACTTCCAAAGTTTTGAGCCTGTGGTTCACATTGTCAATATATGCCGCTACTGACGAGAACATAGCTCGCAACTCTAAGAGGCTATGCTGTATTGAACTCTTAGAACTAGGGCCAGGACTTTCTTTTCTTTTGACCTCCGCAAACAGAATAGTTCAGACTTGCTAACACTCAACGTTTTAATTCTGCAGTGATCTTTGCTATGGTCCAAGACCTGTAAGTGGAGGAGCTTCATTTAATTGGGTTGGAGAACTGGATCTAGGTGGAGTGCTAGTCAAGGATAGTTTGTTTCATTGCCACAAAACACACTTAAAAAGCATATCTATACGTAGCAAAGCAAGCAGTGTAAAAACATCTTCTTTGGACCACATAAATTCTACATACTTATTTTAGAAATAAACCTTTAAGAATTTACAGGAACCCAATTTCAAAATAGCAAAGAGTCACATGTAGTAAAATGAATGCTATATATGCACTCATTTACACTGCTTGCTCTTCTACATATAGATATGCCTTTTAAGTGTGCTTTTAATTTGATTTGTAATCATTTTATTAAGTGTCATTAACCAACTTTCCATTTCTCTCTTCTCCCCTTTCTTTGTACTCCTGAGAAATCAAATTGTATTATGATGAAGTTAGAAGATTAGTTTCAATTTTATTACATGCCATACTTTCCTATCTTGAAATTGGGTTCCAGTAAATTCTCAGGGTCATGGATGCCCCACCGTGATGCCCATGTGCCAAGGCAGACAGGGAAGATCCTTTGATCTCCCCTGCTGGCCCATGGACAGCCGGCCCTGTTTTCTTCCTGTAATCCCTCTGGGGCCAGTTGGGCGATCAGAGTTCTCCCTCACCGGCCCAAATACCCTTTGTTAGCGTAGAGAGGGGGAGAGAGGGCCAGGAGGCAGTTGGAGGGACCTGGGAGTAAGATTTCTCCTTGTGCGAGCAGGCTGTGTGGAAAGTTGCCATGGCAATGCTCTGACACAGCTTTCTGCGCGTGGGAGAACAGGAGACAACCAGCAGTCAGAGGAGCTGCAAGCTGTACAGAACTCACCCCCACTGGACCACCAGGGCTGGCTGTGTTCCCCCTCCCTCACCAAAGGTAAAAATAAGGGAGGGGCATAAAGATTTGATTAATCATTATTTATTATTTAATAAATTTAATTATTTAATGTAATTATTTAATTTGCTCCCTGCACCTCTCACATACTCACAGCACGCCCCCCCCACACACACAAACACACCATCCCTCACACACAGCATCTCTCACAAAAACGCACTGCACCTTGACGTCACCCGTGGATGGCGAAGATTCCCAATAATGGTGGAGTTAGATTACCGCATTCCAACTTCGCACCTAAACCAGGCAACAACCAATCAGCTGAAAGGGTGCGAAACTTGGCTGCACCAATCAGTGCTCGGGGAGGAGAGGGGTTTTGCCACCAAATCAGGCGTGAAACCCGATTGCAACAATCCGCTGAAAGGTGCAAAATCAATTCGTACCAATCAGGGCCCAGGGATGAGAGGAGTTTCGCCACCATGTCTGAACCGCGCTCCTTCTCTGATTGGTCATCTGCTCCGTGCGGCGACCAATCAGTGCTTTACTCGTGCCGACCAACCAGGAGAATGTTGCAAACCCAGTTTGAATGGGCACTCCTTCTCCCATTGGTCGGCACGGACTTCTATGCGGCCAGTGGAAACTCTGCGGCCATGAGACCAACTCACAGCCCCAGGGACTCCCTGCTGGCACGCGTCCCTCTCTCCGGTGGATATCCCCACGCAGGTATCCACCGGAGTGAGCACTCTCCTGGGCAGCCATGAGCCTAGCCTCGTAGCTCTCAGGTAGGGGAAAGGAATGAGTGATTATAGCTCCATTGAGGAGCAGGTAAGATGATCCCTGACACCGGGATAAAAGACAACGTACGCAGGCCTGTTCAAGAGTCGAATGCTCCCCCGGTGGGCGTTCGGTGATACAAACCGGCAGCCACCCAGGGGAAGCACGCGCCGCTCATTCTCTTGTGGTCTGCGGTTTTCACACCTCGTTAGGGAGGTGTAAACATTCTAACTAAACGTTCTAATTGGAGTATCGGGGGGTTCCAGCACGGTTTGGGAGACTAATGCTCCCCCTGGTGGGTGTTTGGTAATACGAACCAGCGGCCTCCCGGGGGAAGCACGCGCCGCTCATTCCCTTGCGGTCTGCAGTTTTTCACACCTCGCTAACATTCTAAGTAACCGTTCTTTGTGTGCGGCAGTGCCCCCGGGTGGTCAAAAGGTAGATTGCAGGGTTTTCGGTCAAAACTACAGAAAGGGAAAGGTTAAACAGGGGAAACACACTTTCAAGGAATGCACATCCACACATATAAAACAAGGCAATTCACAGTTAGGTAGCGGTCCCACCACAGATCCCTATAGATAAATATATATATATATATATATATATATATATATATATATATATAGTAACACGTGTGTATATATACATGTGGCAAAGATGCCCCTGCCACGAGCTCCTGGAAGATCCTGCTGGTTAGCCTCCTGCCCAAGGACTATAGGCCATGTAAAAGACCTTTTAAAAGACTTGGTTTGTGTGGTTTTCCTTTCTTGTTCGGGAACCGAACAAATCCACAAACTGCAGACCACCTCTGGGCTTAACACCTATTGACCTCTCCTGACACCTCCATCATCGTTTTCACACTATGAATTTTAAGTGTTCAGCTGGGTGGCCACCATTCGTATGCATGAACACGTGGGTACTTTGGTGTTTGGTCGTCGAGTGCATGGAACTAAAATCGTACGCTCTAATTCACGAACACCGCTGAACTTTGATGAATGCCTGCTTCGTTGCTATTCATGTTAGGAGAGTGCCATTCGGTAGGATTGTTCACGTGAACTAAGTGTGGTGGACCGCCTGGCACCCCAGCTGGGTGCCTCCACCAATCGATGCTTCCTAGTGCTCACAAGTACATAAAGCATTCCACCATAACCACCATAAACCCCGCAGCCAGTGTTACAACTTGGTTGGGGTCTTGCTGTCCTCCACCCACTGGCGCTCTGCCCCATAGCCAGCATTGCAGCTCAGTAGGTCAGTTGGTAGTCAGGTCCCAGAACAAATGGACCTGTAGACGTCTGCTGTGGAAACCTGCTGGGCATCAGGCACAACAATACAGGGACAGGTAGGGCGGGGGCCAGCTGCGCTCTGCCTTGGTGCCAGCTCTTCTGCTGGGATGGGGTTAGTGAAGACTGCCGTCCCATCCACTATCTCAAGAACTGGGGTGGGCATCAGTCATGGGGAAGTGTGACCGGTTGTCTCCACCATCAGGGGCTCCTCCTGTATTGGGAAAAAGAGGCCATCTGTCTCCACTCCCGGTACCCTTGGCTGCCGCTGGGAAGGTGGTCCTCCCCTCTGGTATCGTCAGCTGCAGTTGGGGTTCTTGGCTGGCTGCCCAGCATCCCTGTAGGGGCGGTTGTGAGACCTCAGTTCCATCTCCACCTACCAGTTGGGGTTCCCCCCAGGACCAGTCTAAAAGGTCCCCCTGTATAGACAGATCATGCATGGCTTCTCTGTAATCATGTATTGCCCAAAATCGTGACTCTCCAGCACTCCCAAACTCTGGTTCTGCAAAGGCCTCCAACAACAGGCCAGGGCCATCATAATCCTCCCCCTCTGGCCTGTCGTGCACAGCCATCCAGGGTGCATGCTGCACCGTAGACCACCATAACACCTGGTATGCATCGTCCAGCCAAAGCTCTTTCCATACCAGGCTCTCGAGTTCTATCACCCACTCATCTAGGGGTTGCTCTCCCAGGAGAGGCATCCGCAGCGCCACTCGTACCTGTAGCCACTGCTCCTCACTGGGGAGGCTCTCCCCCCGTCGACGCTGTACATCCTCCAGGGCAACGTACCAAAGCTCCTTCCTATTGGCATCTCTATAGACTAGCATGCCCTCCTCTGATACAGGCCCATCCTGTTGGGCCAAGTGGTGCTGCAACCTCCAGAGAAACTCCTTCTCACAGGGGCTAGCTAGAGTTCCTCCGCAGACAGCGGCGCTGCACGAGTGCTAGCGTTGCCCTTAATTATAAATCCAACTAAACCAGTGTCTCCAGGATGCTTCTATACTCACTAGGAAGCCATCCCACCACTTGCCACCAGATGTGGTGGATCGCATGGCACCCCGACTGGGTGCCTCTGCCAATCGATGCTTCCTAGTGCTCACCGAGTAATCCAAGCACTCCACCAGACACCATAACCACCGTAAACCCCACAGCCAGCGTTACACCTTGGTTGGGGTCTCGCTGTCCTCCACCCACTCTGGACCCAAGAGTGGGTAGACCTCTCCCAATCCAGAGAGTAAAGCAGGATGATAGCTCTTACAAGAACTAATAATTATAATCCAAGGCAGTATAATGAGTATATCAATCCCCAGAGTGAATATAGCTGTTCCCTCCACACATGAGACGAGGCTCTCTATTGAGGGTGAAAAGGAACTGGTTTAATGGGAACCACATGCAGCTTTATATGCAACTCCCCATGCATGGGGTTTCCAGATACATATTCCCCTCTGGACCTGAGAGGAGACTACAGTAAAACATACACATAATTACATTGGCTCTCAGGTCCAGGACACTCCCACACAAAACAGGGTAATCCCTTCCCTGTGCCTGAGAGATAATTGAGTCAAGAACTATACTATGCTCAATTATCTCCAGGCACAGAAAACATACATTGTAACAACATTTGGAAAGTACCCCCAAAACACATGGAAACCCCACTAAAGTCATATTCCCTGATAGCCCCGATCTGGGGGACCAACATATCCAAAAATCACCCAGATCGGTTTAGGGGTTCGGGATTTCCATGGAAGTCATAATTTTGACCGACCGTGCACATAGTCCTATGCAGTGGTCCTATGCACCCCTCTCCCCCAATTTAAATTTTCCCCACCCCTTCTTGTCAAGGCTGCTCACTCACTGACAGATGCACACTCACTGACAGACGCATACACTCATTGACAGATGCATACACTCATTGACAGATGCATACTCTCATATACACTGACAAAAAATGACATACACACACTATTACTTACACACACTAACAGATGCCTCTAACAGATGCACACACTGACAGACGCACGCACTCACTGACAGACGCACACAGGGGCCGGCCTTAGGGGTGTGCGAGCTGTGCGGCCGCACAGGGCGCCATGGCAACAGGGGCGCCGGGCGGCCAACACAGCTCGCAGGCCGGCCGAGTTTCACATGCAGAGCAAGTCAAGTGCATAATGCTGCTTTGCACTTGACTTGCAAATTATGAGCAGAGAGCCGCGGCCAGGAAGCCACTTATGGATGCAGTGTGGTGGGGGAGCGTGGAGGCGTGATGCCGCGTACTTGCGTGACGCCGCGGAAGGAGTGAGGATGGCACCCGCTGCTCTTCAATCGGCAGAGAGGTGAACTGATAGCTCGGTCCAGGGAGCAGCAAGCATCAGCCTTTACTGTGAGTGACTTTTTTTTTTTTATAGCTTTTGTTGAAGGGGTGCAAGGGATTGAGGAAGGGGTCGCAGGGATTGGATTAATTGGCAGGGGATTTATTAAGGGGGCTGATGAAGGGCGGCAGGGAATTGAAAATGGGGGATTGGGGCTGATTAAAGGGGGCAGAGGGTTTAGAAAAGGGGGGAAGGGGATTGATGAGGGGTTCAGGGGGCTGATGAATGGGGGCAGAGAGCTGTTAAAGCGGTAGGAGGGTACTGATGAGGGGGGCAGAGGACTAATGAAGGGTTGGCAGGGATTAATGTAGGGATGGCCTGGGGTTGAATTAATTGGCAGGGGATTGAAAAGGGGTGATAAAGGGGGTCAGAGGGTTGTTGAATGGGGCAGAGGGCTGAGAAAAGGTGAGTGATAAAGGGGTGGGAAGGGGGTCAGAGGGCTGATGAATGGGGCAGAGGGCTGAGAAAGGATGGGAAAGGATTGATGAGGTGGTCGGGGGCTGATGAATGGGGGCAGAAGACTGAGAAAAGGGGGGTTAAGGGATTGATGAGGGGGTCAGGGGGCTGATGAATGGGGGCAGAGGGCTGATAAAGGGGTGGGAGGGAATTGATGAGGGGGTGAGTGGTGGCAGGAATTGATGAAGGGGTGGGAGCGGATTGATGAAGGGGAAGGGGTGGCCAGGAGTTTGATGAAGGGGTGGCCAGGGGATTAATGAAGGAGAAGGGGTGGCCAGGAGTTTGATGAAGTGGTGGCCAGGGGTTTTGGTGAAGAGGTGCAGGGGTTTTGTAGAAGGGGATGGAGGCGACAGATTGTGAATGCTCCTGACATTTTTTGAAGGGGTCCAAAAAGAGACTAGGGGAGTGGCGGGCGCCACAAGATTGTTTCGCACAGGGCGCCTGAACACCTAAGGCCGGCCCTGGATGCACACACTCACTGACAGACACATACACACTCACTGACCTTCATACACATTCACTCACATAGACACACACTTAGACACACACACACACACATACACATTCACTTACAGACACACACACATTCACTTACAAACACACACACATACACACTTACAGACATTACCGGTGTCTCTGAGCTTCTTCTCCTCGCACTAGGACGCCATCCCACCACTGCCACCACTGGAACAGATCATCTGGCACCCCGACTGGGTACCTCCGTTACTGGATGCTCCTAGCGCTTCCAGAGGGCTCCAAGCGATCCTCCAGACACCACAACCACCGCAGACCCCACGAACTGCCATAACTTGGTTGGGGTCTCGCCGTCTCTTATCCACCCTGGACCTACGACAAGGCTCCAGGCTCCAGTGGGTGAACATCTCCTCCAAGAGAGTGAAACAGGAACAAGCTCTTAAAAGAGCTTAGAAGTGATTATCCAAGAGAGCATGCAGAGCATAGCAATTCCTTGTAGTAATATAGCAATTCCCCCAATAAGAGACAGGACTCTAGATTGAGGGTGAAGAAGAACTGAACTTTTATTCAAACATTCTGCTTTTATGCCCATTCTACAACCATAGTACCGCCCACAGGGTTTTGAAGTACAACCAATCAATACGTACAATACACCCAGACACTCCCACACATAATCTTCCCCTCTGCCTGTGATATGATAACTGAACACAATGGTTAATATAATTATCAAAGGCAGAGAAATACAGTATTATAAAACATATCACAGGGACCCCAAAACATGCAATAACGCCATAAAAAGTATATCCTTGGAACTGGGGGATCTGGGTGAACCACATTTTCAAAATTCTCCCAGATCCATTCTGTAGTTTGGAAGATACAGTTTAATGCAGATTCTGCAGAACATATACAGGCTATATGAAAAATAATTACTGTATAATGTGTCCCCTGTTGTATATAGTTTAAAACTACTGCACGATGTCTTTGTGCACCAAATACCGGCGAGATGGCACCGTGTAGAAAAGTCCAAACAGTGTCTGTGAGTTAAAATGGCCGCCATCCATTGTTCTCACCATGTGCTTCATCCATTGTTCTCACCATGTGCCTCTGATACATGAAATGGTGGCCATCCAGTAACTCCACAGTATGTCCCCAGATGGTTCTTAAAGGGCCGCCCACAGGGTTTTGAAGTACAACCAATCAATACGTACAATACACTCAGACACTCCCACACAAAATCCTCCCCTCTGCCTGTGATACCTTACACAATGGGTTAATGTAATTATCACAGGCAGAGAAATACAGTTTTAACACATGTACTATAACTTTAAAAATATACATTCAATCTTCATAAAAAAAACACTTTAATTATAAACATAGTTATAAACAAAATTCAGCCAATTCCATGCAGGGGTTAAAAAGTTAGCTGGAAGTCCTTTTATGACCGACCGCAAGCACATTTTCATGCCCAAAACAGTTCCTTAAAGGGCAATACATCCCAGGGCCATAGTCGCAGGGCAGGAGGCTGGCAAACAGGCCCCTCCAAAAACCAGTGGCGAGGTCACTTTCGCCACAACCGTGAGTAAGAGAGACCGTGAGTGAGAGTGTGAGTGAGAAAGACAGTGAGAGAGAGACAGTGAGAGAGAGACAGTGACTAAGACAGTCAGTGAGACAGTGTGTGTGTGTGAAAGAGATAGTGTGAGACAGTCAGTGAGTGAGACTGTGAGTGAGACAGACAGTGTGCAAGAGACAGTGTGAGTGTGGGTGAGACATTAACTGTGTGGGTTAGTGAGTGAGTGTGAGTGTGGTGGGTGACTGAGTGATTGTGAGTGTGGGTTAGTGAGTGTGAGTGTGGGCGGGTGACTGAGGGTTAGTGATTGTGGGTTAGTGATTGTGAGTGTGGGCAGGTGAGTGAGTGATTGTGAGTGCGGGTGAGTGAGTGTGGGTTGGTGAGTCAGTGTGGGTTAGTGGGTTAGTGAGAGTGTGGGTGACAGAGTGAGAGTGTGGGTGACTGAGTGTTGGTGGGATAGAGATAGAAAGAAATATATAGATAGATAGATAGACATAGATAAATAGACACAGAGATAGAAAGAAATAGATAGAAGTAGATGGATATAAATAGATAGATAGAAAGAAATCGATAGATAGAAATAGATAGATAGATAGAAATAGATAGCAAGAAATAGATATAGATAGATAGATAGATAGATAGATAAAAGAAACCAAGAGGGCTGCACTCACCTGAACATGCATACATTATAGGATGCTGCTGGGGCCAAAATATACAAAATACAGAATCCAGCGCACTCGCTTATTCACTAAACAATGATTTCAAATCTTAGAGATTGTAATAGTTTTATTTAAAAACACCTCACCTAGGCAAAAAATTATGGGGGTTTAGTTACATTATATGATCATACATTGCATAAGCCTGCGAACTACGTCAAAGTACCCCATATTCGGCAGGTCCTCCCCGAATCGCCTACCACATTCACACGTGACCTAAACTCAGAGGGGGAGTGGGACTACCAGATATCTTGCAATACTACTATGCTATACATATGGCTAGAATACTGGAGTGGTCGTGCCAACCCCCAACTAAACGATGGATAGCTATAGAACAAGCAATATCCCATACACCCCTAGAAGCCCTGCCATGGACATACACGGAATCAATGGATTACCCCACCCCAAACCATCACACTATCGATGCCACCATTTTCGTATGGAAGAAAATGGTACACCTCCCGAACATATCCCCAGGAATATCACCAAGATACCCAATCTCTCACAACTTACGATTCCCAGTAGAAAAATTCAAGTAGAAAACTCCCTATATGTGCCACTAGACAGCGTGTGGAACACCCAGGGACAAATAACATTGACCGACATAACACAAACTTCTACACACACCCTGAATCAGAAATTTCTGTTCTTTCAAATAACTAATTTCCTTAAATCAATTAAAATACCAGATGGCCCCCTGAGGGAGACCACTAAATTCAAACAATTATGTATGAGCATGACCCCAGTGACAAAAGCAATCCCCAAATGCCTTACTCTACTACAAACACACACATACAGTGGATTCCCATGGTTCACGTGGAAATTGGGACAATATTTGAACTGCAATCTAAGTGAGGGGGAATGGGAATTGATCTTTGGCAAGACATTCTATGCCCATCCAAGTATCTCACTCCATGAAACCAATTACAAGCTTATCTCGACATGTTACTGAACCCCACAAGACATACATAGATTCCACCTTAATGCGTCCGAGCTTTGCTGGCGCTGTGGTAAGGAAAATGGGGACTTGGGACACATGTGGTGGCACTGCGAACACTTAAGACCTTTTTGGGGCATGGTTAATGCCAAGATGAAGGAAATCAAATAATACCCTGTGAAATAGACACTAAGCTACTCCTTAATATAGACCTACCACTGCGGAAATTCAACATTCCCTACTTCTATTTATGCTTGCAGCTGCTAAATCTGTAATTGCAATCAACTGGAAAAATATGAAACAATTAGGGCATAAGGAATGGGTTGCGAGAGTAGAATATTTCAGGGTGATGGAGGAAGGGTCATCGGCAGGAAAAACAACACAATAAGCACCATATGGGAACCATGGACCATATACATGGGAGGTAAACAAAACAAAAACAAACACATGACGTGGACCCACCAACCTAGATGGGTAATGATGACGATAACGAGTACAAAAAGCCCTCAAACATACAAAAAATTAATAAACATGGTGAAGAGACAGTAAAGCAAGAAAGTTACGTACATAGAACCTTACGGGCTGACAGGCCCCTAGAACGGTGAAATTCACAACATTTAAAAATTTTAAAACACGTGCCTTGTCTGCAGAACTTCTTTTTCTTACTTAATTGGGTATTTCTTTAATGTAGTCATTATTGTAAATTAAGACAGTAAGTTTGGAAAAGTATTGGTTAAAGAAATATATCGATCTAACCCGTTCCCACTTTCGCACTATAAATACTCTACCCATTCCTACTCCATCCCCACTCTAGATAAACCCCTATCATATTTTACTAGTGGAATACCGTTGAAGTATATGTGTTGGATACAACGAAGAATGCGAACTTTGTATTCATTGATATAATTTGTCATGTTGTTTTTGGACGGCTATTTGACTTGTGTATCCTTGTTATATCACAAATTCTTCAATAAAAAGAAATTAAATAAGAAATAAATAAATAGATAGATAGAAACAGATAGATAGAAAGAAATAGATAAATAGAAATAAATAGATAGATAGAAATAGATAGATATAGATAGATAGCAATAGATAGATAGAAAGAAATAGATAGAAATAGATAGATAGAAAGAAATAGATATTAATAGATAGATAGAAAGAGATAGATAGACAGATAGAAATAGATAGATATAGATAGATAGAAAGTAATAGATAGATATAAATAAAGCTTTGTCATAGGTCCAGGGTGGGTAAGAGATGGCGAGATCCCAACCAAGCTACAGTGATTTGTGGGGTCTGGGGTGGTTTTGGTGTCTGGAGGAGCGCTTGGAGTCCTCTGGAAGCGTTAGGATTACCCAGTAACGGAGGTACCCAGTCGGGATGCCAGGCAGTCCATTACAGAGAGAGATAGAAAGAAATAGATAGATAGCTATAGATAAAAAGAAATAGATAGATAGATAGATATATAGATGTGTAGCGAAAGTGACCTTGCCACTGGTTTTTGGAGGGGCCTGTTTGCCAGCCTCCTGCCCTGCGACTATGGCCCTGGGATGTATTGTCCTTCTAGGAACTGATTTGGGCATATTGTATTTTATTATGCTGCTGCTGGCCCTTTAACCCCTTAAGGACCAAACTTCTGAAATAAAAGGGAATCATGACATGTCACACATGTCATGTGTCCTTAAGGGGTTAAGAACCATCTGGGGATATACTGTGGAGTTACTGGGTGGCCACCATTTCATGTACAGAGGCACATGGTGAGAACAATGGATGAAGCACATGGTGAGAACAATGGATGGCGGCCATTTTAACTCACAGACACTGTTTGGACTTTTCTACATGGTGCCATCTCACCGGTATTTGGTGCACAAAGACATCGTGCAGTAGTTTTAAACTATACAACAGGGGACACATTATACAGTAATTATTTTTCATATAGCCTCTATATGTTCTGCAGAATCTGCATTAAACTGTATCTTCCAAACTACTGAACGGATCTGGGTGAATTTTGGATATGTGGTTCACCCAGATGCCCCGGTTCTGAGGATATTAATGGGGTTATTGCATGTTTTTGGGGTCCCTGTGATATGTTTTATAATACTGTTTTTCTCTGCCTGTGATAATTATATTAACCATTGTGTTCAGTAATCATATCACAGGCAGAGGGGAGGATTTTGTGTGGGAGTGTCTGTGTGTATTGTACGGATTGATTGGTTGTATTTCAAAACCCTGTGGGCAGTACTATGTTTGTAGAATTTGAGTAAAAGAGGCTGTATGTGCTAGTACAGTCAGTTCTACTTCACCCTCAATCTAGAGTCCTGTCTCTTATTGGGGGAATTGCTATGCCCTGCATACTCCCTTAAGAGCTACTACTAAGCTCTTTTAAGAGCATGTTCCTGCTTCACTCTCTTGGAGGAGAGGTTCACCCACTGGAACCTGGAGCCTCGTCGTAGGTTCAGGGTGGATAGGAGATGGTGAGACCCCAACCAAGCTGCAGTGGTTAGTGGGGTCTGCGGTGGTTGTGGTGTCTGCGGAGCGCTTGGAGCCCTCTGTAAGTGCTAGGAGCATCCTTCAGCGGAGGTACTCAGTCGGGTGCCCGTCGATCCGTTACAATAGATAGAAAGAAATAGATATAGATAGACATAAATAGATAGATATAAATAGATAGATAGATAGATATATAGATAGATAGAAAGAAATAGAAAGAAATAGATATAAATAGATAGATAGATAGATAGAAATAGATAGAAAGAAATAGAAAGATATAGATAGAAATAGATAGCTAGAAAGAAATAGAAAGATAGATAGAAATAAAAAATAAATAGATAGAAATAGATGGAAATAGATATAAATAGATAGATAGATATAAATAAATAAATAGATAGAAATAGATAGAAATACATAGAAATAGATAGAGAGAAAGAAATAGATAAATAGATATAGATAGAAAGAAATAGGTAGATATAGATAGAAAGATAGAAATAGATAGATACAGGGCTGGACTGGCCCACCGGGATGCCGGGAAATTTCCCGGTGGGCCGCGGCACCTGGGGCCGGTCTGACAGCCCTAATCATTGGGCTGACAGCTCCGGCCGCACAGAGCCCCATGGGAGCAGGGGGAGCCGGCCGGCACAGCTCACACACGGCCGGCTGGGATCATAAAAAAAACAAAAAAAAATTTGCGCCGGGGGCGGAGCTTAGTGCGACGGGGCGTGGCTAGCGGGGCTTAGCGGGGGCGGGGCTTAGCATGCGGCGGGGGCTGGGCTTACCTGCGGGGCCCGGCTGACTGCAGCATGGGAAGCAGGAAGGAGTCCCTGCTTCCCCAACAACCAGCCTCCAGGAGCTCCAAGCAGGAGGGAAGAAGCAGGTCAGTGTGACTGTCTGTGAGTGTGTGACTGTCTCTGTGTGAGTGTGTGACTGTCTGTGAGTGTGTGACTGTCTCTGTGTGAGTGTGTGACTGTCTGTGTGAGTGTGTGACTGCCTGTGAGTGTGTGACTGTCTCTGTGTGAGTGTGTGACTGTCTCTGTGTGAGTGTGTGACTGTCTGTGTGTGAGGTATGTGACTGCCTGGCAGGTGTGTGACTGTCTCTGTGTAGTGTGTGACTGTCTGTGTGAGTGTGTGACTGTCTGTGAGTGTGTGACTGGCCCTGTGAGTGTGTGACTGTCTGTGTGGGCATGACTGTCTCTGTGTGAGTGTATGACTGTCTGTGAGTGTGGGACTGTCTCTGTGTGAGTGTGGGACTGTCTCTGTGTGAGTGTGGGACTGCCTGTGAGTGTGTGACTGTCTCTGTGTGAGTGTGTGACTGCCTGTGAGTGTGTGACTGTCTCTGTGTGAGTGTGTGACTGCCTGTGAGTGTGTGACTGTCTCTGTGTGACTGCCAGTGTGTGTGTGACTGTGTGAGTGTGTGACTGTCTGTGTGACTGCCTGTGTGAGTGTGTGACTGTCTGTCTGTGACTGCCTCTGAGTGTGTGACTGTGAGTGTGTGACTGTGAGTGTGTGACTGTCTGTCTGTGACTGCCTCTGAGTGTGTGACTGTGAGTGTGTGACTGTCTGCCTGTGTGTGACTGCGTGTGTGTGTGAGAGACTGTCTGCCTGTGTGTGAGTGTGTGGCTGTCTGTCTGTGTATGTGTGTGGCTGTCTGCCTGTCTTTGTATGTGTGGGTGTTTGCCTCGGTGTCAATGACTGTCTGCCTGTGTGTGTGTGTGTGGCTGTCTGCCTGGGTGTCAGTGACTGTCTGCCTCTGTGTGTGTGCGCGCATCTGCTAGTGAGGGAGCCTGTGTGTGTGTGTGTGTGTGCCTGCTAGTGAGTTTGTGTGTGTGTGCCTGCTAGTGAGTGAGCTTGTATGTGTGTCAGTGAGCTTGTCTGTAGGGATCATATGTGTGTGTGTGTTAGTGAGCTTGTCTGTAAGGAGCATGGGTGTGTCGGAACCTGTCTGTGGTGAGCATGTGTGTACAGTGAGCTTGTCTGTAGTAAGCATGAGAGTGCAGCCAACTATTTAAATTGCCTATATTTATATATATATATATATATATATATATATAATTATATATATATAGGCAATTGAAATAGTTGGCTGCACTCTCGGATTTCCTGAAAATGTAACTTTTATTGAAATATTTAAGAGAAGATCAACGTTTCAGTCCCTCTTGTGGACTTTCGTCATGATCCTGCAGCCAACTATTTCAATTGTGTGTGTATATATATATATATATATATATATATATATATATATATACACCCTACATAGCACAATGACTTATGATGCTGGCATAGATTTTTTTCCAGGGCTGCTTCGTATCCCCAGTCCGGCCCTGGATAGATATAGATAGAAAGAAACAGAAATTGAAAGATAGAAAGAAATATATATATATATATATATATATATATATATATATATATATATATATATTTATTTCCTGGCTAATCATGGCAGCATTTAACATATGGGTTTAGCTCCTCCCTCCAACCCTCAGGACAGGAAACACAATCAATTAAACAATTAAGCCTACCTTCCCCTAGTATATTAGGTACCCCAGTATCCCCCACACCTCAGTCTTTTCCTGTCCTCCTAGCCCTAGGACAGTTTAAATATTTTTTTTTTTTTCTCAGTTTCTTCTGAATGATTTTTTATTTTTTGCTCACCTGACCATGTTTTATATGGTCTTGTCCCTTTGGAGGTCAGCCTCCCTCCTCAGGAAGCCCAGGCACATGTAGCCCAATCTCCATGGAGTTGGGAACCCCTGGGAGCCTGGGTGGTTAGTTCCACAGGCTGTGGGAATCCTCTGCCGTCCAGTGTGTGCTGCAGACCTCGATCAGAAGATCAGCATAAGGGTAAGACACTCGCGCATGCGCAATGCGTCCGACCGGACCCAGAGTGAAGTTTGCCCCTTTCCAAAATGGCGGTTTAGCGATCTCGCGACCGAAGTGCGCATGCGCGATCATTTAAAGGTACAGAGCGGGAAATTTGAAATGGCGGTATTTAGCCTAAAAAACGCTCGTTTCCGTTCCCTTTAAAGATACAGTGCTCTAGTAGACTGTTCTTAAAGCTCTGCAGGTAAGAGAATTACTTATATTACTTATATTTTGAAATCTTAATAATATTGGGCTGGGAATACATTTTTTATTATTTTATTGTTCTTAGTCCTTCAGTCAGTATGGATCCTTCATCCCCTTCTGCAAGATCAACGAGATCTGCTATAGGTCATAGGTGAGCAATATTTTTTTCTTGGTTTCTTCACGTTACTAAAAAGAGTGCACAGAGGGTACAGTCTTACGACTTCTGTATCTTACAGCCCTCGTGACCGGTCCTGTCCCAGATCCCCATCGAGGAGAAGGGAGAAACCGGCAGCATGCCCTGGATGTGGAGCAAGGCCTTTGGATAACTGCAGGCTCTGCAGGAAATGCTTAGCCATGGTCGCAGGAGAATCTGATCGCCAGAGGTCACCACAAGCCTCTACCTCCTCAGCCAAGGATATTGCTTATTGGATTAAGCAGGCAGTGGTTGAGGGAATTGCTGAATCCCACAAGATCAAGAGATCAAGAGGGGAAAACTTCGGCGTGGATTCAGATCAGTCTGACGATGAATACAGACAGACTTCATTTTACCTGGATTTGGAGCCAATCTCGTCCAGTGAAGAGGAGTATATGGAACGACCTTGCTCCTTGGACTCCAAAGCTATGGAGCATTTGATTATGGCTGTTAGAAGAACATTGGATTTGCCGGAAGAAACCAGAGAATGTTCAGCTTCTGACAGACACTTTGGAGATTTACATAAGAAAAGACCTTCCTTTCCAGTCCACAGCTCTATTAAAGACCTGATAAGGAACGAGTGGCAAATTCCAAGTAAGAGGATTACTAGTCAGGGTCGGCTTTCGAAGCTATATCCGATTAAAGAGGAGGATTCCAGATTGTGGACTACGGTCCCCAAAGCTGATGCTCCTATCATTAAGGTTGCTAAAAGATCCACGCTACCAATTGATTGCAATGTTTCCCTTAAGGAGCCCATGGATAAAAGGATTGATGCTGATTTATCTAAAGCTTTCTTGACAGCGGGTTTAGGTTGCCATCCAGCTGTGTCCATTTCGGCTTTGTCCAGAGCCATGCGTTCCTGGTTGATTGACTTGGAGGATGACATAGATAAAGGTGTCAGATGACGGAATCCTTAAGAGATATCAAACTCGCCAGTGACTGGCTTTTGGAATCCTCCACTGACCTCATTAGGATTCTTTCTAAGGTTATGGCACATTCAGTCACCGCTAGAAGGGCGCTTTGGCTAAGATCCTGGGGGGCAGACCTGTCATCCAAGAATAATGTATGCTCACTTCCCTTTATGGGAGAAGTGCTTTTTGGGAAACCTCTGGACGAAGCTATTAAAAAAGCGGCAGAGGTTAAACAGGTCATGCTGCCACAAGATAGGCGTTCAAAGAGACCTCGTCTGGACCGTAGACCTTTTAGGGATCAAGGCTACTTTAGGGAAAGTAAGACTTACAGGCCAGGCAGAGAATTCTCAAGGAATTCCAATTGGAAGAGCGGCCTGAATGGAAAATCCTCTACGGGCAAGACGCAGACCTCTTCCTTTCGCCCCAACAAGCAATTCTGAAGGTGGCTTACTCCAGGTTCCTCGAGTGGGAGCACGTCTTTCATTCTTTCAGAGGGCCTGGGAAATCATTCCAGATGCTTGGGTAAGATCCATTATCACCGGAGGTTATCATCTGGAATTCGACGAATATCCACCTCCACCAAGGTTTATTCGCACAAGGCTTCCAGCCAACATCCGAAAACGAGAGGTTTTGACTCTTTATGTCAACAATCTTCTTATGGAAGAGGCCATCATACCTGTACCCATAAAAGAAAGATTCCAGGGATATTATTCCCCCCTGTTCTTGGTCAAGAAGCCAGAGGGAAAATGGAGGCCTATTTTAGATCTCCACCAGCTCAACCTTTATTGGAGAGTCAGAAAATTTCGGATGGAATCCATTCGCTCCATCATTCCGGTTGTTCATCACCAAGATTGGATGATATCAGTAGACCTCAGGGATGCATATTTTCATGTCCCTATCATGGTCACCCATCAAAGGTTTCTCAGGTTTTGTGTCCGGAAGGAACACTTTCAATTTCAGGCCCTTCCTTTTGGTATAAGTACGGCCCCGAGGACCTTCTCGAAGGTTCTGGTCACCATCATTGCTTTGCTCAGAAAAGAAGGTGTAGCGGTGTTTCACTACCTGGACGACATCCTGGTAGTGGCTCCGGACCTAGCATCAATATTCCAACACAGGCAATTAGTCCTCGACACTATCTCATTTCGGTTGGCTCATCAATTACGAGAAGAGTCACTTGCATCCTTCAAGAGAACTGATATTCCTGGGAGCAAATTTCAATACAGACACAGCGATTGTATCCCTCTCACACGACAGAAAGATCAGACTTCGAGTTCGGATAAGGGACTTCAGACTAAAGACTTCAGCCTCGGCAAGAGAGTTTATGAGACTTCTGGGGACTCTTTCCTCTACGATAGAACTTGTCAGATGGGCTCAGTGGAACCTTCGCCCTCTTCAACGATTTTTCCTAAAAAATTTCAGGACCGACTCGAGGGAGTGGGAGACGCTGATTCGCATTCCTTTGATTCTGAAGCAGAAGCTCCTTTGGTGGATGTCGTGGGAAAATCTCTCCAGAGGGTTCCCCTTGCGGGAAATAGATTGTGTGGTCATTACGACAGATGCCAGTCTGACAGGTTGGGGGGCGCATTTAGGCAATCAATTTTTTCAAGCAAATTGGCCTCCAAGAACTCAATGCTTGCCAGGGAGCTAAGAGCAACCTTTCTGGCGCTTCTTCATTTTCAGCATCTCATCAGGCATTGCTGGGTCAAGTTGAGAGTGGACAACAAAGCGGCTGCTGCCTACATAAACCATCAAGGCGGAACAAGGAGTGTAGCCCTGATGAGAGAGATAGTTCCCATTATGACCTGGGCTCAGAATCATGTGGAAGGCCTGTGTACCATCTATCTCCCAGGGAAGGAGAATGTAATAGCGGATTTCCTCAGCAGACATCGGATAGAGGCTTCAGAATGGCAACTTTCCAGGAGGATCTTCGCTCGGTTGGTCCAGAAGTGGGGTCTTCCCCAAGTAGACCTCATGGCGACCTTTCGGAATGCGCAGGTTCCATGCTTTGTGTCGAGGAGATACCATCCAAAGGCGGTTGCTCAGGATGCTCTATCCATCAATTGGGTATTTGATCTGGCTTACGTTTTTCCTCCAATTCCCCTCATCCACGCTGTTCTGAGAAAGATCTCCAAGGAACATTGCAAGGTGATAGCTGTACTTCCATTCTGGCCTCGTCGCCCTTGGTTTCCCCTGTTACAGAGGTTATCAGTGGGAACTTCCAGTCTCAGAAGACCTGCTGATTCAGGGTCCAGTGTTTCATCCGGAGCCTCACAAATTCAGGCTCCATGCATGGCTATTGAGAGGAAGTCTCTAGTTGAACATGGCCTTTCGGACCAGGTTATCTCTACCCTGTTACGTTCCAGGAATCCTTCTACTTCTTCTACGTACCATAAGGTATGGGAAACCTTTGCTCGATGGTGTAATTCCACGGTTCAAGAATTAGGTTCCCCTTCCGTGTCTCAGGTTTTGGGTTTCCTGCAAGCAGGCCTGGAGAGGGGCCTTCAACTTAACACGCTTAAAGTGCACTGCTCTGCTCTTTCAGCTCTTTCCGGTGTTCGTTGGGCATTGAATCCTATTGTAATTCGCTTCTTCAAAGCAGTCATTAGGATCAGACCTCCTATCAAGGTATTCTCTGCTCCTTGGAATTTGCCTCTGGTTCTGCAGGCCTTGACGGAACATCCCTTCGAACCTATTGATGAGGTCTCTATGCAGGTTCTTTCTCTCAAGACCCTGTTGTTACTGGCCTTGGTATCTGCTAGGAGAATGTCAGATATTAGAGCACTGTCGTCTGAAGAACCGTTCACTACCTTCTTCGATGATAGAGTTGTGCTACGGCCTAGACCTGAGTTCCTTCCTAAGGTGGTTACATCCTTTCATCTGAATCAAGAGATTGTCCTGCCAGGGTATTTTCAGGAGCCATCGTCTCCTGAGGAAGAAAGATGTCATACGCTAGACCTAAGGAGGTGTCTTTCCACATATATTTCACGCTCAGCTGATTGGAGAAAGTCTACCCAATTGTTTGTGATACCTTGGGGTTCTCGTAAAGGTGAAGCTGCCTCTGTCGCAACCCTTCGTTCTTGGACGGTTCAGGCTATTTCTAAAGCTTACAGAGCTAAACAGGTTCCAGTTCCCAAGGACATCAAGGCACATTCCACAAGGTCCATTGCTACTTCATGGGCTGCAGAGTCAGGAGTTCCTGCAGAGAGCATCTGTAAAGCTGCCAATTGGTCATCTTTAAAAACCTTTGTACACCACTACAGAGTGGATATCTCATCTCGTTCTGATTCAGAGTTTGGCCTATCGGTCCTGAACTCTTATAAGCCTTAAGTGGATATTAAACAGTTTTTGTAGCATGACTTGCCCTCCCTGAGTGGTTATTGCTTTGGTAATCCCATATGTTAAATGCTGCCATGATTAGCCAGGAATAGAGAAAATTTATTGATGCTTACCGTAATTTTCTTTTCCTGGCTATTATTCATGGCAGCATTTGGTCTCCCACCCATCTTGTTACTAGACTGAGGTGTGGGGGATACTGGGGTACCTAATATACTAGGGGAAGGTAGGCTTAATTGTTTAATTGATTGTGATTCCTGTCCTGAGGGTTGGAGGGAGGAGCTAAACCCATATGTTAAATGCTGCCAGGAATAATAGCCAGGAAAAGAAAATTACGGTAAGTATCAATAAATTTTCTCTAATATATATATATTTAAATAAATGGATAGAAATAGATAGATAGAAATAGATAGATAGAAATAAATAGATAGATAGAAAGATAGAAAGAAATAGATAGATAGAAAGATAGAAAGAAATAGAGATAGAAAGATATAAATAGATAGATATAAATAGATAAATAGATAGAAAGAAATAGATATAGATAGAAAGAAATAGATATAGATAGAAAGAAATAGATATAAATAGATATAAATAAATAAATTGGTAGATATAGATAGAAAGAAATAGATAAATAGATAGATATAGATAGATAGATAGATAGATATAGCTAGATAGGTAGAAAAAAATAGATATATAGAAAGAAATAGATAGATAGAATATATAGATAGAGATAAACAGATAGAAATAGATAGATAGAAATAGATAGATAGAAAGACATATGTAACGGCTACCCTGGTGTAGAGAGGGTACCAGCCGTTAGGGACGTCCTTTTTTTCCCGGCAGTCGCTGTGTAGTGATGGAGTCGCCTATTCCCTTCTGCTGGATCAAGAGTGGACACTCTCTGCTTTTATGGGATTCTGCCCATGCAAGGGAGACACCCACATAATTAGCAGTACAACCAATCCATACAATATACATTCAGTAAATTCCCTCCCCTCAGATAACTACATAACATAATTAAAAAAGAACAGTTTTTCCCCGAAGTTTGGATGTTCCCCAAATAGCTTATATTTCAGGTACCAACATATGAAAAAATCAGCTCAATCGGTTCAGCCGTTCGGGAGATATAGGACTTAGAAGTTTTGACCGACCGCACGGGCACAGTAGCCGAAAACAGTTCCATGAATGCTGGCCCTGCAGTCGGTCTAAGAACGTGGGTAAAAACTCCCGAACGGCCGGCCATCCGTATACCATCCTGGGTTCGCTGAAATCCCCATCTGCTGTTAATTCTTTCTACTGAACGCCCGGTCATTCGGTAGGTTTGGTGATGTTTTCCCGAAAGTATGGAGGTCTCAGCGGTGTTCGCCTGTTTGAGTGTCCGATTTTAGTTCCAGACATCCATCGGCAAACACCGCTGTTCGGGAGTTAAAATGGCCGCGAACACGTGTAAGTCCTGAAATGGCGGCTGAGCTTACAGTTCCCATAGCGTTCGTGCGGTTGATTCGAATAAAGTGCCCATCATCCAGGGAGGTAAATTGGCCATAATTAGCAGTCAGGGTGGCCTGGTAAGGCAGGTAAGCATTCGCATGGTGAATGCTTACAAACATACCGAACGGCTGTATAATCCATTTGTCTTTTGCAGTCATACTGGGCTTGTTGTTACAACATAGATAGAAATAGATAGTTAGAAAGAAATAAATAGATTGACATAGATAGATAGAAATAGATAGATAGATAGATAGATAGAAAGAAATAGATAGAAATAGATATAGATAGAAAGAAATAGATATAGATAGATATAGATAGATAGAGATAGATAGATAGATAGATAGATAGATAGAGATAGATAGATAGAAATAGATAGATATAATATATAGATAGAGAGAGATAGAAATAGATAGATATAGATAGAAAGAGATAGATAGATAGATAGATAGATAGAAATAGATATAGATAGAAACAGATAGATACAAATAGATATAGATAGAAATAGATAGATAGATAGATAGAGATAGAAAGAAATAGATAGATATAGATACATAGAAAGAAATAGATAGATATAGATAGAAATAGATAGAAATAGATAGAAATAGAAAGAAATAGGTAGAAATAGATAGATAGATATAGATAGACATAAAGAAAGAAATAGATAGAAATAGATAGATGGAAATAGATAGATAGAAATAGATAGATAGATAGATATAAATAAATAGATAGAAATAGATAGATAGAAAGAAATAGATAGAAATAGATAGACAGAAAGAAATAGATAGATAGAATAGAAAGATATAAATAGATAGATATAAATAGATATAAATAAATAGATAGAAATAAATAGATAGATGGATAGAAATAGATAGAAAGAAATAGATATAGATAGAAAGAAATAGATAGAAATAGATATAAATAAATTGGTAGATATAGATAGATATAAATAGGTAGATAGAAATAAATAGATAGATAAATAGATAGATATAGATAGATAGATATAGCTAGATAGGTAGAAAGAAATAGATATATAGAGATAAACATAGATAGAAATAGATAGATAGAAATAGATAGATAGAAAGAGATAGATAGATAGAAATAGATAGAAATAGATAGAAAGAAAGAAATTGATAGATATAGATAGATATAAATAGATAGATAGATAGAAAGAAATAGATAGATTTAATATATAGATAGATAGAGATAGAAATAGATAGATATAGATAGAAAGAGATAGATAGATAGAAATAGATATAGATAGAAACAGATAGATACAAATAGATAGATATAGATAGAAATAAATAGATAGATAGATATAGATAGAAAGAAATAGATAAATAGAAATAGATAGATATAGATACATAGAAAGAAATAGATAGATAGAAATAGATATAAATAGATAGATATAAATAGAAAGAAATAGGTAGAAATAGATAGATAGATATAGATAGACCTAAAGAAAGAAATAGATAGAAAGAAATATATAGAAATAGATAGATGGAAATAGATAGACAGAAAGAAATAGATAGAGATAGATAGATAGATAGATAGATAGAAAGAAATAGAAATAGATAGATAGTTATAGAAAGAAATAGGTAGATATAATTAGATAGCTAGAAATAGATAGATATATAAATAGAAAGAAATAGATCGATAGATATAGATAGAAATAAATAGATAGAAATAGATAGATAGAAATAGATAGATGATAGATAGAGATAGACATAGATAGAAACAGATAAATAGAAAGAAATAGATAGAAATAGATAGATAGAAATAGATAGATAGAAAGAAATAGATAGAAATAGATAGATAGAAAGAGATAGAAATAAATTGGTATAGATAGATAGAAACCAATAGATAGAAAGAGATAGATAGATAGAAATAGATAGATAGAAATAGATAGATAGAAATAGATGGAAATAGATATAAATAAATAGATAGATATAAATAAATAGATAGATATAAATAGATAGATATAGATAGATAGAAATAGATATAGATACATAGAGAGAGAGAAATAGAAAGAAATAGATAGATAGAAACAAATAGATAGAAATAGATAGATAAAAAGAAATAGATAGTGTAACAAATGGAGGAGCTTAACCTGCTTTATGGGGACTTTTGCAGGCATCAGTTCGGGACTTTTAAAGCATTCCCCATACGAATTTTAACTACCGAACACCGGGCCACCCTGCTTCCTATATTTCCTGAACGGCTGAACCGAATGGGCTGAAAAATTGACTATGTTGGTCCCCCAGAATAGGGCTATCTTGGGGTACAGTCGAACTTTGGAGAAAAATGTGTTCTTTTTAATTATGTTAGTAGCTTTTTAATTATGTGGGTGTCTCCCACAGAATCACATAAAAAGAGAGTGCCTGTCATTAAAAGTCAGTTCTTCTTGACCCTTCAAAATGTAGCCTTGTCTCGTTCTTGAAAGGGGATTCTGCAGCATAAAAAGAGCCTAACCTGCTTTTATAGGGATTTTATTATGCATCAGTTTGGGACATTTGAAGCATTCATCATACGAATGCAAACTACCCGAAGGCGCGATTGTCGCCCATGCCCGTGATAGAAGAGCCATTTAGTAGGGTGGCAGTTGATCTGGTGGGTCCCCTACCTAACCCCAGTCCCTCCAGTAAGAAATACATTCTTACTGTGGTGGACTATGCCACCCGCTACCCGGAAGCCGTCGCTCTTACGAATATCCAGGCTGACACTGTCGCCAGTGCTTTGGTCGGGATATTCACCAGAGTGGGGTTCCCGCAAGAGATATTGTCTGACCGAGGGACACAGTTTACCGCAGACTTGACCCAACAATTATGGAAGGTTTGTGGTATTAAGACCCTCTTCAAAAAGGACGGAACCACGCGGTTCTGTGTGGACTATAGACGTCTCAATGACCAGTGACGGATGCGTACCCCATGCCCCGAGTAGACAAACGACTTTGCTAGGGGACGATATCTGACCACTATTGATTTATGTAAAGGATACTGGCAGATTCCCCTGGCCAAGGAGGCTGTCCCCAGGTCGGCATTAGTCACCCCGTTTGGCCTGTACCAATTTAAGGTCTTGCCATTCGGGATGAAGAATGCCCCAGCCACTTTCCAACGCTTGGTGGATAGGCTCCTTGATGGGACTTCGCATGTGCGTATCTGGATGACATTGCGATCTATAGTGAGACCTGGGGGGAACATCTGCAACATGTAGGGGATAGATTCGGGCTGCAGGCCTCACTCTAAAACCATAAAAATGCCACTTTGGCATGGCCGAAGTCCAGTACCTGGGACACAACGGCCAACGGTGTGGGAAACAACGGCCAGAGCCAGCCAAGGTCGAGGCCGTGGCCAACTGGCCCACGCCCCACACCAAGACTCAGGTATTGGCCTTCCTAGGATACTACTGAAAATTTGTCCCTGACTATAGTAGCATCGCCAAGCCACTGACGGACATAACCAAAAAGAACCTGCCTAGAATAGTCCTGTGGTCTCCCTCCTGTGAAACAGCTTTCCAAACATTAAAGAAAGCGCTAATCAACGCTCCTGTTCTATCTGCCCCCGTCCCTAACAAAAGATTTGTCATCCATACAGATGAATCCATCAACGGACTGGGGGCAGTTCTGAGCCAGATCGGGGAAGATGGAGGAGAACACCCTGTCACGTACCTAAGTAGAAAATTGTTGCCCAGAGAAGTGAGTTATGCGGCAGTGGAGAAGGAATGTTTAGCCCTGGTCTGGGCATTAAAGAAACTTACCCCGTATTTGTATGTTCAGGAATTTACACTTATCACTGATCATAACCCTCTAGTATGGTTGAATCGAGTGGCCGGAGATAATGGACGCTTATTGCGATGGAGCTTGGCGCTGCAAACATAATTTTTCCATTCAATATCGGCATGGCAAGTTCCACGGGAATGCGGGTGGACTGTCCAGCCAAACCGAACTTCTGCCCTAACCGTCAGCCGGACAGCCCCAAGTTGACCCGAAAAGGATCAATCCGGGTCTGCTGGGGTGTTCCACAAAAGGGGAGCCATGTAACAAATGGAAGAGCCTAACCTGCTTTTATGGGGATTTTATTATGCATCAGTTCGGGACATTTGAAGCATTCATCATACGAATGCAAACTACCGAACACCGGACCACCCTGCTCCCTAATTATGGGTAATTTACCTCCCTGATCCACAAGTACTTTTGCATAGAAAACCCACGAACGCTTTGCGAAGTGCCTGGGTGGCTGCTATTTCGGGACTGTAACAAATGGAGGACCTTAACCTTCTTTATGGAGCCTTTTGCTAATATTCAGTTCGGGACATTTGAAGCATTCCCTATACGAATGCTAACTACTGAACACCGGGCCACCCTGCTTCATAATTATAGATCATTTACCTCCCTGATCCACAAGTACTTTCATATAAAGAAACCCACAAACGCCGTGCGAAGTGCCTGGGTGGCCTCCATTTCGGGACTTACACATGTTTGCGACCATCTTAATTCCCAAACAGCTGTGTTTTGTCGTCGAGTGTCTGGAGCTAAAATCGGACACTCGAGTAGGCGAACACCGCTGAGACCTCCATAGCACCGGGAAATCGTGCTACAACTACCAAACGGCAGGCCGTTCGGTAGAAAGACTTAATAGCTTATGGGGATTCCAGTGAACGTTGAGTTATGCACGGATGGCAAGCTGTTCGGGACTTTTTACGCACAAACTAAGACCGACCGCAAGGCCAGAATTCATGGAACTGTTTTTCGGCTAATTTGCCCGTGCGGTCGGTCAAAACTTTCAAGCTCCATATCTCCCGAACGGCTGAACTGAATGAGCTGATTTTTACTATGTTGGTTCCCCAGAACAGGGCTATCTGGGGTACATCCGAACTTTGGGGAAAAATTTGTTCTTTTTAACTATGTTATTTGCTTATCTGAGGGGAGGAGATGTGTGGGATGTATATTATGTTTATTGGTTGTGCTGTTAATTATGTGGGTGTCTCCCTTGCATGGGCAGAATCACATGAAAGGAGAGTGCCTGTCATTAAAAAACAGTTCTTCTTGACCCTTCAAAACGTAGCCTTATCTCGTTCTTGAAAGGGGATTCTGCAGCATAATCACTTAGCTCTCTTCAGAGCTCTACCTGACTTCTGCCTTGGATCCAGCGGATGGGGATAAGCGACTTCATCATTCTAGAGCGACTTGCCGGGAAGAAAAGGACATCCCCAACGGCTGATACCCTCACTCTACCTGGGTAGCCGTTACACTGGTGGCAGCGGTGGGATGGTCCTTTCATCCACAGCGCAGGTGCTGGATGGAGTCTCAGTACACCAAACTGAACCTTAAAGGATCTACTGGAGAGTCAGGGAAGGAGTGCCAGTAACAAGCCACGGAGTGAGCTGATAGCAGACCTGCTGAGTTGGACGAAATGGAAGTGACCGAGCCAATTGCGCCAAGCAGCGAGGAGGACGAGGTCGCCCGCATTGTGCAGAGGAGATTAGCCTTCTACCCAACGACATCAGTGGAGCTGATTGAACGGCTGTTCCTCGACGCAAAAGCAGACATTCGGGAAAGGAGGGGGCATGAAATCAAACTGGTAAGAGCACAATAGCCCATTACACAGACAGTTCCTGCTCCCCCTCCAACTACCACCACAAAGAAAGTACCCTTCACTGCGTTTAAAGCGTTTGTGGAGAACGAAGAGGAGATTGATGGATATTTGGCAGATTTCGAGAAACAGTGCTCGCTACATCAAGTGCCTCCAGAGCAATGGGTCACTATTTTATCAGGGAAACTGTCAGGCAAAGCGAATGAGGCTTTTCGGGCCCT
The DNA here is from genome assembly GCA_933207985.1 of Pelobates cultripes. Lineage (NCBI taxonomy): Eukaryota > Metazoa > Chordata > Amphibia > Anura > Pelobatidae > Pelobates > Pelobates cultripes. The sequence continues at coordinate 154,412,621 of OW240912.1, forward strand.
CACCTCGGAGGATATATTACAATATCAGCAGGTCAAAGAGGCACTATTAACCAGATATGCCGTAACTCTGGAGGCCTACCGACGCCGCTTCTGGGAGTCAAAGAAAAAGGCTGTGGACTCTCACATGGAATGGGCCAACCGGCTCCAACGAGTGGTATCACACTGGGTTCGAGGATGTAACGCCAATACCGGGGAAGAAGTCCTACAGTTATTTTTAATGGAGCACTTCTTTCAAGATTTGATGGCCGATTTACAAGACTGGGTGAGAGACTGTCACCCCAGCACCCTGAACGAGGCGGCTCGGCTAGCAGATGAGTATGCTGAAACAAGGAAAGTTAGCCAGAGTACTCACAGACCAGCTAGCAGGACAAATAACCATACCCCAATTAGTAACTTTTGCCCGGAGTTCCGTGCTCCTGTCCCTCCAGGACCCCCTCACCCTCAGGGGTCTAATAATTACCCTCGAGATGTGTCCAGAATGGCGTGCCATCGCTGTAACAACCTCGGACACCTTGCTCGTCACTGCCCTTTGGGATCGGCAGCTAACATTTGGAGGCGCACCTCACCACCTGCAGAGACTGCTTCACCTCGCACCTCTGCCGCCTCACCTCGTACTTCTGCCGCCCATTGCCTGGAGACCGAGATGGGCCCGGAGGAATGACTGGGCATTCTATGTGAGCCAAGATAACCGGCAGCATTATCGCCAAGAGGTACGAGTAAACGGTCAAGTGGCTCAAGGCTTGAGGGACACTGGTGCAACCATCACCTTAATGCAAAGACATTTGTCCAACCGCACTGTGGCTGTACGTGAAGCAGGGGGAGCTGTGTTTCGCTTACCTACCACCCGGGTACATCTGGACTGGGGGGTCGGGTCTGGGAAAACCACTGTGGGCATCATGGACAACTTGCCTGCTGAAGTCGTGTTGGGCAACGATATTGGCCCTCGGGCTTCAGCCTACTTACCCACAACCACTGCTGCTTGCCCCGTGACAACTCGTTCATAAGCTCGTGCCACAGATGACCCCACACCAGGACCAGGAGACCCAGGTAAGAACAGAACCTACCCTTAGACCAGATACCGTAGAGAGACCTCTAGCTTGGGATACCCCAGAAGCATTTGGGAGGGAAACTAGAGAGGACCCTGTAGCGGAGATGCAATAATCCCCAGGTATCTCCGCTTATAATCCAAGTGAGGCTCAGGAACAAGTAAATGGTAAATCCATAGGCAAGGTCTCCAGCAGGCAAAATAACACAGCAATATCCCAATAACTGGACGACACACAGTTTCAGGAGCAGAACTGAAATCTTTTAATCCACACTGTCCTTTTAAAGCATGCTCCCATGCAAGGGAGGGCTTTACAATCATTAGTACAGTAGCCAATCCTGTCCTGGTAACCTCCCACACATCTCCTCCCCTCAGCCTGCATCATAATCCTCTTATCCAGTCTAGCAATTCCCCCCGTTTCTGGATGTACCCCTAAACGTAGGGGTACCCCTTTAAATCCTACATCCCCTGATAGCCCTGATCTGGGTGAACAACATATCCAAAAATCACCCAGATCAGACCAGGGGTTCGGGAAATGTATGGAGGGAATAAAATGACCGACCGCACTGACTGAGATAGCCGAATGCGGTTCCATGCGAATGGGCCCTGCGGTCGGTCCTGGAATAAGGGAACAAATTGCACGAAAGCCTCTAGCTATAGAGACTAGGGAGGGTTCGCCTGAATCCCCTCGTTCGGTTCTTTCTATCTACCGAACGAGGGGCCGTTCGGTAGTTAGGAACCGAACGGACCGGGCTTGTGGAGGATTCAGCGGTGTTCACCTAGTCGAGTGTCCGATTTGAGTTCCAGACACTCGATGGCAAATCACCGCTGTTCGGGAGTTTTAAAATGGCCACGTGTTCGTTTGTCGAATGGTGGCCACCCCCGAGAACAAAGGACGGCTACTTCCCTTGTCAATTACCCGTTCGCAACAATGTTGCAACAGGTAATTGAGAACACACTTCACACAGGGGAGGTCTGACTGTTCGGTAGTTTCATTTGAACAAACCAAGGGAATGAAACTACCTTACATTCAGATGAATCCAATACATTTACACATATAACTTAGCTTATTTCACACAAATACATTCCCTTACTGCAAAGACATTTACCAAATAGACGAATACAGTTTAAACATAATGTAAGTCCCAGGGCAACTCGTGGCCCTCCGCTACACTGCTCCCCCTTGCCCACAAGCCGGCATACACAGTCTGATCCAATACGGATCGGCTTGGGGATGTCCGGGGAGGCTCACGGATCATTTCTCCAGGTCAGTTTGTCTTGACAACCCGTCAGCATTTCCATTCTGTTTACCCAGGCGGTACTGGATATTAAAGTCAGGGCTGCAGCGCCAAACTCCAGCGCAGCAGCCTGGCATTGTCCCCAGCCACCTGGTTTAGCTAGACCAACGGGTTGTGATCCGTGAGCAGGGAAAAGGCTTGTCCATATAAATACGGCTGCAATTTCTTCAGGGCCCACACCACAGCCAGGCATTCCTTCTCGATGGCGGCGTAGCTTACTTCCCGGGGTAACAGCTTGCGGCTGATGTAAGCCACGGGGTGTTCTCCGCCATCGGCCCCGACTTGGCTCAGTACTGCTCCCAATCCAAACATAGAAGCGTCTGTGTGGACAAGAAAACGTTTAGTTGGATTGGGAGCTGCCAAGACAGGGACATTGGTCAATGCATGTTTCAACAGTTGAAATGCCTGCTCACACTCCGGGGTCCAGGTCACTTGGCGGGGAAGGTTCTTACGGGTTAAGTCAGTGAGGGGTTTGGCCAGGACACTGTAGTTCAGGACAAATTTCCGGTAGTACAGGCCGTCCCTAGGAACGCTAATACATGAGTCTTAGTCCTAGGGGTAGGCCATTGAGCTACCGCCACTACCTTGGCTGGTTCTGGCTTCTGCTTGCCACATCCTACCCGATGGCCGCGGTATTGTACTTCGGCCATGCCTATGCTGCATTTGGCTGGTTTCAGCGTTAAACCAGCGGCCCTAATCCTGTCCAGGACCGCTCCTATATGGGTCAAGTGTTCCTGCCAGGTATTGCTGAAGATGGCAATATCATCGAGGTAAGCACAGGTATAATCTTGGAACCCATCTAGGAGGCGGTCCACCATCCGCTGAAATGTAGCCGGGGCGTTTTTCATCCCAAATGGCATGACCTTAAATTGGTACAAGCCGAAAGGGGTGACAAAGGCCGACTTAGGGATGGCATCTTGTGCTAAGGGAATTTGCCAATACCCCTTACACAAGTCAATCGTGGTGAGATAGTGCCCCCTCGCCATTCGGTCCAGTAGTTCGTCTATCCTGGGCATGGGGTAGGCGTCTGATACCGTCTTCTCATTCAGTCTCCGGTAGTCTACACAAAAACGGGTCGTGCCGTCCCGTTTTGGTACTAGCATTACCGGGGAAGCCCAGGGGCTGTCAGAGGGTTCAATCACCCCCAGCTGTTGCATCTCATCGATCTCCTTGCGCATGTTCGCCCGTACCGCTTCTGGTATGCGGTACGGGGTCTGTTGCATGGGGAGTTGACCTGGGGTGTCTACTCGGTGAGTGGCCAAAGGAGTGTAACCAGGTACATTAGAGAAGATATCCTGCTTCTCCCTTAACAGCTGTTGTACCTCGCTCCGCTCTTGTGGGCTCAGTCGGTCTCCCAGGGCAACTTCCCCTAAGTCCCCAGATAACTGACCCTCTCCTAGCAGATCCGGGAGAGGCAGACTGTCAAACTCTTCTGAGTTAGGCGCGCATATGGCGGTCACTTCCTTGGAGCGCTCTTGGTAGGGCTTCATCATGTTCACATGGAGCATGCGTCGCCCTCCAGTACCAACGCACGAGCCTATTATATAAGTGGTGTCACACCTTTGTTCTACCACCTTATAAGGGCCCTGCCAGGCGGCCTGCAGCTTATCGTGTCGGACAGGTTTTAAAATTAACACTTTCTGCCCGACCTGAAAGCTGCGGTCCCTGGCGCCCCGATCATACCATGTGCGCTGGCGTGTCTGAGCCGCCTGTAAATTCTCACGTACCGTCTGGGTTAAGGCCTCCAGGCAGTCTCGGAATGCCAACACATATGGTATGATGGGGGTACCGTCGGTGCTCCGTTCTCCCTCCCAATGCTCTCTGATTAAATCTAAAGGCCCTCGTACCCTGCGGCCAAACAATAATTCAAATGGGGAAAACCCAGTGGATTCCTGCGGCACCTCCCTGTAAGCAAAGAGGAGGTGAGGCAGGAATTTCTCCAAGTCCTTGTGGGTCTCTGCGAAGGTTCGGAGCATTTGTTTCAATGTACCGTTGAAACGTTCGCAGAGCCCATTCGTCTGGGGGTGGTAAGGGGAACTAATGACAGGTTTAATGTCACAGAACTTCCAGAGGCGCTGCGTGACTTCGGCGGTGAACTGGGTACCCTGATCTGAGACAATCTCCCTGGGAAGTCCCACCCGGGAGAATATCTGCATAAGGGCTTCCGCTACGGTTTCAGCCTGTATATTCGTCAGGGCCACTGCCTCTGGGTATCTAGTGGCATAGTCTACCACTGTTAGGATAAATCTTTTGTCTGATGGGCTCGCTTTGTTGAGGGGTCCTATTAGGTCGACTGCTACCCTACTAAAGGGTTCCTCAATTATGCGCCGGTCCCCCCTTTTCCCCACCCTTTGGCATGTATCGCAAGAATTGCAATACCTGCGCACTTCCTGGCTAATTCCAGGCCAAAAAAACTTTGCGTTAACCTGTGCCGGGTCCTGCTGACCCCTAAATGTCCGGATAGCGCAATGTCATGCGCTATCCGGAGTAGCTCGGCCCGGTACTGCTGGGGTACCACTAACTGTCTCGTCACGATCGGGTCTGACCCGGCTACCTGCTTATCTGTCTCCCTGTATAACAGCTGTTTGTCCCAGATAAACCTTTTGCCATCTCCCCCAGGATCGTCTGCTGTCACCTTGTCCCTATACACCTGTAAAGTGGGGTCAGTCACTACTTCAGCTGCAAATTCTTTAGGAGGGGCCCAGGGAACACAGTCAAGGGAAGGGGAAGGGTCTCTTACCTGAACCTCCGGAAGTGTGTTGTAGTCCTGGGTGCGGGCCTGTTGACGGGTGACCACAGGATGCGCTTCTCCTGTGGTGGTTGTCTGGGGCTCAAAAGCAGACGTGAACCTCCCCAGATCGTTCCCCAATAATACCTCCGCCGGTAACTGCGGCATCAACCCCACCTCCACATGCCCTGCCCCCGCTCCCCAATGTAAATGTACCCTTGCTGTAGGTAGCCGGTACACTGCTCCCCCGGCTACCCTGACGGCCACAGTTTTACTCAGTTTCGCTTGATCCGACACCAGGTGACTCTTTACCAGGGTGATAGTAGCCCCTGAGTTGCGTAGTCCTTGTACCGTCTGGGCTAATACTATGCAATGCACACAGCCTTTCAAAGTCTTGGAGAAAAGCATCTATATCCTCCTCTGCTTCCACATACGTTTTAAATGCTTGGTAAGGAATTTTTGTCTTACCCTGTGTGATGGTAGCTGTGGTAGCATTCCTCTCCAGCTGCTGTAGTGGCCTTTGACACAGTATAAACTCCTGCACCTCTGTCATTGTCCTGGATATAATATCCGCAGCTGTCTCTGGAACTCCTCTTTTTCAGCTCCATCTGCTGCACTCTGCTGCTCAGGGATTACCCTGTCCTCATGCTGGTTTTCAGCCATCACTTCTGCAATGAGGGTTGCTTTCCTTTTGTTGCTTGCTACAATACCTTTCGCTTCCAGGAGATCTTTTAGCGTGGATCTTTTTAGCTTGGCATAATCACTCTCCATCCGTATTCCATTAGTACTTGTTCCCTTGTGAGTCTGGATCCCAGAGCTGCCAACCAATGTAGCGGAGATTCAATAATCCCCAGGTATCTCCGCTTATAATCCAAGTGAGGCTCAGGAACAAGTAAATGGTAAATCCATAGGCAAGGTCTCCAGCAGGCAAAATAACACAGCAATAACCCACAGCAATCCCAATAACTGGACGACACACAGTTTCAGGAGCAGAACTGAAATCTTTTAATCCACACTGTCCTTTTAAAGCATGCTCCCATGCAAGGGAGGGATTTACAATCATTAGTACAGTAGCCAATCCTGTCCTGGTAACCTCCCACACATCTCCTTCCCTCAGCCTGCATCATAATCCCCTTATCGAGTCTAGCAATTCCCCCCGTTTCTGGATGTACCCCTAAATGTAGGGGTACCCCTTTAAATCCTACATCCCCTGATAGCCCTGATCTGGGTGAACAACATATCCAAAAATCACCCAGATCAGACCAGGGGTTCGGGAAATGTATGGAGGGAATAAAATGACCGACCGCACTGACTGAGATAGCCGAATGCGGTTCCATGCGAATGGGCCCTGCGGTCGGTCCTGGAATAAGGGAACAAATTGCACGAAAGCCTCTAGCTATAGAGACTAGGGAGGGTTCGCCTGAATCCCCTCGTTTGGTTCTAAATGTAGGGGTACCCCTTTAAATCCTACATCCCCTGATAGCCCTGATCTGGGTGAACAACATATCCAAAAATCACCAAGATCAGACCAGGGGTTCGGGAAATGTATGGAGGGAATAAAATGACCGACCGCACTGACTGAGATAGCCGAATGCGGTTCCATGCGAATGGGCCCTGCGGTCGGTCCTGGAATAAGGGAACAAATTGCATGAAAGCCTCTAGCTATAGAGGCTAGGGAGGGTTCGCCTGAATCCCCTCATTTGGTTCTTGATATCTACCGAACGAGGGGCCGTTCGGTAGTTAGGAACCGAACGGACCGGGCTTGTGGAGGATTCAGCGGTGTTCACCTAGTCGAGTGTCCGATTTGAGTTCCAGACACTCGACGGCAAAACACCAGTGTTCTGGAGTTTTAAAATGGCCTGCCGCCATGTGTTCGTTTGTCGAATGGCGGCCACCCCCGAGAACAAAGGACGGCTACTTCCCTTGTCAATTACCCGTTCGCAACAATGTTGCAACGGGTAATTGAGAACACACTTCACACAGGGGAGGTCTGACTGTTCGGTAGTTTCATTCGAACAAACCAAGGGAATGAAACTACCTTACATTCAGACGAATCCAATACAATTACACATATAACTTAGCTTATTTCACACGAATACATTCCCTTACTGCAAAGACATTTACCAAATAGACGAATACAGTTTAAACATAATGTAAGTCCCAGGGCAGCTCGTGGCCCTCCGCTACAGACCCAACCATCCAAAAGTACCGGGAACTAGCAGACAGTGAGCGAGAACGTTTTGTATGGGATAACGAAAGGCTGTACAGACTAACTGAAGGTAGGAAGAGAGGTTGTATCCCTTTGCAGAAGCGCCAACTAGTGGTACCCAGAATGTACCGGTTGGAACTTCTCCGAATTGGCCATGATATCCCCTTAGCAGGACACTTGGGTGGTAACCGCACTACTTACAGGATCACCCAGACCTTTTTTGGGCCGGGGATCTCAAAGGACGTTATTACGGTTGCCCCCGGTCTAGCAGGGGGGTTGATCGCTTGGATGTCCTGGTTCCCGCTGTAGAGAGTCGAACGGAGGTCCTTCGGTAATAAGCTGCAAGTGTAGAATATCCCAAACACAGTATAAGCATCAATATCCCGGATCCCTACAACATGAGTCGAGGCTGCAAGTTGAGGGTCAAAACGAACTGGCTTTACTGGCACACAACATGGCAATTTATGCGATTCCTCAGGTCCAAGGACAGCCCCCTGTGGACCTGATGGAATACAGGTACAGTACAGACAAGTAACCAATCACAATACAGTGTATCATTTGAATTAGTACCCGCCCAGCTTGGAGATAATGAGGCCAACGGTTATACAATCTAATTATCTCCAAGCGCACAAAAGACCACGTTTTATTATGTCCCAGAAAACTGTATAAAAATCCATAACTTTAACATTAATAGAGGAAAACAGCTCATTCTACCATTCATTTAATAGCTCGCGTTCGGGTACATTAAACATACGAATGGCGCTCTAATCCCACGAACAGAATGGGCTATTTCTGCCATATAAAATCCGTTCGGTATTTTGGATCGTGAGTCTCTGATGGCGGCCATGTTTTCAGACGGTTTAACGGGCAGCGGGACCTCGCCTCTAACTTATGGAACTCAACTCGGGTATAAGTTCATGCGAATCCCCGTGTCTGTCTGGTAGTGGAACTCGTTCGGTACATGAACGAGGACCACCTGGTAGCATGGTACTTGAGTTGTAACAGTAGCAATAGGTGTTACCACTAACAGAGTAATTTCGAGTCTTTTGTAACAATGCTCCCTCTTTGTGGAACACTCTGGCAGACACTGTCTGACCCCTTTTCGGGGCAGACTAAGGCTGTCCAGACTGGCAAATTTAGGCTGGGCTGAGGTCTGTTTGCCGGGACAACCCGTCGGCGTTGCCATTCTGCTTCCCAGGTCGGTAGGTGATTGTAAAATTAAACGGTTGCAAAGATAAGCTCCAGCGTAACAATCTGCCATTGTCCCCAGCGACCCGGTTGAGCCACACCAACGGGTTATGGTCTGTAACCAGAGTGAACTCTTGTCCATAAAAATACGGGGTTAACTTCTTTAATGCCCACACCATGGCCAAATACTCCTTTTCTACCGCGGCATAGCTGACTTCGCGTGGTAGGAGTTTTCGACTGATGTAGGCAATCGGGTGCTCTTTCCCATCGTCTCCTACTTGGCTGAGGACAGCTTCCAGCCCGAACATGTAAGCGTCTGTATGAACAATAAAACGTCGATTAGGGGCTGGGGCAGCCAAGACAGGAGCATTAATCAAAGCAGTTTTGAGCGCTTGGAAAGCAGTTTCACAGTGGGGAGACCACAGGACCTGTCGGGGAAGGTTTTTCTTTGTCAGGTCGGTCAGAGGTTTGGCAATAGCACTATATTCGGGTACAAATCTCCTGTAGTACCCGGCGGTACCCAGGAAGGCTAGTACTTGGGTCTTAGCGTGTGGGGTGGGCCAGTTTGCGACCGCCTCTATCTTAGACAGCTCCGGTTGCTGTTTCCCACATCCTACCCGGTGGCCCAGGTACTGTACCTCAGCCATCCCAAAGTGGCATTTCTCTGGCTTCAGGGTCAGGCCCGCGGCCCGAATATGATCCAGGACTATTCCCACATGAGCCAAGTGTTCCTCCCAGGACTCACTATGGATCGCTATGTCGTCCAGGTATGCGCCGGCAAATTCCTGGAAGCCATCAAGGAGTCTGTCCACCAAACGCTGGAATGTGGCGGGGGCATTCTTCATCCCGAACGGCATGACCTTAAAGTGGTACAAACCGAACGGGGTGACGAACGCCGACTTGGGGACAGCCTCCCTGGCCAGAGTAATTTGCCAGTAACCTTTACAGAGGTCAATGGTAGTTAGGTAGTTCCCCCTGGCTATGCGATCCAGCAGCTCGTCCACTCTGGGCATGGGATAAGCATCGCTGACGGTCTTGTCATTGAGTTTCCGATAGTCCACACAGAATCTGGTAGTACCGTCTTTCTTGGGTACCAGAACCATTGGGGATGCCCAGGGACTATCGGAAGCTTCAATGACCCCTAGCCGGAGCATCTCATCTATTTCCTTTTTCATG
>OW240912.1:154425653-154450766 GCA_933207985.1 Pelobates cultripes
AAAAAATAATTACTGTATAATGCGTCCCCTGTTGTATAGTTTAAAACTACTGCACGATGTCTTTGTGCACCAAATACCGGCGAGATGGCACCATGTAGAAAAGTCCAAACAGTGTCTGTGAGTTAAAATGGCCGCCATCCATTGTTCTCACCATGTGCTTCATCCATTGTTCTCACCATGTGCCTCTGTACATGAAATGGTGGCCACCCAGTAACTCCACAGTATATCCCCAGATGGTTCTTAACCCCTTAAGGACACATGACATGTGTGACATGTCATGATTCCCTTTTATTTCAGAAGTTTTGTCCTTAAGGGGTTAAAGGGCCAGCAGCAGCATAATAAAATACAATATGCCCAAATCAGTTCCTAGAAGGACAATACATCCCAGGGCCATAGTCGCAGGGCAGGAGGCTGGCAAACAGGCCCCTCCAAAAACCAGTGGCAAGGTCACTTTCGCTACACATCTATATATCTATCTATCTATCTATTTCTTTTTATCTATAGCTATCTATCTATTTCTTTCTATCTCTCTCTGTAATGGACTGCCTGGCATCCCGACTGGGTACCTCCGTTACTGGGTAATCCTAACGCTTCCAGAGGACTCCAAGCGCTCCTCCAGACACCAAAACCACCCCAGACCCCACAAATCACTGTAGCTTGGTTGGGATCTCGCCATCTCTTACCCACCCTGGACCTATGACAAAGCTTTATTTATATCTATCTATTACTTTCTATCTATCTATATCTATCTATTTCTATCTGTCTATCTATCTCTTTCTATCTATCTATTAATATCTATTTCTTTCTATCTATCTATTTCTATCTATTTCTTTCTATCTATCTATTGCTATCTATCTATATCTATCTATTTCTATCTATCTATTTATTTCTATTTATCTATTTCTTTCTATCTATCTGTTTCTATCTATCTATTTATTTATTTCTTATTTAATTTCTTTTTATTGAAGAATTTGTGATATAACAAGGATACACAAGTCAAATAGCCGTCCAAAAACAACATGACAAATTATATCAATGAATACAAAGTTCGCATTCTTCGTTGTATCCAACACATATACTTCAACGGTATTCCACTAGTAAAATATGATAGGGGTTTATCTAGAGTGGGGATGGAGTAGGAATGGGTAGAGTATTTATAGTGCGAAAGTGGGAACGGGTTAGATCGATATATTTCTTTAACCAATACTTTTCCAAACTTACTGTCTTAATTTACAATAATGACTACATTAAAGAAATACCCAATTAAGTAAGAAAAAGAAGTTCTGCAGACAAGGCACGTGTTTTAAAATTTTTAAATGTTGTGAATTTCACCGTTCTAGGGGCCTGTCAGCCCGTAAGGTTCTATGTACGTAACTTTCTTGCTTTACTGTCTCTTCACCATGTTTATTAATTTTTTGTATGTTTGAGGGCTTTTTGTACTCGTTATCGTCATCATTACCCATCTAGGTTGGTGGGTCCACGTCATGTGTTTGTTTTTGTTTTGTTTACCTCCCATGTATATGGTCCATGGTTCCCATATGGTGCTTATTGTGTTGTTTTTCCTGCCGATGACCCTTCCTCCATCACCCTGAAATATTCTACTCTCGCAACCCATTCCTTATGCCCTAATTGTTTCATATTTTTCCAGTTGATTGCAATTACAGATTTAGCAGCTGCAAGCATAAATAGAAGTAGGGAATGTTGAATTTCCGCAGTGGTAGGTCTATATTAAGGAGTAGCTTAGTGTCTATTTCACAGGGTATTATTTGATTTCCTTCATCTTGGCATTAACCATGCCCCAAAAAGGTCTTAAGTGTTCGCAGTGCCACCACATGTGTCCCAAGTCCCCATTTTCCTTACCACAGCGCCAGCAAAGCTCGGACGCATTAAGGTGGAATCTATGTATGTCTTGTGGGGTTCAGTAACATGTCGAGATAAGCTTGTAATTGGTTTCATGGAGTGAGATACTTGGATGGGCATAGAATGTCTTGCCAAAGATCAATTCCCATTCCCCCTCACTTAGATTGCAGTTCAAATATTGTCCCAATTTCCACGTGAACCATGGGAATCCACTGTATGTGTGTGTTTGTAGTAGAGTAAGGCATTTGGGGATTGCTTTTGTCACTGGGGTCATGCTCATACATAATTGTTTGAATTTAGTGGTCTCCCTCAGGGGGCCATCTGGTATTTTAATTGATTTAAGGAAATTAGTTATTTGAAAGAACAGAAATTTCTGATTCAGGGTGTGTGTAGAAGTTTGTGTTATGTCGGTCAATGTTATTTGTCCCTGGGTGTTCCACACGCTGTCTAGTGGCACATATGGGGAGTTTTCTACTTGAATTTTTCTACTGGGAATCGTAAGTTGTGAGAGATTGGGTATCTTGGTGATATTCCTGGGGATATGTTCGGGAGGTGTACCATTTTCTTCCATACGAAAATGGTGGCATCGATAGTGTGATGGTTTGGGGTGGGGTAATCCATTGATTCCGTGTATGTCCATGGCAGGGCTTCTAGGGGTGTATGGGATATTGCTTGTTCTATAGCTATCCATCGTTTAGTTGGGGGTTGGCACGACCACTCCAGTATTCTAGCCATATGTATAGCATAGTAGTATTGCAAGATATCTGGTAGTCCCACTCCCCCTCTGAGTTTAGGTCACGTGTGAATGTGGTAGGCGATTCGGGGAGGACCTGCCGAATATGGGGTACTTTGACGTAGTTCGCAGGCTTATGCAATGTATGATCATATAATGTAACTAAACCCCCATAATTTTTTGCCTAGGTGAGGTGTTTTTAAATAAAACTATTACAATCTCTAAGATTTGAAATCATTGTTTAGTGAATAAGCGAGTGCGCTGGATTCTGTATTTTGTATATTTTGGCCCCAGCAGCATCCTATAATGTATGCATGTTCAGGTGAGTGCAGCCCTCTTGGTTTCTTTTATATATCTATCTATCTATCTATCTATCTATCTATATCTATTTCTTGCTATCTATTTCTATCTATCTATCTATCTATTTATTTCTATCTATTTTTCTATCTATTTCTATCTATCTATTTCTATCTATTTCTATCTTTCGATTTCTTTCTATCTATCTATCTATTTATATCCATCTACTTCTATCTATTTCTTTCTATCTCTGTGTCTATTTATCTATGTCTATCTATCTATCTATATATTTCTTTCTATCTCTATCCCACCAACACTCAGTCACCCACACTCTCACTCTGTCACCCACACTCTCACTAACCCACTAACCCACACTGACTCACCAACCCACACTCACTCACCCGCACTCACAATCACTCACTCACCTGCCCACACTCACAATCACTAACCCACAATCACTAACCCTCAGTCACCCGCCCACACTCACACTCACTAACCCACACTCACAATCACTCAGTCACCCACCACACTCACACTCACTCACTAACCCACACAGTTAATGTCTCACCCACACTCACACTGTCTCTTGCACACTGTCTGTCTCACTCACAGTCTCACTCACTGACTGTCTCACACTATCTCTTTCACACACACACACTGTCTCACTGACTGTCTTAGTCACTGTCTCTCTCTCACTGTCTCTCTCTCACTGTCTTTCTCACTCACACTCTCACTCACGGTCTCTCTTACTCACGGTTGTGGCGAAAGTGACCTCGCCACTGGTTTTTGGAGGGGCCTGTTTGCCAGCCTCCTGCCCTGCGACTATGGCCCTGGGATGTATTGCCCTTTAAGGAACTGTTTTGGGCATGAAAATGTGCTTGCGGTCGGTCATAAAAGGACTTCCAGCTAACTTTTTAACCCCTGCATGGAATTGGCTGAATTTTGTTTATAACTATGTTTATAATTAAAGTGTTTTTTTTATGAAGATTGAATGTATATTTTTAAAGTTATAGTACATGTGTTAAAACTGTATTTCTCTGCCTGTGATAATTACATTAACCCATTGTGTAAGGTATCACAGGCAGAGGGGAGGATTTTGTGTGGGAGTGTCTGAGTGTATTGTACGTATTGATTGGTTGTACTTCAAAACCCTGTGGGCGGCCCTTTAAGAACCATCTGGGGACATACTGTGGAGTTACTGGATGGCCACCATTTCATGTATCAGAGGCACATGGTGAGAACAATGGATGAAGCACATGGTGAGAACAATGGATGGCGGCCATTTTAACTCACAGACACTGTTTGGACTTTTCTACACGGTGCCATCTCGCCGGTATTTGGTGCACAAAGACATCGTGCAGTAGTTTTAAACTATATACAACAGGGGACACATTATACAGTAATTATTTTTCATATAGCCTGTATATGTTCTGCAGAATCTGCATTAAACTGTATCTTCCAAACTACAGAATGGATCTGGGTGAATTTTGAAAATGTGGTTCACCCAGATCCCCCAGTTCCAAGGATATACTTTTTATGGCGTTATTGCATGTTTTGGGGTCCCTGTGATATGTTTTATAATACTGTATTTCTCTGCCTTTGATAATTATATTAACCATTGTGTTCAGTTATCATATCACAGGCAGAGGGGAAGATTATGTGTGGGAGTGTCTGGGTGTATTGTACGTATTGATTGGTTGTACTTCAAAACCCTGTGGGCGGTACTATGGTTGTAGAATGGGCATAAAAGCAGAATGTTTGAATAAAAGTTCAGTTCTTCTTCACCCTCAATCTAGAGTCCTGTCTCTTATTGGGGGAATTGCTATATTACTACAAGGGATTGCTATGCTCTGCATGCTCTCTTGGATAATCACTTCTAAGCTCTTTTAAGAGCTTGTTCCTGTTTCACTCTCTTGGAGGAGATGTCCACCCACTGGAGCCTGGAGCCTTGTCGTAGGTCCAGGGTGGATAAGAGACGGCGAGACCCCAACCAAGTTATGGCAGTTCGTGGGGTCTGCGGTGGTTGTGGTGTCTGGAGGATCGCTTGGAGCCCTCTGGAAGCGCTAGGAGCATCCAGTAACGGAGGTACCCAGTCGGGGTGCCAGATGATCTGTTCCAGTGGTGGCAGTGGTGGGATGGCGTCCTAGTGCGAGGAGAAGAAGCTCAGAGACACCGGTAATGTCTGTAAGTGTGTATGTGTGTGTGTTTGTAAGTGAATGTGTGTGTGTCTGTAAGTGAATGTGTATGTGTGTGTGTGTGTGTCTAAGTGTGTGTCTATGTGAGTGAATGTGTATGAAGGTCAGTGAGTGTGTATGTGTCTGTCAGTGAGTGTGTGCATCCAGGGCCGGCCTTAGGTGTTCAGGCGCCCTGTGCGAAACAATCTTGTGGCGCCCGCCACTCCCCTAGTCTCTTTTTGGACCCCTTCAAAAAATGTCAGGAGCATTCACAATCTGTCGCCTCCATCCCCTTCTACAAAACCCCTGCACCTCTTCACCAAAACCCCTGGCCACCACTTCATCAAACTCCTGGCCACCCCTTCTCCTTCATTAATCCCCTGGCCACCCCTTCATCAAACTCCTGGCCACCCCTTCCCCTTCATCAATCCGCTCCCACCCCTTCATCAATTCCTGCCACCACTCACCCCCTCATCAATTCCCTCCCACCCCTTTATCAGCCCTCTGCCCCCATTCATCAGCCCCCTGACCCCCTCATCAATCCCTTAACCCCCCTTTTCTCAGTCTTCTGCCCCCATTCATCAGCCCCCGACCACCTCATCAATCCTTTCCCATCCTTTCTCAGCCCTCTGCCCCATTCATCAGCCCTCTGACCCCCTTCCCACCCCTTTATCACTCACCTTTTCTCAGCCCTCTGCCCCATTCAACAACCCTCTGACCCCCTTTATCACCCCTTTTCAATCCCCTGCCAATTAATTCAACCCCAGGCCATCCCTACATTAATCCCTGCCAACCCTTCATTAGTCCTCTGCCCCCCTCATCAGTACCCTCCTACCGCTTTAACAGCTCTCTGCCCCCATTCATCAGCCCCCTGAACCCCTCATCAATCCCCTTCCCCCCTTTTCTAAACCCTCTGCCCCCTTTAATCAGCCCCAATCCCCCATTTTCAATTCCCTGCCGCCCTTCATCAGCCCCCTTAATAAATCCCCTGCCAATTAATCCAATCCCTGCGACCCCTTCCTCAATCCCTTGCACCCCTTCAACAAAAGCTATAAAAAAAAAAAAGTCACTCACAGTAAAGGCTGATGCTTGCTGCTCCCTGGACCGAGCTATCAGTTCACCTCTCTGCCGATTGAAGAGCAGCGGGTGCCATCCTCACTCCTTCCGCGGCGTCACGCAAGTACGCGGCATCACGCCTCCACGCTCCCCCACCACACTGCATCCATAAGTGGCTTCCTGGCCGCAGCTCTCTGCTCATAATTTGCAAGTCAAGTGCAAAGCAGCATTATGCACTTGACTTGCTCTGCATGTGAAACTCGGCCGGCCTGCGAGCTGTGTTGGCCGCCCGGCGCCCCTGTTGCCATGGCGCCCTGTGCGGCCGCACAGCTCGCACACCCCTAAGGCCGGCCCCTGTGTGCGTCTGTCAGTGAGTGCGTGCGTCTGTCAGTGTGTGCATCTGTTAGAGGCATCTGTTAGTGTGTGTAAGTAATAGTGTGTGTATGTCATTTTTTGTCAGTGTATATGAGAGTATGCATCTGTCAATGAGTGTATGCATCTGTCAATGAGTGTATGCGTCTGTCAGTGAGTGTGCATCTGTCAGTGAGTGAGCAGCCTTGACAAGAAGGGGTGGGGAAAATTTAAATTGGGGGAGAGGGGTGCATAGGACCACTGCATAGGACTATGTGCACGGTCGGTCAAAATTATGACTTCCATGGAAATCCCGAACCCCTAAACCGATCTGGGTGATTTTTGGATATGTTGGTCCCCCAGATCGGGGCTATCAGGGAATATGACTTTAGTGGGGTTTCCATGTGTTTTGGGGGTACTTTCCAAATGTTGTTACAATGTATGTTTTCTGTGCCTGGAGATAATTGAGCATAGTATAGTTCTTGACTCAATTATCTCTCAGGCACAGGGAAGGGATTACCCTGTTTTGTGTGGGAGTGTCCTGGACCTGAGAGCCAATGTAATTATGTGTATGTTTTACTGTAGTCTCCTCTCAGGTCCAGAGGGGAATATGTATCTGGAAACCCCATGCATGGGGAGTTGCATATAAAGCTGCATGTGGTTCCCATTAAACCAGTTCCTTTTCACCCTCAATAGAGAGCCTCGTCTCATGTGTGGAGGGAACAGCTATATTCACTCTGGGGATTGATATACTCATTATACTGCCTTGGATTATAATTATTAGTTCTTGTAAGAGCTATCATCCTGCTTTACTCTCTGGATTGGGAGAGGTCTACCCACTCTTGGGTCCAGAGTGGGTGGAGGACAGCGAGACCCCAACCAAGGTGTAACGCTGGCTGTGGGGTTTACGGTGGTTATGGTGTCTGGTGGAGTGCTTGGATTACTCGGTGAGCACTAGGAAGCATCGATTGGCAGAGGCACCCAGTCGGGGTGCCATGCGATCCACCACATCTGGTGGCAAGTGGTGGGATGGCTTCCTAGTGAGTATAGAAGCATCCTGGAGACACTGGTTTAGTTGGATTTATAATTAAGGGCAACGCTAGCACTCGTGCAGCGCCGCTGTCTGCGGAGGAACTCTAGCTAGCCCCTGTGAGAAGGAGTTTCTCTGGAGGTTGCAGCACCACTTGGCCCAACAGGATGGGCCTGTATCAGAGGAGGGCATGCTAGTCTATAGAGATGCCAATAGGAAGGAGCTTTGGTACGTTGCCCTGGAGGATGTACAGCGTCGACGGGGGGAGAGCCTCCCCAGTGAGGAGCAGTGGCTACAGGTACGAGTGGCGCTGCGGATGCCTCTCCTGGGAGAGCAACCCCTAGATGAGTGGGTGATAGAACTCGAGAGCCTGGTATGGAAAGAGCTTTGGCTGGACGATGCATACCAGGTGTTATGGTGGTCTACGGTGCAGCATGCACCCTGGATGGCTGTGCACGACAGGCCAGAGGGGGAGGATTATGATGGCCCTGGCCTGTTGTTGGAGGCCTTTGCAGAACCAGAGTTTGGGAGTGCTGGAGAGTCACGATTTTGGGCAATACATGATTACAGAGAAGCCATGCATGATCTGTCTATACAGGGGGACCTTTTAGACTGGTCCTGGGGGGAACCCCAACTGGTAGGTGGAGATGGAACTGAGGTCTCACAACCGCCCCTACAGGGATGCTGGGCAGCCAGCCAAGAACCCCAACTGCAGCTGACGATACCAGAGGGGAGGACCACCTTCCCAGCGGCAGCCAAGGGTACCGGGAGTGGAGACAGATGGCCTCTTTTTCCCAATACAGGAGGAGCCCCTGATGGTGGAGACAACCGGTCACACTTCCCCATGACTGATGCCCACCCCAGTTCTTGAGATAGTGGATGGGACGGCAGTCTTCACTAACCCCATCCCAGCAGAAGAGCTGGCACCAAGGCAGAGCGCAGCTGGCCCCCGCCCTACCTGTCCCTGTATTGTTGTGCCTGATGCCCAGCAGGTTTCCACAGCAGACGTCTACAGGTCCATTTGTTCTGGGACCTGACTACCAACTGACCTACTGAGCTGCAATGCTGGCTATGGGGCAGAGCGCCAGTGGGTGGAGGACAGCAAGACCCCAACCAAGTTGTAACACTGGCTGCGGGGTTTATGGTGGTTATGGTGGAATGCTTTATGTACTTGTGAGCACTAGGAAGCATCGATTGGTGGAGGCACCCAGCTGGGGTGCCAGGCGGTCCACCACACTTAGTTCACGTGAACAATCCTACCGAATGGCACTCTCCTAACATGAATAGCAACGAAGCAGGCATTCATCAAAGTTCAGCGGTGTTCGTGAATTAGAGCGTACGATTTTAGTTCCATGCACTCGACGACCAAACACCAAAGTACCCACGTGTTCATGCATACGAATGGTGGCCACCCAGCTGAACACTTAAAATTCATAGTGTGAAAACGATGATGGAGGTGTCAGGAGAGGTCAATAGGTGTTAAGCCCAGAGGTGGTCTGCAGTTTGTGGATTTGTTCGGTTCCCGAACAAGAAAGGAAAACCACACAAACCAAGTCTTTTAAAAGGTCTTTTACATGGCCTATAGTCCTTGGGCAGGAGGCTAACCAGCAGGATCTTCCAGGAGCTCGTGGCAGGGGCATCTTTGCCACATGTATATATACACACGTGTTACTATATATATATATATATATATATATATATATATATATATATATTTATCTATAGGGATCTGTGGTGGGACCGCTACCTAACTGTGAATTGCCTTGTTTTATATGTGTGGATGTGCATTCCTTGAAAGTGTGTTTCCCCTGTTTAACCTTTCCCTTTCTGTAGTTTTGACCGAAAACCCTGCAATCTACCTTTTGACCACCCGGGGGCACTGCCGCACACAAAGAACGGTTACTTAGAATGTTAGCGAGGTGTGAAAAACTGCAGACCGCAAGGGAATGAGCGGCGCGTGCTTCCCCCGGGAGGCTGCTGGTTCGTATTACCGAACACCCACCAGGGGGAGCATTAGTCTCCCAAACCGTGCTGGACCCCCCCGATACTCCAATTAGAACGTTTAGTTAGAATGTTTACACCTCCCTAATGAGGTGTGAAAACCGCAGACCACAAGAGAATGAGCGGCGCGTGCTTCCCCTGGGTGGCTGCCGGTTTGTATCACCGAACGCCCACCGGGGGAGCATTCGACTCTTGAACAGGCCTGCGTACGTTGTCTTCGATCCCGGTGTCAGGGATCATCTTACCCGCTCCTCAATGGAGCTATAATCACTCATTCCTTTCCCCTACCTGAGAGCTACGAGGCTAGGCTCATGGCTGCCCAGGAGAGTGCTCTCTCCGGTGGATACCTGCGTGGGGATATCCACCGGAGAGAGGGACGCGTGCCAGCAGGGAGTCCCTGGGGCTGGTCTCATGGCCGCAGAGTTTCCACTGGCCGCATAGAAGTCCGTGCCGACCAATGGGAGAAGGAGTGCCCATTCAAACTGGGTTTGCAACATTCTCCTGGTTGGTCGGCACGAGTAAAGCACTGATTGGTCGCCGCACGGAGCAGATGACCAATCAGAGAAGGAGCGCGGTTCAGACATGGTGGCGAAACTCCTCTCATCCCTGGGCCCTGATTGGTACGAATTGATTTTGCACCTTTCAGCGGATTGTTGCAATCGGGTTTCACGCCTGATTTGGTGGCAAAACCCCTCTCCTCCCCGAGCACTGATTGGTGCAGCCAAGTTTCGCACCCTTTCAGCTGATTGGTTGTTGCCTGGTTTAGGTGCGAAGTTGGAATGCGGTAATCTAACTCCACCATTATTGGGAATCTTCGCCATCCACGGGTGACGTCAAGGTGCAGTGCGTTTTTGTGAGAGATGCTGTGTGTGAGGGATGGTGTGTTTGTGTGTGTGGGGGGGGCGTGCTGTGAATATGTGAGAGGTGCAGGGAGCAAATTAAATAATTACATTAAATAATTAAATTTATTAAATAATAATAAATAATGATTAATCAAATCTTTATGCCCCTCCCTTCTTTTTACCTTTGGTGAGGGAGGGGGAACACAGCCAGCCCTGGTGGTCCAGTGGGGGTGAGTTCTGTACAGCTTGCAGCTCCTCTGACTGCTGGTTGTCTCCTGTTCTCCCACGCGCAGAAAGCTGTGTCAGAGCATTGCCATGGCAACTTTCCACACAGCCTGCTCGCACAAGGAGAAATCTTACTCCCAGGTCCCTCCAACTGCCTCCTGGTCCTCTCTCCCCCTCTCTACGCTAACAAAGGGTATTTGGGCCGGTGAGGGAGAACTCTGATCGCCCAACTGGCCCCAGAGGGATTACAGGAAGAAAACAGGGCCGGCTGTCCATGGGCCAGCAGGGGAGATCAAAGGATCTTCCCTGTCTGCCTTGGCACATGGGCATCACGGTGGGGCATCCATGACCCTGAGAATTTACTGGAACCCAATTTCAAGATAGGAAAGTATGGCATGTAATAAAATTGAAACTAATCTTCTAACTTCATCATAATACAATTTGATTTCTCAGGAGTACAAAGAAAGGGGAGAAGAGAGAAATGGAAAGTTGGTTAATGACACTTAATAAAATGATTACAAATCAAATTAAAAGCACACTTAAAAGGCATATCTATATGTAGAAGAGCAAGCAGTGTAAATGAGTGCATATATAGCATTCATTTTACTACATGTGACTCTTTGCTATTTTGAAATTGGGTTCCTGTAAATTCTTAAAGGTTTATTTCTAAAATAAGTATGTAGAATTTATGTGGTCCAAAGAAGATGTTTTTACACTGCTTGCTTTGCTACGTATAGATATGCTTTTTAAGTGTGTTTTGTGGCAATGAAACAAACTATCCTTGACTAGCACTCCAGCTAGATCCAGTTCTCCAACCCAATTAAATGAAGCTCCTCCACTTACAGGTCTTGGACCATAGCAAAGATCACTGCAGAATTAAAACGTTGAGTGTTAGCAAGTCTGAACTATTCTGTTTGCGGAGGTCAAAAGAAAAGAAAGTCCTGGCCCTAGTTCTAAGAGTTCCATACAGCATAGCCTCTTAGAGTTGCGAGCTATGATCTCGTCAGTAGCGGCATATATTGACAATGTGAACCGCAGGCTCAAAACTTTGGAAGTAGCTAATCTTAATAACCCAGCTGCTGATTCCAACATCCCTCTGCCTGTTGCCCAACCCAAACTAATTACCCTCGGTAATTCTAACCTTTTTTTTTTTTATTATTTTTTTTTTATTTATTTATTTTTTGTAGTGCAAAAGCTTTTAACAGTCGGTTGTGAGGTACCCCAAAGGCATTCCTCCAACTTATTATAGACAGTTGAACAGAGAGGTACATGAGAAAGCTAGCACAAATTTTATATTTAAAGTTAGTTGAGTATGAACATGATAGAAAACAAGCTTAGGTAACATCATGCTGGGTATCCCTGTTCAGTCGTTTGAGTGCACATCTACTGAGTGTATGATTAGAGTGGAGCAAATTGCTATGCTAGGGTGCACAGTGTGTATACATGCGAAGTACATTTCCCATTCGCATCACATATCCCCAGATAGCCTGGATCTGAGTGCATATTATTAGCGAATAGCGCTCAGATCCCACTGTAACGAAAATATACCCCAACACGCAGGATTTAAGCTAAACAAATGTCAGCACAGAGGGAAGGTAGTCTACCGGACCTTAGACTGGCCGGACTCGATGTAAAGGAGAGAGATACAGGAGTCAGGAGCGATCCGAGGTCAAGGGCACAAAGAGACAGCGTAAACTTGGACTAGCCGGGGTCTGGTACACAGAAAACAGCAAGCCGGCAAACAGAACAGATAAGGATAAAGAGATAACATAGTCAGAAACAAAGCCAAGGTCAAGTACGAAGGAACACAACTGAACACAACAAGCGCTAAAGGGAACTGAAACAGAAACCACGATAGGGCAAGGAACTAAGGGAAAAAGGTGAGTATATATACCTAAACATCTAATATGATTGGTCCCTGTCACATCCACGCCCCAAAAGGTAAGTGTATGGGGAGTGTGGCATGACAGGGACCAATGGGATGCCTTTTCCAATTTAGGCTCCCACTGTCCCTTTAAGAGCGCGCCCGAGACCCGCGGCGCGCTCTTAGAGTTAGGCGGGACACGTGTCCGCTTCTCGCGGTCACTGCCCGCCTTCCTGTTACAGCCGTCGGATGAGCCGCGTGCGGCTCGTGCAGCAGCAGGACCGTGCACGGCTCGAACTGAGGACCCCGGCCGGCCCCTGGAAAGCACCGCTACAGTACCCCCCCCTGAGGACACGTCCTCCGGGCGGGGAGGGCCAGGACTGGCAGGAAAACGAGAATGGAAAGAGCGCACAAGACGAGGAGCTTGAACCGCGTCAGCGGAAATCCAACTGTGCTCCTCAGGCCCATAGCCCTTCCAATGCACCAGGTACTGAAGTCGACCTCTAAGGAAGCGAGAGTCAAGAACAGCAGAAACTTCAAATTCCTCATGACCCTCCACAGAGACAGGAGGGGGAGGAGGAGTATGCCGGGCATAGCGGTTGCGTACGAAAGGCTTCAACAACGAGGTGTGAAAGACATTAGGAATACGCAGATTCTTAGGGAGACCCAAGGCATACGAAACAGGATTAACCTTATGCAGAATACGATAAGGACCAATAAAGCGGGGAGCCAATTTCATAGAAGGCACCCGGAGGCGAATGTTTCGCGTGGAAAGCAAAACCCTGTCCCCCACGACATAAGAAGGAGCCGCCCTGTGATGCTTGTCAGCCTGCACCTTCTGGCGAGCAGCGGAATCCACCAAAGAACTCTGAACCTGCTCCCAAGTATTACGCAAATTAGCCAAATGTTCATCCAGAACTGGCATGCCCTGTGAGGAGAAAGCAGCCGGAAGAACAACAGGATGTTGGCCATAGACAACGTAAAAAGGACTCTTGCCGGAAGAATCATGAGTAGCGTTATTCCGAGCAAACTCAGCCCAAGGAAGAAGGTCAAACCAATTGTTCTGATGGTGGGATACGAAACAACGAAGGTACTGCTCCAGAGATTGATTGGCACGTTCAGCAGCTCCATTAGACTGGGGGTGGTAAGCGGAAGAAAATGAGAGAGAAATACCCATTTCCGAACAAAAGGCTTTCCAGAACCTGGAAATAAATTGGCTACCCCTATCGGACACAATAGATACGGGAATGCCATGTAATCGAAACACCTCTCTGGCGAAAATAAGTGCTAGTTCCCTGGACGTGGGCAGCTTGTGAAGAGACACAAAGTGAGCCATCTTGGAAAACCGATCCACTATCATTAGGATAACTGTGTTACCATTCGAAGGGGGTAATTCAACAATAAAATCCATGGACAGGTTAGACCAAGGTCTCTCGGGAATGGGTAACGGATGCAACAGCCCACAAGGAACCCTACGAGAAGATTTCATACAGGCACAAGTAGTACAAGCACCTATATAGTCGGTGACATCCTTGCGTAAGGAATCCCACCAAAAATACCGAGAAACAGCTGACACCGTTTTGGAAATACCAGGATGTCCAGCAGTCTTAGTGTCATGATACAACGACAGAATCTCCCGTCTCTCGGGAACATCAACGAACAGTTTATCAGTAGGTCTCTCGCTAGGTACCATGCTTTGTTTCGCTTGTATGGCCTGCAAGAGGGACGAAGAAATAGACAAAATAGTGGTAGCTATTATCCTTTCTGGGGGAATTACAGGAGTAACATCAATCTCCTGTTTGTCAGTAGTTTCGAACTGTCTGGACAGAGCGTCTGCTTTAGTGTTGCGGTCACCTGGCCTATAGGTGATAATGTAATTGAAATGAGACAAAAACAGTGACCACCTAGCCTGCCTAGAAGACAATCTTTTAGCCTCACTAAGGTAGGATAGGTTCTTGTGATCCGTAAATATGAGGATAGGATCCTTAGTTCCTTCTAACAAATGTCTCCATTCTTTCAGTGCTAAAATAATAGCAAGGAGTTCGCGATTACCAACATCATAATTCTTTTCTGCTTTGGACATTTGTTTGGAGAAGAAGCCACAAAGATGCAATGGCTTTTCAGGTGACTCTCTTTGGGACAAGACAGCACCTACCCCGATACCAAAAGCATCAACTTCAAGAATATAGGGCAGTTTGGGGATAGGATGCTGTAAAATAGGTGCAGAAGCGAACGTAGTTTTAAGAAATTCAAAAGCCTGAAGTGCCTCGGGAGACCAGACACGAGTATTGCCATCCTTTTTTGTCATACGGGTGATAGGCGCTACAATAGAGGAAAAACCTTTAATAAAGCGCCTATAATAGTTAGAGAAACCAAGAAAACGCTGAATGGCTTTCAAACCTTGTGGTAGAGGCCATTCCATGACAGCAGAAAGCTTCTGGGGATCCATACGAAAACCTTTAGCAGAAATCAAATACCCCAAAAACTGGACTTCGGATTGGTCAAATAGACATTTTTCCAGTTTACAATAAAGACCATTAGCAAGAAGGGTCTTCAGAACTGTCGTAGCATGCCTGTGATGAGTGTGTAAATCTGTAGAGTATATTAATATGTCGTCCAAGTACACAATTACAAATGTGTGAATAAAGTCTCTTAAAACGTCATTGATAAATTCTTGAAATACTGCTGGGGCATTACATAGACCAAATGGCATAACAGTATACTCGTAATGGCCAGATCTAGTGTTGAATGCCGTTTTCCATTCGTTGTCTTTCTTAATACGTATTAAATTGTATGCACCTCTAAGATCCAATTTAGTGAATACAGTAGCATGTTTGAGCCTGTCAAATAATTCCGTGATTAGAGGTATAGGGTATGCATTTTTGATGGTGATTTTATTTAGACCTCTATAATCGATACATGGTCTTAAATCACCTTCTTTCTTTGATACAAAGAAGAACCCCGCTCCAGCCGGAGAAGAGGATCTCCTAATAAACCCCTTTTCTAATGATTCCTTAATATACTCCTCCATGACACGGTTTTCTTGAACAGATAAAGGGTTCACCCTGCCCTTTGGAGGTATTGTGCCAGGCAATAAATCGATAGCACAATCATAGGGTCTGTGAGGCGGTAATTTGTCAGCCTCCCTTTTATCAAAAACAGTTTTGAGAAATAAGTACTGAGGGGGTATAACAGTAGACAAAGGAGGAGTAGTAGGAACATTAATAGAATTCAAAGGGGTGACTTCAATAGTACAAGACTCATGGCAGGCATCGCTCCATGATTTTATTTGCCCTGACTCCCAATCGAAAATGGGATTGTGAGTACGTAACCATGGGTACCCTAACACGATGTGAGAAGAGGGAGATGTGATGACCTGGAACCGAATGGTTTCAAAGTGTAAAACCCCTGTATACATGTGTAATGGTACAGTTTCATGAGTAACAACTGGAGAACTTAATGGTCTACCATCTATGGTCTCAACGGCCAAGGATATCTCCTTCTCTCTGATGGGAATGTTGTTTTTCTTAACAAAACCCGAGTCCATGAAATTATCAGCTGCCCCGGTGTCAACCAAGGCTTGTATGTGCTCAGCTATGCAACCCTCTCCCATATACAAAGAAACCGGAAGAAGCAAACGGTTAGGAGGCAATTTAGGAGACTTAGATATCACACCCAAGGCCAGTAGGCCTTAGGTGCGAGAGTTTCCCGGAAGCACGGGGCATTCTTTTATCATATGGTCTCTCCTACCACAGTATAGGCAGAGTCCGTCCCTTCTCCTATGTAATTTTTCAGTTTCAGAGAGTTTGGCAACCCCTAATTGCATGGGTTCCTCCTCTGATACTTTGACAGGCTCAGCTTTATCAACTCTGGGGTTAATAGCTGTAACCAAACGTCTATTCCGGTTTTAGTATAGAGTCTGTCACGAATCCTGTTATCTATATCAATGAGGTAGTCAATAAGGTCCTCTAATGCAATAGGAAGCTCCCTAGCCGCTACCTCATCCAATATAGAGTCAGATAAACCTTCCATGAATGCAGTTGTTAGCCCATTGTTGGTCCAATCTACCTGTGAAGCAAGGGTACGAAACTGAATGGCATAGTCAGCAACAGACCTAGAACCCTGTTTAATTCTCATTAATGTTCTGGCGGCATTCTTTGACCTTTTAGTTGTGTCAAAAGTTCTACGAAAAGCCGTAAGGAAACTATTGAAATTATGCACCATAGGTCCATTAGCCTCCCAAATAGGATTTGCCCACTCAAGTGCTTTATCGGTAAGTTGGTGCATAAGGAACCCCACTTTAGACCTATCTGTGGGAAAGGAACGTGGATACATCTCAAAGTGGAATTCTATTTGATTAATGAAACCTCTGCATGTCTTAGAGTCCGCTCCATACCTAGGAGGAGGTGTTAAATGGGCCAAAGTATTAGGCAAAGCAGACACTTCAGGAAGATGAGGTGTAAGAGGGTTAGGTGTGGTTGCTGGAACAGTTCTAGATAAGAGCGTCTGGAGAGCCTGGGCTGTCTGATCCATACGGTGATCCTGCTCTACAAATCTAGCCTCATGAGAAGCCATCAGCTGCGCTAAATCTGCATGGTCCATGGCCCTATCGTAAAGTAACGAAAATATACCCCAACACGCAGGATTTAAGCTAAACAAATGTCAGCACAGAGGGAAGGTACGTCCAACGGACGTTAGAGTGGCCGGACTCGACGTAAAGGAGAGAGATACAGAGTCAGGAGCGATCCGAGGTCAAGGGCACAAAGAGACAGCGTAATCTTGGACTAGCCGGGGTCTGGTACACAGAAAACAGCAAGCCGGCAAACAGAACAGATAAGGATAAAGAGATAACGTAGTCAGAAACAAAGCCAAGGTCAAGTACGAAAGAACACAACTGAACACAACAAGCGCTAAAGGGAACTGAAACAGAAAGCACGATAGGGCAAGGAACTAAGAGAAAAAGGTGAGTATATATACCTAAACATCTAATATGATTGGTCCCTGTCACATCTACGCCCCCAAAAGGTAAGTGTATGGGGAGTGTGGCATGACAGGGACCAATGGGATGCCTTTTCCAATTTAGGCTCCCACTGTCCCTTTAAGAGCGCGCCCGAGACCCGCGGCGCGCTCTTAGAGTTAGGCGGGACACGTGTCCGCTTCTCGCGGTCACTGCCCGCCTTCCTGTTACAGCCGTCGGATGAGCCGCGCGCGGCTCGTGCAGCAGCAGGACCGCGCGCGTCTCGAACAGAGGACCCCGGCCAGCCCCTGGAAAGAGTAAGTACCGCTACACCCACACACATAGTTCAATCGCCATGGAGTCAAAGTTCTTACAGTCTTTCGGTATGCGATTGACTCCATGGGAAGGCTATCTGGGTTAAGTCCTTTCGTGTGTTTCAAAACTCCCGAACGGCCGGTGTTCGTATGCTTTCATGGAGGCAGCCAGGCGTTCCGTTGTTTCAGTGGTGTTCGGCAGAAAAAGTGTCAGTTTTTAGTTCCATGAAACTAGAGCCGAACACCGCTGGGCTTTCGCGTGTTTTAAAATGGCCGCTGCCTCGTGGGCGACATACGAACAATGACCACCCTGAATTCGGTTTAATTGAGAAGTGTCTGCGGTTAACCACAACATTCTAATTGAGATCAATAGATTAACCAGCAGCACACTTCTCTCCTGGGTGGCCATCCGTTCGGTAGTTTTGTTCGGGAAAAACAGTCATTCATATGGCTGGACTATAGGAAACAGCCATTTACACAAACGGGGCAGAAACATACGAATCCACCGCAATAAACAGACAGATGGTTCTGTCACAATGCAGTTAGTAGTTTAAACACAAAAGGGTAAGCAAATATTTCAGGCTGTGTTATGTTGTCAGGCGCGGTCGGGGGCAAAGGTGGCATTTGTCAGAGTCTCGCACTTGTCGGTCACCTTACCCCCATTCTCATCTTGATTGTCCCTTTGCAGAGCCAAAGTCCGATAATTTTAATGGGTCAGGAGAAAAAAATCATCTCAAGTCTCGCCTCTGGATGTCCGTAGGGCTCTAAGCAGTGTGGTTACCGCCTGTGTCCTGTGCGTGCTCTGAGCAACCCTGTAGGCTGCTCAGCCGATGCCCTTTAGTGTAGGCTGCAGGTGTATAAGTGTCTGTCTCCCTCGTTTGCCAGCACTCCATGTGTTAAGGCCTCCGGTTGTTCTGCTAGCCGGGCCCATCCCGAGGCCCACGTGCGTTGCTCACCGTTCCGGTGGGACTCGCTGACGCAGGCTGGGGTTCGGGGGTTGGTGAGGTCAGCATGGAGGTCAGAGGTCTGTGTGGTATACAGATCTGGTGTACTGGCTGGACTCGTCCTGGCGTGTATGGGAGTGAGTGCTGTCGCCTGGGGGACATGTTGCCTTTTCCTGCCATCCTGCCTTTCCAACGCCGTCAGGAGGCCGCCCTGGTTGTCCTCCCCCCCCCCCGTGTGGACCGGGATAACCCCCGCTGGTCCAGAGAGGGGGTAGCAGGGTGGTGCTTGATGCATGCTTGCGAGCAGTACCCTTGCCGGAAGATTGGCCACCTCCCCCAGGCATTAGGCTCCGTTCCAGTTTAGGCCTCGTGGCCGGTTCAAACTCTCATGTCGCGTTTAGATGCGAGATCGGTATCGGCAAGTTCCGTGCTGGGCCCCGCATTATTTCCCGGGCACCAGGCACTGCTGCCACTGCTTGGTAGTGTGGGATTAATGGT
Source organism: Pelobates cultripes (assembly GCA_933207985.1). Classification (NCBI taxonomy): domain Eukaryota; kingdom Metazoa; phylum Chordata; class Amphibia; order Anura; family Pelobatidae; genus Pelobates; species Pelobates cultripes. Next base: position 154,444,800 of record OW240912.1, read on the forward strand.
TTTGTGCCCGCTGGTGCCGGAGCTTTCAGAGAGTGTGTCCGGCCATCTTGGCAGTCAGGCCCCGCCCCCAGTACTAACCTTTCTTAAACACAGACTAGACTCATTACTAGACCTACTAATATTGTTAACACTGCCCATCTAGTACCTCTGAATTTAAGAAAGGATATTTTAGAGGGTAAAGATGTTAATCTGGTGTCTTTGTTAATTGAGTTCCCAGGATGTTCTAGAAAATAAGTCATATTCGTTTGGGGATCTCTCAGTTGTAATGAGAGCTAGGGACCCCAGATTCAATAAGACATTATCGATTCCAGAATTTGCCTTGACATTTGGGCTTTTTAGGGATGTGATATGTTCTAGTCAACCTCATCAAAGGGAGGAGTTGGATTTGTACTTGCATAAGCTGGTAGACCTTGGGCACAAATAAGGTAATTTTGCGTTTTTCGAATATCACAAGTGATTTTCAGCAAAAGCAGCAGTGGCATTGGCTCAGTTTAATGTACACACAGACTGGATCCAACTTGATACAGACATTTTGTAGACATTTTGCCAAGCTTAAGGCCCCTTTGTGGTCATTTTGTGCTTCATCTACGCACTCCACTAACTTGTTCTCACATGATCTTAACATGTAAAGCTTGGAGGAAAGACGTGGATATGATAGAAACATTTAAATACATAAAGGGAATCCACAGTTAAGGAGGAGACTATATTTAAAATAAGAAAAACTACCATAACAAGAGGACAAAGTCTTAAATTAGAGGGGCAAAGTTTTAAAAATAATTTCAGGAAGTATTACTTTACTGAGAGGGTAATGGATGCATGGAATAGCCTTCCAGCTGAAGTTAACACAATGAAGGTGTTTAAGCATGCGTGGGATAGGCATAAAGCTATCCTAGCTATAAGGTAAGGGCAGGGACTAATGAAAGTATTAAGAAAATTGGGCAGACTAGATGGGCCAAATGGTTCTTATCTTCCGTCACATTCTTTGTTTCTATATTACTTTGCAACAAAACTTACATTTGGCTCCAAAAACAACCCTAAACTGTTTGATGTATTTTCAGATAGGTTATGTTGCCTTCTTCTGAATAGGTGCAGGTGCCCAGTAGTCATCCACTACCTGGATAATTTTCTTACTATTTAAAATGACAACTCCTCACCGGTCAGTATGAACCAGTGCCTGTTGCACTTGAAAAAACAGAAGGCCCCTGTAAGGATATTACATTCTGAGGCATTCATTTAAATTCTAAGACAACAACGCAAGTTTGCCAAGGGAAAAAATTGTCAAGATACTTGATGATTTTAAGGTTTGTTTACATCAAGGATCCTGTACTAGGAAGGAATTGTTCTCACTCCTAGGTTCTCTCAATTTTGCAATGAGGGTTATCCCACAAGGCCGTTTATTTATTTCACGATTACAACATTTACTACATGGTCTCCCAGGTGATGATTCTAGGATTTCTGTAGACAGTCAACCTAGAGCTGATTTGTCAATGTGGCAACTTTTTCTATCATCCTGGAATGGTAGATCCTCATTTATTCACCCTGTGGTGAAAGTAACCTTGCCACTTGTACTTGGAGGGGCCTGCTTGCAGCCTGCCCACAGACTATGGGCCTGCAGGTAAACATGTAAAAGACTACCAAACTTGACTGACTGTTAGCACTGATTTCCTGATGAAATTCCTGAACCCCTGAACCGATGTGGGTGATTTTTGGATATGTTGTTCACCCAGATCGGTGCTATCAGGGGATGTTTATGGGGTTTTATGTGTTTTAAGGTACTTTTTGAGGTTTCATAAAATTGTGTGTTTTTCTGTGCTTGGAGATAATTGGGTTAGATTAGTTCCTGATTTAAATATCTCCCAAGCACAGAGGATGGATTCTATTGTTTGTGTATGGAAGTGTCTCATTGTTTTTATTGGTTTATTCACTTTGTGTCCCAGTGCCCAACAGGTCCACCTAGGTGTCACCCTTGTTGGGAAACTTGCATAAAAGACCAGTGTGCCTGCATTAAAATTCTGTTCCTGCTTACTCTCAACATGGAGTCTCATCTCATGTGTGGGGGAAACGGCTGTATCTATCCAGGGGTTTGCTAAATCACTATACTCCCCAGGAATTATAATCACTAGCTCTTACAAGAGCTGTTTCTTGCTACGCTATCAGGGAGTATGAGAGGTCTGCCCACTGGAAGCTGGATCACGGTCTTGGGTCCAGGGTGGGTGAAGGACGGCGAGACCCCGGCGCAGCTGCATGGAAGTGGGGTCTGCAGTGCTTATGGTGTCTGGTGGAGTGCGGGAATTCCTTTGGTCCGTCACACACCCCATTTCCGACAACTCCCCTGTGGTTTGGTCAGACGCTGCAAGTACCATCGGTCACGCAGCCATATTTGGGGATGAGTGGGGCCACGAAAGATGGCCGAAACTCAATTGGCAAATTTTACAAATTCCTCTGCTCCGATATCCTCCAAGTAAAATCTTCTGAGATAAAATTAGCAAGGTCCAATTGAGGCAAAAACTAGTTTTATTAGAAAACAAGATGATAAAACAAAAATGTAATATAAAACACAAATGCGTTTCACCTATAATCAGGCTTTATCAAACCACACTTATTGATTTAAATTACATTTTTGTTTTACTATCTTGTTTTCTAATAAGATAGTAAACACCCAGCACTCCCAAGCAACCAAGTCCTGCTGAATCTTCAGAGCAGAGACTGGGCCCCTTAAAACAGCATTAACACCCAGCACTCCCAAGCAACCAAGTCCTGCTGAATCTTCAGAGCAGAGACTGGGCCCCTTAAAACAGCATTAACACCCAGCACTCCCAAGCAACCAAGTCCTGCTGAATCTTCAGAGCAGAGACTGGGCCCCTTAAAACAGCATTAACACCCAGCACTCCCAAGCAACCAAGTCCTGCTGAATCTTCAGAGCAGAGGTATTATCTCTGGAAGATCAACTCAAGAATACCTGCATTACTGTTTCCTTTAAACTCTTATTTTCAAACGGTGTTCTATTCCATCTCCCTCCCTATACTATCACTACTCAATTGATAACTATATCTCCCATCCTGATCTTCTGTTTTTGTTTTTCTTAAGGCTGGTATGATCATGTCAATTTATGTTCATTCTCTTAGACTCTTTGTTAATTGTTTGTTTGTTTAGCTAGTGTTACTACTCTCACTGATAATATAGTAAATTTATGTTCATGGTTTATGACTTTCACCTATCTGATCCTTCCTATCTTTTTATCCCAAATGTTCTCTCCTTTTAGTTTTTCATCTCTAATTAATTACCTCAATAGCCCCATGTCTCCCCACCCATAACAGTGTGTTTTATTTCATTTTTTTTTTCTAACCTCAGACCTTATATTTCAGACTGGGCCCCTTAAAACAGCATTAACACCCAGCACTCCCAAGCAACCAAGTCCTGCTGAATCTTCAGAGCAGAGGTATTATCTCTGGAAGATTGCCCACCCACCCCATCGTCATCAACTTATTTATAGATAGTGCACATCAGCAGGTTTCCATAACACACCAATCAAGTCATTAAACCACTCCTCACCTGAATTCATTTAACACACTGCATCCTTACAATGGTTTAAACACTTATTGATATTGTTATTGATATTGTGTGTTTGTATATATGGTCTACATATATATATAATACACATTTTCTCTAATGTTCTCCCTTCTATTTTTCACATTAACACTAACTTCTGTCATTACTAAAATATCCCTATCCTTTCACTCACCTGTCCCTGGCAACACCATCATCATTACTTCCACCTTACTTCCCTCCCCTCTCTATTCATCCCATGCACTCTACACATACCTTTCCAGCCTATCTCCACCAACTCTTTCCAAATCCTCCACATACATACCCTCCTACAAAACTTTCAAATCCTACTCCCACCTTCACTTCCTTTCTATCCTTCTGCTCCTAGCAGCTGGTGATGTCTCTCCAAACCCCGGTCCCCTCTCAACAAACTCAGCACGTACTAACCCAAGGATCCACACTAATCTCATACCCATCTCTTGTTCCTCTAAATCCTCCTTCAATACTGCCCTCTGGAATGCATGCTCTGTTTGCAATATAACTAAATCCACTGCGGTCCATGACTACTTCATCTCTCGTTCAATAGATTTACTAGCCTTAACAGAAACCTGGCTCTCCCCCTCTGACACTGCCACCCCTGCATCTTTGTCCTTCGGTGGTCTCCAACTTACCCACACCCCAAGAAACTTTGAATGTAAAGGTGGTGGTGTTGGGTTTCTCCTCTCCCCTCACTGCTCTTTTAAACCTCTTCCCACCCCCCCTTCCCTCTCTTTCCCATCATTTGAAATACACTCAATTCGCCTTTTCAAACCCTTCGCTGCTAACATTGCTGTTATTTACCGTCCCCCTGGTTCCCCTCTTCTCTTCCTTGACCATTTTGCTGCCTGGCTACCCTATTTCCTCTCTTCTAACATCCCATCCCTAATTCTCGGGGACTTCAATATTCCTATAAACCCACCTTTGACCTCTGCAGCCAATAAACTACTTTCAATTACTTCCTCCCTCGGGCTATCACAGTGGGCAAATTCTCCCACCCATTCAGCTGGCAATACCCTTGACCTAATCTTCACTTATGCATGTACGGTATCTAATATCTGCAACACTCCTTATCCTCTCTCTGATCACCACCTCTTATCGTTTGCGCTCACGTACCCCCTCACCCAACAACCTCCGCCTAACCAGCCTCAACTCAGGAGGGACCTTAATTCTCTTGATCTCCAACAGTTGTCAGCTGACATTGATTCACAACTGCTGTCCATCCCTTCCCTATCCTATCCTTCACTGGCCATCTCCATATATAACTCTACTCTTACATCTGCCTTGAACACTGCAGCGCCACTCCAAACAAGCACCTCAAGGAGGACCCGCCCCCAACCGTGGCATACTAAATCAACGCGCTACCTGCAAAGATGCTCCCGGTGTGCTGAACGCTCCTGGAGGAAGTCTCGCACCCAGTCAGACTTTCTCCATTATAGATTCATACTGTGTTCATACAGTGCAGCCCTTGCCCTTGCCAAACAGTCCTATTTTTCCTCTCTCATTAGTTCATGTTCCCGCAACCCCAGGCGTCTCTTTGACACCTTTAATTCTCTTCTTCGCCCCGCTGTGGCCACCCCCCAAACCAACCTTACTGCTGATAACTTTGCATGTTACTTCACTGACAAAATTGAACAGCTAAGGAAAGAATTCTCCCCTCCTTGCCTTTCTGTTTCTCAATCACACATTGATCATGCCTTTCCTACCCTTCAGACATTCTCCCCAGCCACTGACCAAGAGGTGGCTGCTCTTCTTTGCTCCTCTCGCCCCACCACTTGCCCGCTCGATCCTGTCCCGTCTCACCTTATCAGATCTCTCTCCGCTTGTCTCGTGCCTTCTCTAACACACATCTTCAACTGCTCGCTCTCTTCTGGCATCGTCCCTGCTGACCTTAAACATGCCACTGTAGTACCTATACTAAAAAAACCATCCCTCGACCCGTCCACCCCCTCTAACTACCGTCCCATATCCCTGCTCCCTTTTTCCTCAAAGCTTCTGGAAAGACTTGTCTTTACCCGTGTGTCTCATTTCCTCAATTCCAACTCTCTCCTTGACCCCCTTCAATCTGGCTTCCGCCCTCTCCACTCTACAGAGACTGCCCTTATCAAAGTTACTAACGACCTAATCGCAGCTAAATCCAAAGGCCACTACTCCATACTAATTCTTCTTGACCTCTCGGCGGCCTTTGACACCGTTGATCATGCTCTCCTTCTTCATACTCTGCAATCGCTTGGTCTCTGTGACTCTGTCCTTTCGTGGTTTTCCTCTTATCTCTCCCAACGCTCATTCAGTGTCTCTTTTTCTAATAATACCTCCTCCCCTCGCCCTGTCTTGGTTGGAGTCCCCCAAGGCTCCGTCCTTGGTCCCCTTCTATTTTCTCTTTAT
>OW240912.1:154450866-154461115 GCA_933207985.1 Pelobates cultripes
TAGTGTGTATATAGTGTGTGTAGGTGCAGAGGTGTAGTGTTATGTATAGGGGTATAGTGTGTATATAGTGTGTGTAGGTGCAGAGGTGTAGTGTTATGTATGGGGGTATAGTGTGTATATAGTGTGTGTGTAGGTGCAGGGGGTGTAGTGTTATGTATAGGGGTATAGTGTGTAGTAGCAGGGGGTGTAGTGTTATGTATAGGGGTATAATGTGTAGGTGCAGGGGGTGTAGTGTTATGTATAGGGTATAGTGTGTAGGGTGTATATAGTGTGTTTAGGTGCAGGGGGTGTAGTGTTATGTATAGGGGTATAGTGTGTAGTGTGTATATAGTGTGTGTAGGTGCAGGGGGTGTAGTGTGTATATAGTGTGTGTAGGATTACAGAGGTGTAGTGTTATGTATGGGGTATAGTGTGTATATAGTGTGTGTGTGAGTGCAGAAGGTGTAGTGTGTATATAGGGGGTATAGTGTGTATATAGTGTGTGCAGGTGCAGGGGGTGTAGTGTTATGTATAGGGGGTATAGTGTGTAGTAGCAGGGGGTGTAGTGTTATGTATAGGGGTATAATGTGTAGGTGCAGGGGGTGTAGTGTTATGTATAGGGGTATAGTGTGTAGTGTGTATATAGTGTGTGTAGGTGCAGAGGTGTAGTGTTATGTATGGGGGTATAGTGTGTATATAGTGTGTGTAGGTGCAGAGGTGTAGTGTTATGTATGGGGGTATAGTGTGTATATAGTGTGTATATAGTGTGTGTAGGTGCAGGGGGTGTAGTGTTATGTATAGGGAGTATAGTGTGTAGGTGCAGGGGGTGTAGTGTTATGTATATGGATATAGTGTGTAGGGGGTGTATATAAGGTGTATAGTGTGTGTAGGTGCAGTGTGTATATAGGGTGTAGTGAGTAAGTGGTGGGGTATAGTTTATGTATATATTTTGAGTGTTTCATTATTTAAATAAAATAAAAAAATAAAATAAACTTACTTCCCTTTCCCTTTGTTACCTTATTACTTTGCGGGGGGGAGAGGGAGCACGCTGCTGATCATCCCTGGTGATCCAGTGGGCTAGTGATGTGGTCTGTACCTCCTCAGGGTACAGACCATGCCTTTCTCTCGCGAGAGCTGGAGTTTCAGAGCGTTGCCGCGGGTTACCATGGCAACGCTCTGAAAATATCAGCGATCGCGAGAGGGCTGCCCTGCGTGCAGCCTGGAGGCTGTTTGCTCCGTATCCAAATGGAATGGAGCTCTTCAGAGCCTCTCTCGCCGGCAATCTGTTGTGCTTGAGCCGGCAGGGGAGATATTTTGATCTTCCCTGCCGGCCTCGATCCATGCGTGGCGCACGGGATTAGGGTGTGCCCAGGCACACCCGGCACACCCCGTGCGCACGCCTATGAGCCTCAGTGCCTCTATCCACAACACCACTATCCTCAGTGACTCTCTCTACAACACCACTAGTCTTAGTGCCTCTCTCCACAACACCACCAGCCTCAGTGCCTCTCTCCACAACACCACTAGCCTCAGTGCCTCTCTCCACAACACCACTATCCTCAGTGACTCTCTCTACAACACCACTAGTCTTAGTGCCTCTCTCTACAACACCACTAGTCTTAGTGCCTCTCTCCACAACACCACTAGCCTCAGTGCCTCTCTCCACAACACCACTAGCCTCGGTGCCTCTCTCCACAACACCACTAGCCTCGGTGCCTCTCTCCACAACACCATTACACTCTGAAAGTGCAGAAAATGAATTATGAAGAGCAACAGACTGTGCAAAATGCCTTTTATCCACAACTCTAAGTCTGCCAGATCCTACAGTAATCCATCTGCCTTTCCTAGCATGTCTCTGCGGCAGTGGCTTTGCAGCAGTTCCAGTCTGAGTTTCTACACCAGATAATTTACAAATCTCAGACTTCAAAAATACAATCTCCTGCCACAAGATAGAGAACTGTCTACAGATTAGACAACAACCAAACCTCCAAAAAGTGGAACGTGAAACAAATGCATAGCAATTGTAACACTGAACTAAGCCTGCCATTCCAATTATGAGAATAATTTAAATCTAAAAAATCTTAACTTTTTTCTTTATCCTCCTGAATACATCAGATTACCTCCAGAATATCTCCAACTAGACACTTAGAAACAGCACTTGGAAGTAGCACCAAGCTATATTAGACAAGCTAATGAGACCAAGCCTTATATAACTCCTTAAATCACCGCCCACTAGGAATGTTTAACACCTGGGTGGGCCTCTGCTTATTTGCAAACAATAGCTAATTAACCAGCAATCAACAGCAAGTAACTAGCTTAATCAAATCAAATGCCTTATAATTACCAACAGGAATTCAAACCTTGGGCAATCAGTAACCTTTTCCTACAGATGAATCTTACCTGTAACAGTAGAAAAGAAAGCTCTTAGCACAACTCCTAGACAGTTGAAGCTTCTGTAAAACTCTCCAGAATATCTCCAACTAGACACTTAGAAACAGCACTTGCAAGTAGCACCAAGCTTTCCTGTTCCTCCCTGCCCTGTTGTGGTCTTTGCTTGCTAGTATTGCTACTTACCTTGTGTTTCTGGTTACGTACTCTCTGGCTTGTTTATCCGACTTTGTGACTTTCTCCTACCCTTTGACCTCGGCTTGTTTCACGTTATTCTGTCTTCTGGTTCCCCTTACTCGGCTTGTTTCCTGACTATTCTGTGTGTGCTTAGCCCGGCCACTCTAAGGTCCGGTATGGCACCTTTTGTGTGTGTGTGTGTGTGCCAGCGTGTTGGGTTCCCCGAATCGTGACACTCCCCCCCTCCAATTTCCTTCTCTCTCCCCCCTCCCAATTTTTCTTTATCCCCCTCTCCCAATCTTTCTTTATCCCCCCCTCCAATTTCCTTCCCTCATCACAATTTCCTTCTCCCCCCTCCCAATTTCTTTCTTTATCCCCCCTCGCCAATTTCCCCCCTCCCACCTCCTATCCCCCACCTCCTTATTCCCCATCTCTCCTTATTCCACCTTCCCAATCTCTTTCTTATTCCACTCACCTCCTATTCCTTCTTCCCCATCTCTCCTTATTCCACCTCTACTTCCTCCTTATTCCACCCCCTACTTCCTTATTCCAATTTCCATCTCTCATACCTCCCCACCCCCATCTCTCATTATTCCACCTCCCATCTCTCATTATTCCACACACCCCTCATCTTCCTATTCTACACCCCCATCTCCTATTCCACACCCCCCATCTCTCCTTATTCCACCCCACACCCCCACCACCTCAGTTGTAGGGTGGCCGAGCCCAGTATGGTCCGCGGATACAGGGAGCTTTTGTTTCCTGTACCCGCGGACCATACTGGGCTCGGCCACGCTAAGAGGGAGTGACAGGAGGGAGCGCTGAGCGCTTCCCTCCTGTCAGCCCCTCTCCTCACGCTGCGCCTGGGCAGGCAAAGCTGCAGCCGCCCGAGGCTCCCTGCAGAGCGCTCGGGCGGCTGCAGCAGGAGGGGGGCCAGCGCCCCCTCCCAAGGCACCCCCCACCCTGCTGGCACCCGGGGCAGACCGCCCCCCCGTCCTCCCCTTAGTACGCCACTGCTTAGGTTTCTCTCCCGTCGAAAGCACATCATTGGGGGATTGTGAAATTCTTTTGGCAGAGTGGATTCATTGGACAGAATCCGCAGGTTGGATGTCACAGAGGCTTTAATCTTTGGTGTTACAGTGGTATAAGTAATAGGAAATACCATTCTGTAACTATTATTTTCTTTCAGTTCTGTTGTAGAATGGCATCTGTTCCATGCCTGTTGTAGTGTGTGGTCCTTGTAACCTATGTCCTTGAATTTCTTCCACATCTCCCCTATTTGTTGTTGAGCTACCTTGGGGTTTGAGTTGTTCCTGATGACACATAAGAATTGTGAATATGGGAGAGACGCCTTGAGGTATTGTGAGTGGAAACTGTCTGCATGGAATAGTGTGTTTCTGTCTGTTGGCTTAGTGTACAGACTGTATGCCAATTTTTGGCCCTGTCTTCGTATGTGTACATCAAGGAAGTCCACACATTCAGTATTTGTAGTTATGGTTAGTTGAATAGGTGTGTTCATTGTATTGATTTTTAATGATGATGTTGATTGAGTTCACATCCCCTTTCTAAATAATAAGCATGTCATCAATGAAGCGACGGTACAGAATTATGTTTTCTATATATGGTGCTAAGAGGTGTTGTCGTTCAAAGCAGTACATGTATCCATTGGCATAATTCGGTGTAATGGCTGCCCCCATTGACGTGCCCGAAATCTGTTGAAACCAGCTTTGCTCAAACCTGAAATGATTAAAGGACCACTATAGTGCCAGGAAAACATACTCGTTTTCCTGGCACTATAGTTCCCTGAGGGTGCCCCCACACTCAGGGACCCCCTCCTGCCCGGCTCTGGAAAGGGGAAAGGGGTTAAAACTTACCTTTTTCCAGCCCCGGGGCGGAGAGCTCTCCTCCTTCTCTCCTCCTCCGTTCCGCCCCGTCGGCTGAATGCGCACGCGCGGCAAGACTTTAGCCAGATTTGTGGATATATATACCCTGCTTCATATCCACGCTGTACAATATTAGATATTTTGTGCATGATTTGAGCGGTTGGCTCTGCTTGTAGTTTGGTGTATGTATTAGTATCTTCAAGCTGTGATAGGATCTCCATCCTGTAGTCTTTTTAGTCCAATAATATGATACTGCCTCCTTTGTCTGTTGGTCTGATGATTATGTTCTTGTCATTGGCTGATCTCTCTTTCTTTTTTTGAGATGTTAGAATGATGGTATTGTTTTGTTTCAGTAAGTTTGTTAGTTTCATATTGCACGAAATGTGCAATATGAAACCAACAAACTTACTGAAACTAAAAAGGTTTTGATTGAGGCATTAGATGTACCAGGGTCAAATTTGCTTCTAGCTCTGAATTGGTTTGACACTGTTTCAGGATTCTGAGTAGTCCCTTTGAAAAATTCTTTCAATCTCAACATTCTACCAAACTTGTGCAATTCAATTTCATTGTTGAAGGAATTAGGATAATTAGTAGGTACATATGAACGTCCTTTCATCAGCAGTGGTTGTTCTTCTGGCTTGTGATTTCTTGATGATAAATTGAAAATGGGTATCATCTTGGTTGTCTCAGAGATTTGTATTTTACTCCAATGGGTTCTGCCCTTCTGGCTGCACCTGTACCTTCTGCTTCTCGTCTTGTTGTCAGTCTCGTGTGAACCCTGGAAGTGGCTCCTGCATCCTCGTCTAAAAAAGCCTCTGTTGTACCTGGTTCACTGAAATATTGTTCAGATTCTGATGTCGATTCACCTGACGTACGATCTATGGTGAATTGCCTTGGTTTTCTAATAGGTTTTCTGCGCCGTGCAAATCGAGGTCTGTCGGTTTGTCTGCTTAACCATTTGTATACTCGATGCTCTTTGTAATCAATTTCCACTTTATCTTGCTTCTCATGTTTAAAGCGTACTAAGTTGGTTTTATATGATTTGACATTCTGTTTTAGTTTAAGTATTGTGGGAGCTGATTCCACTGCAGAACGTATCAGGGCTTGTTTAGACTTTAGTTCTGTCATCTTCCATCTTACTGCAATAAGATCTTCTTTAACGTCTTCAATTATTACTAGCATTAGATCCAATGACCATTTGTTTAAGACTGAGATCCACTTTATGCAGACCTTTGGTTTGCTGTTCCTTGTGGTATCTGTAGTTTGTGGTGATACTGTGAGAGAAAAAGGCCATGTAGGTCTAGATCTGTCTCTCTTTTTCTCAGTCTTAGTAGCTCATGATAAATATCCTTGAGTGAAGTAGTATTGGGAAGATCAGTGGTTGTAGTTTGCCATCTGATTCTTACTGCACCCTCCTCTGAATACTGAAATATTTCAGCTTACTCAGCTAGCCCCCCTGCTAGTGAGATGAAATCTTCCATAGATAGAGTAAATTAATAGTATGTAATTTTCAGAAAAATAATAGGTAAAAATAAAATAAGCTTCCTCTAATCAAGTGATATAGAGGTGTATGCAAAAAAATGCCAGAATTCACTTACAATAGTTGAAACAGTCTTTTTCCAAAGTAAGTAGATACTGCAGGGTTCCTGCTTGTGGAGTCCATATAATAGAAAATTCCAATATGCTTGCACTCCAGGTGTAAATGACAATATTGCCCGGTGCAAATCCAGCAAATTTTGTAGGTATCCAAGTAAATGGAATGCACTCCAGGGTCTTTTGAAGTTGTAATAAAATATAACTTTAAATTCATCAGGATGGCAAATATGACATTATAGGCATAGAAAAGCAATATATATCCAAATAAATTAAATGCTCACCAATATCATGTGTGTCTTGTGCAGTAACCACAAGATTTTAGAGTAAGGAATATACCCACTATTGGAGCAGTTTGAATTTACTTCACCAAGATTCCAGAGTGCTCTCTACTAGGTATTTATATTACACACACACATATATATATATACATATATATATATATATATATATATATATATAAACAAAAATAAATAAAGAATAAATAAATAAAAATAATAATAAATATGAAATAAAAAAATAAAATAATAATGCTAATAATAATAAAAATAAATAAATATGAAAAACTAAGAATAAAAATAGCAAAATTGTAATGAATAAATAACAGAATAGGGATAAAAATACAAATGGAGGGGGGCGGAGATGGTAGCCATACCGAGAGGACGCATATGCCTCGAGCTCCGAGAGAAACTCACTCAAACAACCATAAAAACGAGGAAAAACGTACTTTCTCAACGCAAATATCAGCAGCCAAACCCCCCTCTACAGCTGACATTGGAGAACTACTGCGGAGGCCCCAAAACTTCCAGAGGCCCGACATGGCGCCACAACTGGAGGGCCTGTACCACTCGTTCAGCGAGACCACCGAATCGGAAGAGGAAGACTATGGCACTGGAGCAGTGGGCAGACCGATCCAGTCACCCACGAAACCTAGCCTCACTGAGGAAAAGCTCAAGGTCATACTGGGAGAGCTGCGCCGCAACATAGCAGCCGACATCGGAGTCTTCCGCGACAAGATCAGTGGAGTGGTGGCCCGTCTGCAAAACGCGGAGCTAAACACAGCCGCACAAGAATCCCATCTGGAATTGGTGGAACAACAAATTCTCACACCTGCAAAAGACACAAAAACAACACCAAGTCAACATGGCAGCACTTGAAGACAAAAGACGCGGGAAGAACGTCAAAATTCGAGGCCTACCATAAGAGGTAGAAACCACAGAGCTGCCGCACCTAATCCGCAGACTGCTCAACACGTTATTCACACCCAAAGGGATGCCGCTGGATAGCTGCTTCCGTATCTCCGGTCGGCAAGCCAGCAAACCGGGGAGGGGGAACGATGTAATCGTCAGATTCCAACAAGGCAGAGATCCCCAAACATTCATGGCAGCCGTGCGCAGTAAGTCTCTTTTCCACTTTGAAAGCCACTCTCTGACCTTTTACCCCGATTTGTCCAAGGCCACTGGAGATGGTCCTTGCGACCCCTGACTACAGAACTCATAGCACACAACATACCCTACCGCTGGGGCTCCCCCAGAACCTTGATTATAACCAGTGACACTGGCACCCTTAAAATATACGAAGCTACTGAAATACCTGACACCCTACAACAACTCGCACTGGGAAGACAAGGGCCGGGTCCCGCAGATTCCAACAAGCTGCCGACGACTACAGCCTGGAACCCCGCCACAGCGTGACCCTTTATACCAGCGGCCCAACGAGGAGAAACAGCATCTGCCTTGGTGCCATGAATTCCCTGACCACAGACCTTAGACTCGGGCTCTAACCACAAGCCTTTATAAGTAACGTTCCATGTTTATGTTTTATGTTTTTATCTTAAAGCTGGTTACCAACGACCTTTGGCATATTTCTATGTCCTCTCAAAAGCTGTAGGTACACACTGCAGTACTACTACCCGTTCTCCACCCCCACCCCCTCCCCTTTCTATTTCATGAAAAACAACCGATATTACAGACCTAAGTGTCAGTGAAAGGGGACACAGGTCTCTCTAATCCACTTCTACTTTAATAGCCCTGGTTCAACCTAACGACCAAGAGGCGACTGTTGCGCCCTGCCCCATAAAAACCCCACAAACATATAAAAAGTGCTGTGTTATTGAAGCCATTAACTGTATACCTATTAAACAAAGAATTAAAAAAAATAAAAAATAAAAATGGAAGAGAAAATAAGAAAAAATGGGGTGAAAAAATGAAAAAGTTAAAATGATAGAAAATATAAAACTGGCATGTTTCCAATATGCTAGGTAACAATTCATCCATATGTGACTATGTGAAGGATTCCCATTCATATAAAACAGAAACAAGACAAGAGGGGGAGAATTAGATTAAACCAGCCAAATCAATGTCTATGTTTAGATCTAACTGGAGTGTTTTTAGATTAAAGATCTATTGTGCTTTTTTTTTTTTTTTTAGCAAGCTCCAATGATATATTGCCTACTCTCCAATTGCTGACCACCTGGTCTAAAAATTTGGACATGTATTACAGTGTCTAGGGACACTGTGATAAGTTTTCTTTTTTCTGTATATTTTTAAAATGCTCCTGTATTCTAACACGCAAAATACATTTTGTCATTTTAAGTGTCGTCTTTGGACGAGACTTCCCAGAGACAAAGGCCCAAATGGAGATACGATGACTCCCAATGGGAGACATATAAGTTGGCAAAGCTCGGGGCGAATCTTGTCCACATGGTGACGCCACACAGTTGTAAAAAGAAAATCGTATCGAACCAAAAATAATTCCTGGTATGGACAAGCTCAATACTCAATTTTGCTACTATTTTTATTCTATTATTTTTCCATATTTATTAATTTTTATTATTATTATTATTATGAGCATAATTATTTTTCTTTATTATTATTTTTATTTATTCATTATTTATTTTTATATTTATTTTTATTCTTATTTTTAGTATTATTTATTTTATTTGTATTTATTTACCATTTTCTTTTATTCTCATCTTTATTTCATATTTATTTCTATATATATATATATATATATATGTAAGTTTATTTGTAATTGTCCTATTTATAGTTAAATCCCCTTTCATAATATTGTAAAGCGCTACGGAATCTGTTGGCGCTATATAAATGGCAATAATAATAATAATAATAATAATAATAATAATATATATATATATTCCCACATCATTTTTTTACTTATTTATTTATTTTTATATTTATTTTCATTTATTATTTTTCATTTTTTTTATATTTCGATTTTTCATCCTTTTTTCTTTTCTTTTTTCCTTTTTTTTCTTTCTATTTTTCTTATTTTATGCAGGATGCCTGTTAGTAATCCATCCATGGGATTTCGTTTGAATTTGTATGTGTTTATTTGCTTGAATCCGAACACACATTTTATGTATGTGTGACTTCGGTTTCGCATACATAGGATTTTGCATACGTTCGCAATAATTGATGTTATTTGTTTGAAGCCGAAAGGAGATGGTACGCATGTGCGACTTTGATTCGCACCTGCGTTTGCGTGAATTCTCACCCGTTCGTTAGACGGATGATATCAGGTCATAGGAAGTGAACAGTATGTTCCATGTTGGAACACATCCGACCGCCAGCTGATCCGAGGTCTGAAATTAAGAGCCATATATAAACGGAAAAGTCACTGCAGTGTCCCAGACTTTGGGACCTTTTTTTATTTTGTTTATATTTTAGAATATATTTTGTTTTACTGGTAGCTGTTCCTGCTCACTCCATCTAGCTCATTTAGAGGTCCACCTCAGGTGGAGATATGCTTGGATGCACTGCCTTCTTGTAAGTGCAATTTTAATCATTAAAAGTGTTATTTTAATAGTATCACGCTATTGGCTCTTCTCTTCATGACCTACAGCTACAGATTGAAGCACAGTCATGTGGATTTTTACCCCTTTTGGGGAGACAAGCCTGCATACTTCTACTTCTCGTGAGTGCTCTCACTTCCCCCCTCCCCTTTCCCTTGTATCTACTGTATTACACTATGTATAGTTTATTGTTTTTTCAAATCTGTGATATTAAATTGTCATATCTTATACAAGGTAGTATCTATAAGTATAATTCACACATAGCTTGGAGCTTGTCTTCTAATACTTTGTATAAGTGTTTGCTTGTCTTTAAGGTTAAAGACAAACTCAGAGTCAGGAACAAAGCCAAGGTCAATACCAGAATATAACACAAAAAAATCAACGAACTCACTAAAGGGTAATGGGAACAAAACCACAA
>OW240912.1:154462977-154482596 GCA_933207985.1 Pelobates cultripes
CCGCCGCTGCCACCAATTGTTACGATTGCTCCCCCGGTCTAGCAGGGGGGTTGATCGCTTGGATGTCGTGGTTCCCGCTGTAGAGAGTCGAACGGAGGTCCTTCGGTAATAAGCTGCAAGTGTAGAATATCCCAAACACGGTATAAGCATCAATATCCCGGATCCCTACAACAAGAGTCGAGGCTGCAAGTTGAGGGTCAAAACGAACTGGCTTTACTGGAACACAACATGGCAATTTATGCGATTCCTCAGGTCCAAGGACAGCCCCCTGTGGACCTGATGGAATACAGGTACAGTACAAACAGGTAACCAATCACAATACAGTGTATCATTTGAATTAGTACCCGCCCAGCTTGGAGATAATGAGGCCTACGGTTATACAATCTAATTATCTCCAAGTGCACAAAAGACCACGTTTTATCATGTCCCAGAAAACTGTATAAAAATCCATAACTTTAACATTAATAGAGGAAAACAGCTCATTCTACCATTCATTTAATAGCTCGCGTTCGGGTACATTAAACATACGAATGGCGCTCTAATCCCACGAACAGAATGGGCTATTTCTGCCATATAAAGTCCGTTCAGTATTTTGGATCGTGAGTCTCTGATGGCGGCCATGTTTTCAGACAGTTTAACGGGCAGCGGGACCTCGCCTCTAACTTATGGAACTCAACTCGGGTATAAGTTCATGCGAATCCCTGCTGTCTGTCTGGTAGTGGAACTCGTTCGGTACATGAACGAGGACCACCTGGTAGCATGGTACTTGAGTTGCGGTTAACCGCAGAAACCACAGGCTAATTGCTGCCACACTACCCACTGTAGGGGGTCTCCGTTCGTGAGGTTGTTCGGTAGGTTCCCTTCGGTGATTTGTGTGCGAACGTCGATCCTCCAGGCCCGTCAATTAGTCTGTGGTTAACCGCAGACCGCAGCCGCCTGGGTGGTTAATGGCTGCCACACTCCGCTGGTTGGGTGGTCGACCGTTCGGTACTTTGCGGGGTGACGAGGTTAATTGGCAGCACACGCCAGCATTTGGGGGTCTCTCGTTCGTATCATGAATGGGGTCTTTATAAGAGTTCGTGTAATCCATTCGTGTTTCCTCGGCTTAAACGTATAGAGTTGTAACAGTAGCAATAGGTGTTAACACTAACAGAGTCATTTTGAGTCTTTTGTAACAGACGTGCGGCGCTACTGCAGCATGTGTGACGTCTGTCAACGAGTAGGGAAGCGAGGGGACCACCCGAAGGTGCGATTGTCGCCCATGCCCGTGATAGAAGAGCCATTTAGTAGGGTGGCAGTTGATCTGGTGGGTCCCCTACCTAACCCCAGTCCCTCCAGTAAGAAATACATTCTTACTGTGGTGGACTATGCCACCCGCTACCCGGAAGCCGTCGCTCTTACGAATATCCAGGCTGACACTGTCGCCAGTGCTTTGGTCGGGATATTCACCAGAGTGGGGTTCCCGCAAGAGATATTGTCTGACCGAGGGACACAGTTTACCGCAGACTTGACCCAACAATTATGGAAGGTTTGTGGTATTAAGACCCTCTTCAAAAAGGACGGAACCACGCGGTTCTGTGTGGACTATAGACGTCTCAATGACCAGTGACGGATGCGTACCCCATGCCCCGAGTAGACAAACGACTTTGCTAGGGGACGATATCTGACCACTATTGATTTATGTAAAGGATACTGGCAGATTCCCCTGGCCAAGGAGGCTGTCCCCAGGTCGGCATTAGTCACCCCGTTTGGCCTGTACCAATTTAAGGTCTTGCCATTCGGGATGAAGAATGCCCCAGCCACTTTCCAACGCTTGGTGGATAGGCTCCTTGATGGGACTTCGCATGTGCGTATCTGGATGACATTGCGATCTATAGTGAGACCTGGGGGGAACATCTGCAACATGTAGGGGATAGATTCGGGCTGCAGGCCTCACTCTAAAACCATAAAAATGCCACTTTGGCATGGCCGAAGTCCAGTACCTGGGACACAACGGCCAACGGTGTGGGAAACAACGGCCAGAGCCAGCCAAGGTCGAGGCCGTGGCCAACTGGCCCACGCCCCACACCAAGACTCAGGTATTGGCCTTCCTAGGATACTACTGAAAATTTGTCCCTGACTATAGTAGCATCGCCAAGCCACTGACGGACATAACCAAAAAGAACCTGCCTAGAATAGTCCTGTGGTCTCCCTCCTGTGAAACAGCTTTCCAAACATTAAAGAAAGCGCTAATCAACGCTCCTGTTCTATCTGCCCCCGTCCCTAACAAAAGATTTGTCATCCATACAGATGAATCCATCAACGGACTGGGGGCAGTTCTGAGCCAGATCGGGGAAGATGGAGGAGAACACCCTGTCACGTACCTAAGTAGAAAATTGTTGCCCAGAGAAGTGAGTTATGCGGCAGTGGAGAAGGAATGTTTAGCCCTGGTCTGGGCATTAAAGAAACTTACCCCGTATTTGTATGTTCAGGAATTTACACTTATCACTGATCATAACCCTCTAGTATGGTTGAATCGAGTGGCCGGAGATAATGGACGCTTATTGCGATGGAGCTTGGCGCTGCAAACATAATTTTTCCATTCAATATCGGCATGGCAAGTTCCACGGGAATGCGGGTGGACTGTCCAGCCAAACCGAACTTCTGCCCTAACCGTCAGCCGGACAGCCCCAAGTTGACCCGAAAAGGATCAATCCGGGTCTGCTGGGGTGTTCCACAAAAGGGGAGCCATGTAACAAATGGAAGAGCCTAACCTGCTTTTATGGGGATTTTATTATGCATCAGTTCGGGACATTTGAAGCATTCATCATACGAATGCAAACTACCGAACACCGGACCACCCTGCTCCCTAATTATGGGTAATTTACCTCCCTGATCCACAAGTACTTTCACATAGAAAACCCACGAACGCTTTGCGAAGTGCCTGGGTGGCCGCCATTTCAGGACTTACACGTGTTCCCGGCCATCTTAACTCCCGAACAGCGGTGTTTTGCCGTCGAGTGTCTGGAACTAAAATCGGACACTCGAGTAGGCGAACACCGCTGAGACCTCCATAGCACCAGGAAATCGTGCTACAACTACCGAATAACATGCCGTTCGGTAGAAAGACTTAACAGCCTATGGGGATTCTGGCGAACATCGGGTTACGCACGGATGGCAAACCGTTCGGGACTTTTTACACACGAACAAAGACCGACCGCAAGGCCAAAACCAGAATAGAGCTATCTGGGGCCACCGGATTTATGCATGTACCCCATTTTTCCAAAACTTGGGGAAAAATGTGTCACTGTTAATTGTGTTACAAGCGTATCTGAGGGGAGGAGATGTGTGGGATGTACCTTATGTTTTATTGGTTGTTTTGTTAATTATGTGGGTGTCTCCCTTGCATGGGCAGAATCACATAAAAAGAGAGTGCCTGCCATTAAAAAATAGATAGATATAGATAGAAAGAAATAGATAGATAGAAATAGATAGATATAGATAGATAGAGATAAATAGAAAGAAATAGATAGAAAGAGAGAGATAGAAAGAAATAGATAGATAGATAGATAGATAGATATAGATAGAAAGAAGTAGATAGATAGATATAGATAGAGAGAAATAGATAGATATAGAGAGAAAGATAGAAATAGATAGTGTGACAGACCCATCCGTATGGACTAAAAGTACTGTGTTCGTCTGTTTTGCCGTTTGCATGAATTTCCCCATTCGTATGCCTTAGTTAAGGGAATGTATTTTTTTTGTCGAACGGAACTACCGAACGGACGGCCACCCAGAAGAGAAATGTGCTGCTGGTTAACCTATTGATCCCAATTAGAACGTTGCGGTTAACCACAGACACTTCTCAATTAAAACCGAATACCGGGTGGTCGCAGTTCGTATGTCGACCACGAGGCGGCGGCCATTTTGACTATGCGAAAGCCCAGCGGTGTTCGACGATTATTTCATGGAACTCAAAACGGACACTTTTTCAACCGAACACCGCTGAAGCCGTCGACCTCCCCTTCTCAACTGACAAAAGCATAGGAATACCGGCCCTTCGGGAGATTTAACAACACGAATGGACTTAACCCAGATAACCTTCCCATGGAGTCAATCGCATACCGAAAAGCTGTAATAGACTTTGACTCCATGGCGATTGAACTATGCGTATGGGATCTGAGCGCTATTCGCCAATAATATGCACTCAGATCCAGGATATCTGGGGATGTGTTATACGAATGCAATACATTCAGCAGTTACAAAGTTATGGATTTTAATGTGTTTTATAACTTTGAGTTAAAATGGCGATGTGCCTCTGCTCGGGGAGATAATTTAATTACTTCCCAATTATTTCCCGAGCAGAAGGGAGGAAACTGTGATGCATGCTGGGAATATTGTGAGGATGTATGTCTGAAATGTCCCCATGTCCTTCTGTTATTTCAGTCTCCCATTTGGTCCCCTAGGGGAGTGTCTACCCAGTGGGAGACCTGCATAAATACTGGCAGGTAGCCCACAGTAAACTCAGTTTGTGTTTTACCCTCAAAGCGGAGCTTGGTCTCGTTATTGGGGGGATTTTATTACCGGCGACTAGAGACTGCTTATAGGGATTATTTGCCGCTTGGAAACTATTGCCGTTTGGCTGCTCGTGGCGATTTGTGCATTTGGAGCTCGATAAAGGAAAGAGCCATACAAGTACCGTTCGGGAGTTTGGAGTGTTCCCTAGCTGGCGGTTCATATGGTTACACTGCATACGCTACCAGACCACATTATTACGAACGGGGAGCATTCACTAAACGGCGGTTTGTGCATTTACTACTGGAGGTACCGTAACAGATAGATAGAAAGAAATAGAAATTGAAAGATAGAAAGAAATAGATAGAAAGATATATATATATATATATATATATATATATATATATATATATAGATAGATAGAAATGGATAGAAATAGATAGATAGAAAGAAATACATAGAAAGAAATAGAAATTGATAGAAATAGATAGTTAGATAGAAAGAAATAGATAGAAATAGATAGATAGAAATAGATAGATAGTGTGGCGGAACAAACCTCGCCACGTGTTCTTGGAGGGGGCTGCTTGCCCGCCTCCTACCTTATAACTATTGCCCTGCGATATAAGGCATTTGAAAACACTATTTGTGCCCTGTGAAAAAAAATGGAGGTTGTGCACAAATATGACTATTGTCCATATTTTTTATGATTCCCTTCGTTGCCCTGTTCCCCATGTGTTTCATCTGTTGGTCCGGCTGACAAACTGTGTGACTAGCAGACAAACTGTGGAGCTACTGGGTGGCCACCATTTCATTTATCAGAGGCACATGATGAGAACAATGGATGAAGCACATGGTGGGAACAATAGATGGCGGCCATTTTAACTCACAGACACTGTTTGGACTTTTCTACACGGTGCCATCTTGCCGGTATTTGGTGCACAAAGACATCGTGCAGTAGTTTTAAATTATAGAACAGGGGACACATTATACAGTAATTATTTTTCATATAGCTTGTATTTGTTCTGCAGAATCTGCATTAAACGGTATCTTCCAAACTACTGAAAGGATCTGGGTGAATTTTGGATATGTGGTTATACTTTTTATGGGGTTATTGCATGTTTTGGGGTCCCTGTGATATGTTTTATAATACTGTATTTCTCTGCCTGTGATAATTATATTAACCATTGTGTTCAGTAATCATATCACAGGCAGAGGGGAGGATTTTGTGTGGAAGTGTCTGTGTGTATTGTACGGATTGATTGGTTGTATTTCAAAACCCTGTGGGTAGTACTATGTTTGTGGATTGTGAATAAAAGAGGCTGTATGTGCCAGTACAGTCAGTTCTGCTTGACCTCAAAACAAAGTGTCGTCTCGTTATTGGGGGAATTGGATTGTATGCTGATTGCCAGGAGTGTAAGCTGATTGTATGCTTTTCCTGTTCAGCTGCTTACAGCATTCATATGCTTGAGAGCATTCGTATGCTTCTCCGGTTCGGTGGTTGTGCTTGGAGTCCTCAGGAAGCGCTAGGAGCATCCTTCAACGGAGGTACCCAGTCGGGATGCCAGGTGATCCGTTACAGTCTCCTCCCGCTGGACCAGGTGTTGCTGCTGGAGGGGAAGACAGCTGTCTACCCTTTGGATATACAACCCTGCTGCTGGGGGACAGGACCGACCGTCCCAACCCCCTGTGGTTTGGGAACAGAGACCACGGTCCCATCTGCACCGGTGTGGGGCTTATCATCTCCCCTTGGTGGGCTAGGCTGCTGCTGGGGAGGGGGAACAAGACTCTCCCCTCCCGGTAGAATTCTCTGCCACTGGGGAGCAGGACCGACTGTCTGTACTCCCTGTAGCTTGGGTGCAGAGACCACGCTCCCATCTGTGCTGGTGGGGGGCTTAGTGTCTCCCCTTGGTGGGCTACGCTGCGGCTGGGGAGAGGGGGTAACAAGCTCCTCTCCCTTACACACTTTCAGCCGCTGGGGAGAGAGGGTAACAGGCTCCTCTCCCTGACACTCTCTCTGCTGGTGGAGAGGGGGACCGACTGTCTCCCCTTTCAATATATTGTACTGCTGCTGGGAAGACTGTCTCATCTGCCCCATCTAGGAGAATAAGGTCTACCCTTTGTGAAATAAGCTGCCGCTGGGGAGGAAGGACGGCAATTTCAGCTCCCTGTGATACATACTGCCGCTGGGGAGGAAGGACAGCACCTTCAGCTCCCTGTGATACATACTGCCACTGGGGATCTGGGCCAACTGCCCAGCATCCTTGTAGGGCTGGTAGAGAGACCGCCGTCCCATCTCCACCTGCCATCTGTGGGTCTTCCCAGGACCAGTCTGTGTGGTCCCTCAACATTTGTGAGTAAGGACCAACTGCTTCTGCACCTGCCAACTCTGGCTGCTGCTGGGGATCTGGGCCAGCTGCCCAGCATCCCGGTGTGCCCGGTAGAGAGACCTCGGTCCCATCTCCACCTGCCTGTTGTGGTTCCTCACAGGACAATATGAGTACCCCTACTTCGGGTTCCTCCGGCCGCCTCAGGGGGAGACGGCTAACCTCCTCAGATGCAGCCTCTACTCGGCTGCTGTAACACTCCTTCCGCTGAGCATACTCTCTCTCTCTTTCGCCAGCCGGAATTCTCGGCCCAGCCTTGTGTTTCGCTCGGCCGTGACCTGGTTCCAGATCGCCCGGCGTATCTCCATGGGTACATCATCCCCATACTGGGCCACTCGCTGCCTCATCTCGGCCAGCCAATCATCTTCAGAGCCTTCCATACCTGTCTGCTCCCAGTCGCTGGATACCTCTGCTCCCAGGGGCGCTGCACGAGTGCTAGCGTTGCCCTCAATTTGTAACTGTAACGGAACCTTCCATTAATGGAAGCTTCCTAGCTTGCGCTGAGGACCACAAGCACCGCACCGGACACCACAACCACCGCAGACTCCACAACCGTCATAGCTTAACTGGAGTCTCGCCGTCTTCTGTCCACACTTGATCAGCTTCTGTCCTCCAGGACTGTGTGGGGAAGACCTCTCCTCTAGGAGATCGTAACAGGAACAGCTCTTAAAAGAGCTAAGTGATTAAAAGCTCAAGGGAGTATGCAGAGCATAGCAATACCCAGTGTGATTATAGCAGTTCCCTCCAATAACGAGACAAGGCTACGTATTTAGGGTCAAGAAGATCTGTAATACTTGGCACCAAAGGGCCTTCTTGTATGCAGGTTTTCCACTGGAGTCTCGCCGTCTTCTGTCCACGGCGAGACTCCAGGGTTTTTTAGAACAATCAATAAACACATTACAACATATACAATGCAAGTACAGCAGCCAATCAGACACAATGGGACAATAGAAACACACCCATTATATTCCTCCCTTCTGCTTAGGAGATAATTGAGTCAATTACTGTATCTACTTGTGACGAGACCAATCTCGCCACATTGCATTGGAGAAGCCTGGTTGCTCGCCTTCTGCCTTTGGATTATGGCCCCATGTTAAAAGACCTTGTTTCCCCTGCAGAAAAGACTTATTCGTGCTTTTCTGCCCGGTGTCCGGTAGATTCAATCTACCGAACAACCGAAAGAATGACTAGACCACCTGGGAGCTGGAGTGTGCCGGCAATTAGCCTCCCAGAAGTTGCGGTTAACCGCAGCTTAATTGACGAATACTGGGTGGCCGCCATTCGTATGACGAACACGAGGTTGCGGCCATTTTAAACACGTGAACGCACAGCGGTGTTTGACGCTTAAAGGACCACTATAGTGCCAGGAAAACATACTCGTTTTCCTGGCACTATAGTGCCCTGAGGGTGCCCCCACCCTCAGGGACCCCCTCCCGCCCGGCTCTGGAAGGGGGAAAGGGGTAAAAACTTACCTTTTTCTAGCGCTGGGCGGAGAGCTCTCCTCCTCCTCTCCGCCTCCGTTACGCCCCGCCGGCTGAATGCGCACGCGCGGCAAGAGCTGCGTGCGCATTCAGCCGGTCGCATAGGAAAGCATTTACAATGCTTTCCTATGGACGCTGGCGTGCTCTCACTGTGAAAATCACAGTGAGAAGCACGCAAGCGCCTCTAGTGGCTGCCAATGAGACAGCCACTAGAGGATTAGGGGGAAGGCTTAACCCATTCATAAACATAGCAGTTTCTCTGAAACTGCTATGTTTATAAAAAAATGGGTTAACCCTAGCTGGACCTGGCACCCAGACCACTTCATTAAGCTGAAGTGGTCTGGGTGCCTGGAGTGGTCCTTTAACTCATGGAACTAAAAACGGACACAGTTTGGCGCAAACACCGCTGAAGCTGCCGACCTCCCTTCTTGTTCGGTGGAAGTGCATGAACGGCCCGGTATTCGGTAGTTGTACCTGACTGCACTATACCCCAGATAGGAATCCCATGGAGCTCATTCGTATGAGAACTGACTTTGTGAAGACTTTGGCTCCATGGCGATTAAACTGTATTCGTGTGGTCTGAGCGCCATTCGCTTAATAATGTGCACTCAGACCTGAGCTATCTGGGGATATGTTAAATGTATAGTTTTATTGTAACTTGTGTCACATAGTGTATTTTAATACTAATTCTTATTTTAGTATCCCCACGTGCATAATGACCATTTGCCTTTGTCCTGGGAGATAATTGAATTACTTCTCAATTATCTCCAGGGCAGAGGGGAGGAAGCCAGGATGCATTGTGGGAATATAATGTGACTGTGTGTCCTATTTTGCTGATTGTCTGTCTTTTGTCACAGTCTCCCATTTGGTCCCCTAGAGGAGTGTCCATCAGGTGGGAGATCTGCATAAATACTGGGCAGGTAGCCCTCATTAAACAGACCACTGCTTGACCCTCAACACGGAGCCTTGTCTCGTCTTTGGGGGGATTTACTGAATGCTGATAGAGACTGATTGCTAGGAGTGTAAGCCGCTTGGGTGCTTTTCCTATTCGTGTGCTAGCAGCGATTCCAGTTCGTGAGTTTGGAGTGTTATATTGTATGCCGTTTGGGAGTTTGGAGCATTCCCTTACATGCGGTTCGGGAGTTTGGTGTTCTACGGTGGCTGTGCCTGCATCTCTGAAAGGGGACGATCACCTAAACGGTTTTAACCCCTTGTGTGCTGAAACGGTCCGTTACACTACTCAATTAACTCTAAGCTGAAAAGTTACACTTTTTATACATTTTTATAACTTTGTGAGTTTACATCGTACATACATAAAACTTTTACTTGGGGACAGACATATCTAAAATTCACTTGAATAGGTTCAGGGGTTTAAAAGTTAGGTCAAAGTCCTTTGTTTTCACTTGCAAACATGGCTTTTCATGCCCAAACCATTTCCCACTGGTCTGGCAGTGTCCCTGGGACAACTCCCTGCTGGAGAACAATGGAGGGGAAGAGGCACACCTTCCCATGAATGCAAAGGGGCAGAAAAAGGGGGAGACGGCTAACCTCCTCAGATGCAGCCTCTACTCGGCTGCTGTAACACTCCTTCCGCTGAGCATACTCTCTCTCTCTTTCGCCAGCCGGAATTCTCGGCCCAGCCTTGTGTTTCGCTCGGCCGTGACCTGGTTCCAGATCGCCCGGCGTATCTCCATGGGTACATCATCCCCATACTGGGCCACTCGCTGCCTCATCTCGGCCAGCCAATCATCTTCAGAGCCTTCCATACCTGTCTGCTCCCAGTCGCTGGATACCTCTGCTCCCAGGGGCGCTGCACGAGTGCTAGCGTTGCCCTCAATTTGTAACTGTAACGGAACCTTCCATTAATGGAAGCTTCCTAGCTTGCGCTGAGGACCACAAGCACCGCACCGGACACCACAACCACCGCAGACTCCACAACCGTCATAGCTTAACTGGAGTCTCGCCGTCTTCTGTCCACACTTGATCAGCTTCTGTCCTCCAGGACTGTGTGGGGAAGACCTCTCCTCTAGGAGATCGTAACAGGAACAGCTCTTAAAAGAGCTAAGTGATTAAAAGCTCAAGGGAGTATGCAGAGCATAGCAATACCCAGTGTGATTATAGCAGTTCCCTCCAATAACGAGACAAGGCTACGTATTTAGGGTCAAGAAGATCTGTAATACTTGGCACCAAAGGGCCTTCTTCTATGCAGGTTTTCCACTGGAGTCTCGCCGTCTTCTGTCCACGGCGAGACTCCAGGGTTTTTTAGAACAATCAATAAATACATTACAACATATACAATGCAAGTACAGCAGCCAATCAGACACAATGGGACAATAGAAACACACCCATTATATTCCTCCCTTCTGCTTAGGAGATAATTGAGTCAATTACTGTATCTACTTGTGACGAGACCAATCTCGCCACATTGCATTGGAGAAGCCTGGTTGCTCGCCTTCTGCCTTTGGATTATGGCCCCATGTTAAAAGACCTTGTTTCCCCTGCAGAAAAGACTTATTCGTGCTTTTCTGCCCGGTGTCCGGTAGATTCAATCTACCGAACAACCGAAAGAATGACTAGACCACCTGGGAGCTGGAGTGTGCCGGCAATTAGCCTCCCAGAAGTTGCGGTTAACCGCAGCTTAATTGACGAATACTGGGTGGCCGCCATTCGTATGACGAACACGAGGTTGCGGCCATTTTAAACACGTGAACGCACAGCGGTGTTTGACGCTTAAAGGACCACTATAGTGCCAGGAAAACATACTCGTTTTCCTGGCACTATAGTGCCCTGAGGGTGCCCCCACCCTCAGGGACCCCCTCCCGCCCGGCTC
The DNA here is from genome assembly GCA_933207985.1 of Pelobates cultripes. Classification (NCBI taxonomy): domain Eukaryota; kingdom Metazoa; phylum Chordata; class Amphibia; order Anura; family Pelobatidae; genus Pelobates; species Pelobates cultripes. The sequence goes on from OW240912.1 coordinate 154,474,167, forward strand.
TGGAAGGGGAAAGGGGTAAAAACTTACCTTTTTCCAGCGCTGGGCGGAGAGCTCTCCTCCTCCTCTCCTCCGATCCTCCTCTTCTCCTCCCCGTCGGCTGGCTGCGCGCGCATTCAGCCGGTCACATAGGAAAGCATTCATAATGCTTTCCTATGGACGCTGGCGTGCTCTCACTGTGAAAAATCACAGTGAGAAGCACGCAAGCGCCTCTAGTGGCTGTCAATGAGACAGCCACTAGAGGGAATAGGGGGAAGGCTTAACCCATTAATAAACATAGCAGTTTCTCTGAAACTGCTATGTTTATAAAAAAATGGGTTAACCCTAGCTGGACCTGGCACCCAGACCACTTCATTAAGCTGAAGTGGTCTGGGTGCCTGGAGTGGTCCTTTAACTCATGGAACTAAAAACGGACACAGTTTGGCGCAAACACCGCTGAAGCTGCCGACCTCCCTTCTTGTTCGGTGGAAGTGCATGAACGGCCCGGTATTCGGTAGTTGTACCTGACTGCACTATACCCCAGATAGGAATCCCATGGAGCTCATTCGTATGAGAACTGACTTTGTGAAGACTTTGGCTCCATGGCGATTAAACTGTATTCGTGTGGTCTGAGCGCCATTCGCTTAATAATGTGCACTCAGACCTGAGCTATCTGGGGATATGTTAAATGTATAGTTTTATTGTAACTTGTGTCACATAGTGTATTTTAATACTAATTCTTATTTTAGTATCCCCACGTGCATAATGACCATTTGCCTTTGTCCTGGGAGATAATTGAATTACTTCTCAATTATCTCCAGGGCAGAGGGGAGGAAGCCAGGATGCATTGTGGGAATATAATGTGACTGTGTGTCCTATTTTGCTGATTGTCTGTCTTTTGTCACAGTCTCCCATTTGGTCCCCTAGGGGAGTGTCTACAAGGTGGGAGACCTGCATAAATGCTGGGCAGGTAGCCCTCATTAAACAGACCACTGCTTGACCCTCAACACGGAGCCTTGTCTCGTCTTTGGGGGGATTTACTGAATGCTGATAGAGACTGATTGCTAGGAGTGTAAGCCGCTTGGGTGCTTTTCCTATTCGTGTGCTAGCAGCGATTCGTATGGTTCCAGTTCGTGAGTTTGGAGTGTTATATTGTATGCCGTTTGGGAGTTTGGAGCATTCCCTTACATGCGGTTCGGGAGTTTGGTGTTCTACGGTGGCTGTGCCTGCATCTCTGAAAGGGGACGATCACCTAAACGGTTTTAACCCCTTGTGTGCTGAAACGGTCCGTTACACTACTCAATTAACTCTAAGCTGAAAAGTTACACTTTTTATACATTTTTATAACTTTGTGAGTTTACATCGTACATACATAAAACTTTTACTTGGGGACAGACATATCTAAAATTCACTTGAATGGGTTCAGGGGTTTAAAAGTTAGGTCAAAGTCCTTTGTTTTCACTTGCAAACATGGCTTTTCATGCCCAAACCATTTCCCACTGGTCTGGCAGTGTCCCTGGGACAACTCCCTGCTGGAGAACAATGGAGGGGAAGAGGCACACCTTCCCATGAATGCAAAGGGGCAGAAAAAGTGTCTCAAAAGTTTCCGTATGTCCATACACTGTTTTTAAAGGGGCAGCACCGTACAATAAAAGTCCATATGCCCAAATGCTGGTTTAAACACATACAATCTCCCAGGGGCCATAGTCGCAGGGCAGGAGGCTGGCAAGCAGGCCTCTCCAGGACCAAGTGGCGAAGTGCACTTCGTCACAGTAACTCCACGAATGGTGTCTCTAAGCTGCTTTACCTCGCACTACGATGCCATCCCACCGCTTGCCACCAATGTAACGGATCACCTGGCACCCCGACTGGGTACCTCCGTTGACGGATGCTCCTAGTGCTTCCTGAGGACTCCAAGCACTGCAGCAGACACCACAACCACCGAACAGGAGAAGCATACGAATGCTCTCAAGCATATGAATGCTGTAAGCAGCTGAACAGGAAAAGCATACAATCAGCTTACACTCCTGGCAATCAGCATACAATCCAATTTCCCCAATAACGAGACGACACTTCGTTTTGAGGTCAAGCAGAACTGACTGTACTGGCATATACAGCCTCTTTTATTCACAATCCACAAACATAGTACTGCCCACAGGGTTTTGAAATACAACCAGTCAATCCGTACAATACACACAGACACTCCCACACAAAATCCTCCCGTCTGCCTGTGATATGATTACTGAACACAATGGTTAATATAATTATCACAGACAGAGAAATACAATATCATAAAACATATCACAGGGAGCCCAAAACATGCAATAACCCCATAAGAAGTATATCCTCGGAACCAGGGGATCTGGGTGAACCACATATCCAAAATTCACCCAGATCCATTCAGTAGTTTGGAAGATTCAGTTTAATGCAGATTCCGCAGAACATATACAGGCTATATGAAAAATAATTACTGTATAATGTGTCCCCTGTTGTATAGTTTAAAACTACTGCACGATGTCTTTGTGCACCAAATACCGGCGAGATGGCACCGTGTATAAAAGTCCAAACAGTGTCTGAGGTAAAATGGCCGCCATCCATTGTTCTCACCATGTGCTTCATCCATTGTTCTCATCATGTGCCTCTGATACATGAGATGGTGGCCACCCAGTAACTCCACAGTATGTCCCCAGATGGTTCTTAAAGGGCCAGCAGCAGCACAACACAAATCCACTATGCCCAAATCATGTCTTTAAAGGGCAATATATCCCAGGGGCCATAGTCACATGGCAGGAGGCTGGCAATCAGTCTTCTCCAATGCCCAGTGGCGAGGTTGGTTTCGCCACAATGTCCCTAATTGGCTGTAGCTCATCTGTCTTAACAGGCCTCGAACACTTCACTGCGCAGGTATCCCGCAGCGGCTAACCCACTACATCTCCTGCGTCAGACTTTTTCCCGTAGAGACAGATGCTATCCCTATACTGTCCCTATATAGTAGCAGTAATTGTCTGTTTGAAGTGGTGGGACTGAAGAGGTGTGTGAGGAGTGTCACAGTCCATGTCATTAGCATCTTGATGCAGGAATGTAGGTGTAGTGCGGTCAATGGTATGATCTACGGTCTTTTGTAGATATTTTTGCACGTAAGGTATTACACAACAAGTTAGGAAAAGGAAGAAAATCATTTCAGTAAGAACTGCCATACCTATTTGGAAAAGAGTCCTTTGTCATCCACCCAAACCATCTATCCCATGAGTTGGGGACTCCCGAATTTTTCTTTAATTTGTCAGAAAGATTTTCTAATTTCTCTATGGCCATGGTTACCTTACCATTAGGGCCCTTGCAGTGAGATTAGTGACTGGAAAAGCTTCTGGCCACCCTGAAAACATATCCACTATGACTAGAGCATATTCGTACCATTCTTTCTTTGGCATTTGGATATGATCAATTTGGATCCTTTGGAAAGGGTACTGAGGTTTGGCCAAATGGTTTGGTGCAGCTTTAATTATTTTCCCTGGGTTGCATTTAGCGCAGATGGTGCAGGATCTGCAATAATTTTGAGTCAAGGTAGTGATCCCAGGTGCTTCAAAATACTTATCAATCAAAGAATTCATGATGTGTTTTGACAAATGTGTGGTCCATGGGCCCACTGAACAACAGCTGGATACATATTTTTGGGTAAGCAGAATTTGAGGTTGATTGCATATATGTCATTCTGGAGGGTTGCTCCTTTGTCTTTCCAGCTTTGTTTCTCCTGTGGAGTAGCAGCGGCCTGTTGTTCTCTTAGGAGTTTGGGATCAGTGGGTAGGGTTTGCATGGTGTAAATAGGGGTCTTTTCGATGGACACTCTTCTGTCCACTTCACAACTTTGGCGCTCCAAATCCTTAACTGCTTGGTCGGCCAGATGGTTGCCATGTGCTTCTCCTGAGTTCAGTTTCCCATGGGCTTTTACCTTCAATATAGCCACCTCTTCTGGGAGTAGCAAGGCTCGATGATAGTTGCACCATGTTTCACAGGAGTACCTGTTGCTGTAAGGAACCCCCTGGTTTTCCAAATTAATCCAAAATCATGTGCAACTCCTAGGGCATACCTGGAGTCTGTATAGATGTTGACACGTTTCCCTTCAGACATCCTGCATGCCAGCGTAAGGGCTATTAACTCAGCTTCTTGTGCTGATTTGGAGGATGCTTGAAGCATCTGGTCTTCAGTGGTGACCGCATACCCGGTATGGTATTGGCCCTGCTCATCTGCAAATCTAGAACAATCCACAAACAGAGTGTAGTCAGGGTCTGGTAGAGCAGTCTCGTGCACTGTTGGAAGATGGGTAGTTTCCATCTTCATCTGTTCAAAACAATCATGTGGAGCTTCTGGGTCTGGTTCTGTGGGAGGCAATCTTCACATATCGGGGATAACCGACAGTTTTGCAATTTTTGGTCTTTTTAGTGACCCCCGTCACTGTGAGTTGTTCTTGACTTGCAGTACTCCATACCCTGGCCATTGGTCCAAGTTCTTTCCATGAGAGGTCTTGAGACTTTGTGAAGGAGACGTGAGGAACAGCCACCTCCCAATGGTGATACCTCCATAGGTAGATAGACTAAGATGACAATGTTTCCTTTGGAGTCACAGAACAGGTCTGTCAATGTAATCTGAACTTCCACTAGGCTAAGTAGTTCTTCTTCATAGTAAGAGTCATGACCTGGGGTGTCCCGAAACCACAGGATGCAATGTTGTTCATCATGTATTCAGAAAATTGGGCAGACTAGATGGGCCGAATGGTTCTTATCTGCCGTCACATTCTATGTTTCTATGTGGAACCGTGGGTTTTTCAATTTGAAGTTCCATGTGAACATCGGGATTTATGTCCAAGCTGTACCAGAATTGTGGTACTCCCCCCTTGGGAGGTGGCAGAAGAGTGGCCGGATTCAAAGAGTAACATCTCTGTAAAGAAACATTATACAGTAAAAGGAGGGAGGTTTGAAGGCAAAGGTGTCTCTGGCAGGAAAGGTGTTTCGGTTGGACTTGATTCAAAATGGAAGCAATATCATGGGGAGCCAGAACTGTCAGTTTATGTCCGAGAACGAAGTCATTAGTTTTGTCTATAAAGCGAAGACAGCACGCAAACAGGAAGGACCACCTCTACGGGGTCAAGCATGCATGAGAAGTACCGAATAGGGCGCTGGTGGGACCCGTGGGATTGAGTAAGGACCCCGGAAGCATGGCCCATCTTCTCGGAGACGAAAAGCTTGAAAGTCAATTGTTAGTTGGGTAGGCCCAAGGCAGGGGCCGAAGAGATTGCCCTTTGAAGAGCAAAATAACAACAGCTGTAGAGGACAATGTGAAGGGTTCAGTCTTTAAGGTATCATAGAGAGGTTGCATGAGTTGAGAGGCCTCAGGAATCCAAGATCTGCAATAGGTGATGAGGCCTAGAAAGGCATGAAGGGCCTGATGGTTGGATGGAAGGGAGAGGTTGGTAATTGCATGAACTCTGTTCCTTGTGAGGTGACGGGTGCCATGGGAAAGGCGATGTCCCAAGAAGACCACAGAGGGCCGGCACCATTGGAGTTTCGTTTTGGAGGCTTTACAACCTTCTTCTGCGAGGAAACAGAGGAGATCCACGGAATGTTGTTCAGCCATCGGAAAATCATCAGCACAGAGGAGTAAATCATCAACATACTGAAGCAGGACCACGTCTGGGTGAGACGTTTGCCAGGGTTCAAGTACAAATTGTGGCAAATTGTGTTGGAGAATTTTGTGCACCTTGAGGCATGACAGTCCCTGTATACTATTGATGGTCATGGGTGAAAGCGAACAGGTATTGACAAGAGGGATCCAGGGGCACACTGAAGAAGGCATTTGCAAGATCAACCACTGTGAAGAACTTAGAAGTTGGAGACACTTGTGATAATAGTGTGTGAGGGTTAGGGGTTGCTGTGTCCCGGTTGGTAACTTCATTGACAGCACGGAGATCCTGGACCATACGGTATTGGTCTGTTTGGCCTTTCTCAGTTTTCTTCTTCACTGGAAACAGAGGGGTATTGCACTGGGAAACACATTTAATTAATGCATCTTTTGCCAACAGGCTATCAACTTGTTTGGAGATTGCGAGGGCTTGTGCAGGTTTCAATGGGTACTGTGGTCTTCGTGGTGGAGTAGCTCCTTCAATTAACGTAACTACCACAGGTGGAACCCGGAGGCGTCCAATGTCATCTGGGCCTGTAGACCAAAGTTTGGTCGGGACCGTATCCAGAGCACTGGGGGCATCAGCGACTCTTGTTTCCTCTGTGGGGGATGTTATGTGTAGGAGTAGGGGCAAGGAACAAAGAACAGAAGTATCTTTACGAGAAAGTGGGGAAAGTAATTGAACCTGACCATCAGCAGTGAAGGAGATGGAAGCTTGAAGACGAGACAATACATCAGCACCTAAGAGGTTAATGGGACACGTGGATGAGACAACAAACCGAGATAGAATGTCAGAACCAACCCGTAAGAGCTTGGTTAGTGGGTTGTTCCTGGGGGTACCATCAACACCTACACAAGAAACATAGGTGTCAGATAGACAAGAAGGATCAGGCAGGTCTTGTTCTCTGAGAACACTGTGGGCTGCACCTGTGTCAACTAAGAAGGTAGTAGGATGACCCTCAACTGGTAATACAACTGTAGCTAGGGCCCCCCCCATCCCCTGTAGACACGGGGGTGTCATTTCAGAGTTATTAGAGGAATTTGCAGAATTGCTTCCTGCGTTTTCCTGTTTCTGAGGTTTTGGAGATTTCAAAACCTCAGAATAGGTCCTCTTTTTCTGTTGGGTTTCTAAACCTAACTGAATTTTAGTCTCTGACACCATTTTATCACCAGGTTTCTTAACCTTTGGCTGATTTTCGTCATGTGCATGGTGTATAGTATACAATTTCATGCACTGACTGACTAGCCATTCTAATGGTAACTTACAATCATAATCTCTTGCGAGATTCATTTGTATATTTACCGGCATGGCATGAAAATACAGATCTTTGAAGTCTGTGCTTTCATACCTGGGTTTTCTTTGGGCCACGGAGTATGCATTTTTAAGAATTATTAAAAATTCTCTGGGGCTTTGATCTGGACGGCACTTTAAGTTATAAAGCGCCTTCTTTGCAGAAGCAATGGTTTTATACTTACCATATTCCATGATTATTTCATATTTCATCTTGGACCAGGACATTAACTGTATAGCTTGAAGACTTTCTAGATAAACACGACACATTGAATCAAAGGTCCATGTAATGAACCATTTCTTATGAATGTCATCATACATGCCCAATGAATTCATTGCTCTATCATAATTTTCCAGATGTTCAGATATGTTTCCTGAACCTCTAGAAAATTGTGGGACAGTCTCTCTAAGGAATTTAAAAACCTTTGGCGTTTCATAAACAGGCGTCGTTGATTTACGACCTCTGTTTCTGTGTTTGGGTAAACGTCTATGCGATCTGTCTGCTGAAGAGGAATTAGACCCGTACAACAGTGCAGATGGCATATCAGTCACATGGCCTTCAGAGTGGACAGTGCAATCACTTTCACTCCCATCACTCTGAGCTTCTTGTTCACTGTCACAATTCCGATCAGCATCAGAATTCTGCCAGTGAACAGAACCATGTCTGTTTTCATTCCTATCACCTTGAATCTGATTCCTTCTGTCAAGCTTGGCCAGGACAGTCTTTTCAAACTGTTCTGCCCAAGATTGCCAAGAACCTACAGGTGTTTTCTCAGAATTACTCACCTCTTTTCTTAGAGACTGTTTTATGAAAACCTGGTCTGGTGTGTGAATATCAGGGAATTGAGAAGAATCACTTGGGTCTTTTCCCAGTAATTTTTCACTTCCCTTTTGATATTCATCTAGCTGCATCTGTATTTGTTTTATCTGTTGATCATAATCATCCACCATTTTGCTCATTCTTTCCAGTTTATTAAAAAGGTCAGAGTTTAGAGCCTGAAGAAGATTATTTTCATCAGACAAAGTGTTGAACCTTCTTTGTTCGAGCACCAGGTCTTTCTGACACTCGTCCAATTTAAGTTCTATCTCATTATGCTTTTTTAACATAATAGAATAACCCAATTTGAAAAACGGGCATGATTTGGTAACAGATCGCATTGAAGACTCTTCATCTATATGGCTAAGATATTTAACCATAGGTGAATCAGCCGATCTATCATGAATCGAATCATCAACCTGTTTTTTTATTTGGAGTATCCACTCTGGATAATCAACTTTAATATTTAGATACTGATATAAAATGCTTAAGGGAAAACCTTGTATTTCCGTTAACTTCTTCCCATTCTCTGATTGAAATTAAGCGCTAGATTCAGCCATATTTCTATATACTGATTTAATCTCAATACAAAACTCTTTTCTATATCAAGATTAAATTGCAGGAATTACACCAATATTATTGTATATGGAATATAATTTCAACTTAAACGATC
>OW240912.1:154485660-154528381 GCA_933207985.1 Pelobates cultripes
CCTACAGAGGCCAGAGGAGGTGTCGGCCATATGTAGTCCCGCGTCTGAGGACCCCGATAGTCTCCCCATACCCGACCTGTTGACCCCGAATTCCCCGTCTGAGGTAGTGAACCAAGTACAGATCGGGGACCGACTTAACCCAGCAGAGAGGGAGCAGCTCCACGAACTGCTCCGAGAGAAACAGGCAATGTTTTCTCAGGAACCCGTGTACACAGACTTAGCCACTCATCAAGTAGATACCCCCGGGCAACAACCCTTAAGACAGGCCCCCTACCGGATCCCGGAGGCAGTTAGTGCAGGGATGAAGAAATAAATAGATGAGATGCTCAGACTAGGGGTCATTGAATCTTCCGATAGTCCCTGGGCATCCCCGGTGGTTCTGGTACCCAAGAAAGATGGCACTACCAGATTCTGTGTGGACTATCGGAAACTCAATGATAAAACTGTCACTGATGTTTATCCCATGCCCAGGGTAGATGAGCTGCTAGACCACATAGCCAGGGGAAACTACCTAACTACCTGTAAATGTTATTGGCAAATTCCCCTGGCCAGGGAAGCTATCCCCAAGTCGGCATTCATCACCCCGTTCGCTTATATCACTTTAAAGTTATGCCGTTCGGGATGAAGAATGCCCCAGCGCTTGGTGGATAGACTCCTTGATGGCTTCCAGGACTTTGCCTGCACATACCTGGACGACATAGCGATCCATAGTGAGTCCTGGAAGGAACACTTAGCTCATGTAGGAATGGTCCTGGATCAGATTTTGGCTGCAGGCTGAAGCCAGAGAAATGTCACTTTGGGATGGCTGAGGTACAGTATCTGGGTCACCGAGTAGGATGCGGGAAGCAGCGACCCGAGCCAGCTAAGATAGAGGCGGTCGCAAACTGGCCCACCCCACACACTAAGACCCAAGTGCTAGCCTTCCTGGGCACGGCTGGGTACTACAGGAGATTTGTACCCGATTACAGTGCTATTGCGAAACCCCTGACTGACCTGACAAAGAAAAATCTTCCGACAGGTCCTGTGGTCTCCCCACTGTGAAACCGCTTTCCAAGCGCTCAAAACTGCCCTAATTAATGCTCCTGTCTTGGCTGCCCCAGCCCCTAATCAACGTTTTATCGTTCATACAGATGCTTCCATGTTCAGGCTGGGAGATGTCCTCAGCCAAGTAGGAGACGATGGAAAGGAGCACCTGATTGCCTACATCAGTCGAAAACTCCTACCACGCGAAGTCAGCTACGCCGCAGTGGAAAAGGAGTGTTTGGCCCTGGTGTGGGCACTAAAGAAATTAACCCCCTACTTGTATGGACAAGAGTTCACTCTGGTTACAGACCATAACCCGTTGGTGTGGCTAAACCGGGTCGCTGGGGATAATGGCTGATTGTTAAGCTGGAGCTTATCTTAACCACCTAAGTCGCTGCGGTCTGCGGTTAACCACAAACTAATTGACAGGCCCGGAGGATCCACATTCGTATACAATTTACCGAATGGAAACTGCCGAGAGACTCACGAACGGAGACCCCCTACAGTGGGACGTGTGGCAGCAATTAGAATGTGGTTTCTGCGGTTAACCGCAGATAAAGTACTGTACTACCGGGCGGTCTCAGTTCGTATGCCGAACGGTCTTAACAACCAGACTGATAGCGGGGATTCGTATGACTATGTATCCGATTTCCATTCCATAAGTTTGGAGTCGAGGTCCCGCTGCCTATTGAACTGCCTAAAAACATGGCCGCCATCGGGGACTAACAACCAAAGTGCCGAACCAGACTTTATACGGCAGAAATTGCCCATTCCGTTCGCGGGGTCTGGGCGCAATTCGTATACTTAATGTGCCCAAACCCGAGCTATCGAATGAATGGTAGAATGAACCGTTTTCTCCTCAAAATGTTAAAGTTATGTATTTTTATACGGTTTTATGGGACATAATGAAACGTGGTCTTTTGTGTGCTTGGAGATAATTAGATTGTATAACCGTTGGCCTAGCTTCTCCCAAGTACTGACCTCAGATCAGGGGGGTTGGATGCCATAAGGGGAATTTTTAAGGCAACAGCCGACCCCACATCATAATATAGATTGAAAATTTCTCCCATAATAGTACAGATGCTAATCTGTACTAAACTCAGTTAGTCCTGTTCGTGCAGGCTGTTTACTGAGTTCTTCAGATGAAGAGAGGCTGAACTTCATCTGGAGACCCATGGTACACATGAGAAGGTGGCCCAAAATAAAATATCCTGTGTGTCCTGAAAGGACAGGAAAAAAGACTGTGGGATAGAAGGAGGAGGGACCTTTTATACCCAGTCTGGTCCGGATTAATTGATTTTGTCCTGTCCTGATCCTGATTGGGGCGGAGCTACCCATAAGTGATGCTGCCATGATTAGCCAGGAAACATCTGGGGATTGGGGCGGAGCTACCCATAAGTGATGCTGCCATGATTAGCCAGGAAACATCTGGGGATTGCCATGATTAGCCAGGATCTACTCTGGGGATTGCTATATCCCTATATTGCCCTGGAATTATAATCACTTGCTCTTTTAAGAGCATATTGCTACACTCTCTTGGAGGAGAGGTCTACCCACTGGAAGCTGGATCCTGGTCTTGGGTCCAGGGTGGGTGGAGGACTGCAAGACCCCAACCAAGCTGTAAAGCTGTAAATGGGGATTACAGTGCTGATGGTGTCTGGTGCGGTGCTTGTGGTACTCGGTAAGCACTAGGAAGCAGTTGGGGTGCCAGGAGGTCTGTCACATGCCATATCTTAAAAAATCCATAACTGTTTGAATCTCTTAGAAATACAGTATAAAAATGATGTATAGATGGCACTTAGATGTATGGGAAATGTTAACATTTTTGCTGGAGATGTAAGATAGAAATAGGTTCCTATGCTCATATCTGGTGGACTTGTCCTTTGTTAGATAAATACTGGAAATTGTTTAATTCACTTTAGAAAACCTGGAATCAGGAAATGTATCTTCTGTATTTAAATTGGCATAATTTAAATAAACTACAAAAATATTTGGCTCTACATATATTAATAGCAGCAAATATTTTTTTTAAAAAATTCTTTATTTTTAAGATTTTATGCTATGGGGGAGGGATACAGAAAGAAGAATCTGGGGATACAGATTGCTTAACATACTCCACAAAGTAGGTTTCGTTGTGTTTCAGTACAAAAAAAAAAAAAATCGACATTTGCTTAATGTAATAATACATAGTGTGGATACAGTTAGCAGTTTGGTTTAGCTACTTGCAGTTGCTTATATCATTTGGCATTAGAGTAGTCCAAATTCTCCTTCCCCTGTTCTAACTTATGTTTCGTGTAGTTTGTGAGGATGGGGGGTTTGTGGCCTGGATGGCCGGTGTTGGGGACTGAAGGGTCATGTTAGGTGGTGTGCTTTTCATCCTCTGTTTTTGTGCGGTCTGTGGGGTGACGTGAGGTGGGTGTGTAGTAGACTTGGGCACTTCAGAAATTTTTGTTTCGTACGAATGTATTCGTACGAAAAGAAAAATTTGTTTAGTCAGAACCGAAATTCGTCCGTTCTTCCATTTGTTTTCGTTTCGGATAAACTCATTCGTTCATGCGACACAATTTAATTGAACCAAATGAATTGAATTGATAAAAATCAGTTCCCTAATTCCTAAATACCAAATAGCCTCAAGTTTTAGATTTCGTACATTGATCTCACAACATGGCATTGAACAATGCTCTATTTCCTTGAATTTACGCCTAAAACTCACAAAATAACTCCCGAATCGTCAAATGCAGATCAATCGCGTGAAAATGTATTGGCACTATTAGTAAACTCCCGAACACTCACTATAAGCATTTGTATGTCGAATGGCATTGCAAATGCAATGCAATCATAAAAATCAGTTCCTTAATCCCTAAATACCGAACAGCCTCAAGTGAATGAAGTAAAACCATTCGTTTCAAATTTCGTACATTGATCTCACAACATGGCTGTTAAGACACCCCTGGTGTCTTTAAACGAAAATGCCGTTTAGTTAGCCTTCCCCTTCTGCAATACCAATAACTCCGTTCGCATAAACTGCAGTATATGAACCAACCTCAGGGGAAGCGGCAATCTCCCGACCGGGATCCCTTGAAAGGCTCCAAACTCCCGAACGGAAATCCACAAACTGCTGCTAGCCGCCGAACAACGATATCCACCAAGCGGCTTTTGGTTCCAATCAGCAGTCTCTAAGCGCAAAGAAGAAATCCCCCCAATAACGAGACAGAAGCTCCGCATTGAGGGTCAAACAGGATCTGGCTTTACTGTGGGCTACCTGCCTGTATTTATGCAGGTCTCCCACTTGGTGGACACTCCCCTAGGGGACCAAATGGGAGACTGGAATTACAGATGGACGTGGGCACGTTTCAGACATACAATCACAAGCTCTTCCCACAATGCAATATGGTTTCCTCCCCTCTGCCCTGGAGATAATTGAGAAGTAATTCAATTATCTCCAGGACAAAGACAAATCGCCATCTTAAATGCAATACCAAAAAATACATACAAATATATAACTTTGGAGGCGGAGCCTAACCCTTCATGGAGACGGACGCGTGAGCCCTTAGCTTTCCGACCCTGGGATTACTATCCGCAACCATCAGCGATATAAATAAGGCATCTCGCCACCACAACCTACCCTACCGCCACCCCACACACCCCTCATCTACCTACCCCATGGGAGGCAACAAAAAAAGACGGGACACCACTCCGTCTGTGGCCACGATGTTCCGCAGTAAGGACGACGGGCGGCCATCTTTATCACAAGGCCCCACAGAATCAGGCTCCGAATCTGACGGGTACGACCCAACAGAGGAGCAAACAACACCCCTCACAAAGGAAGACCTCAGGAGGATGCTCAGGGAGACCTCCGTCGACATCAAGGCCTACACAACGGCCGCCCTGGAGAAACAAATCGCAGGTCTCAAAGAGGATATTGAGGCCTTGGCCTCATGCACCAGCCACACGGAAAAACAACTAACAGAAACACAGGCCACAACCAAGACACACTCCAGAGTAATTGAGACACTACAAGACACTACCTGGAGGATGGCCTAGAAGACCTTAATAATAGATCATGGAGACAAAACATAAGAATTAGGGGCCTGCCCGAATCGGTCCAGTCGGAGGCAATATTACCTACTGAACGTGCGCACAGGGTCCTGCGTCCCCCAGCCTTCAACCTAAATGCGCCCAGGGACATCATCACCAAGCTTCTGCACTTCCCTATAAAGTAATGACTCATGAAAGCAGCAAGAGATAACCCCCCAACTTACCAGGGGCACACACTGCACTTCTACCAGGACCTGGCACCGACCACCCTGAAGAAACGCCGGGAACTCAAGCACCTTACAACCGCACTCACGGAGAAGGGCTGGCGATACATGTGGGTCCACCCCTTTAAGCTTCTCGTCAAAAAGAGCGACCAAACATACACTCTTCACCAAGTCACGGATATGCAGAACTTTGCCACCCACATCGGTCTCTCACTACGCCAACCAGCACCGGTCACCGACCCAACCGCGGAGAACAGCAGACACAGCGAGTTGAGATCTCGTCCGCCCAGACAACAGACCAAGTCGAGACCCTACACCGCACCTAAAGGACAACCCCAAATGGACATATGAATTGAGCTACACCGAGGGGTCTGACTATACCACAAGGGTCCCTCCTAACCTAAACCAGCTCTAAACCGTTAAGTATCCAGTTTATTATTTGTTGTTTATTACACTGTTCAAAGATGATAATCAAGACAAAGGGAATAACTCAGTTAACATAAAACAACAGAAATTGGCACAGTCACCACTGGGGCCCCCTCCCACTCCCAGGCCCGGCCACAGCCTACACGCGTGAGACTAAGCTCACGGCACGCAAACTAGATCCCCAAAGGCCAGACCTATAACCCTCCCCACACCTATTCAATAACGGGGAACGCCCCTCGCCCCTGCAGATGCCACACGGGTCCACCATACCTGCTCCCAAATCACCCGCAACGCAACATGACTGGGACCGGCGGTCCAGACACGCCGAAAACCCGGATCACGAGCACAGCCCGGCTGACCGGGGGACGGGAGATTGGGATGAACCCACCTAACCTAGCGGGGCACCCACCAGCACCCCCAACAATACACCACTAGACACTCAAATAGGGGACACTTAGATCGCACTGACAGGGGCACTACGAACCCTTGGGGGCTGCAAACACCCACATGGACTCTGCAATGCATATAACATATTGCTCCAAACATTCCAGGGGGCATCACACCGCAGACCATGATTCAGAATACACTCATTCCAAATGACACACCTTTTACAGGGGTATAAGCCAGGGCGGGATATATAAACTCGCAATGAGAGGGGAGGGAAATACAAACAACTTCAGTTCCCCTTTTCATTATAAAACTCTGAGATAGGCAGCTCCTATCTACAGACAAAGAAGTAACTGAAACTGCTGCTTTTTATGATTCTCCCGTTGATTTCAAAGGCACAGCTGCACATTTCTAATGAACGCCTTCTCATGGAATTTTTTATAGTCCCGCAATGACTGACAAGCGAGCAGTGGATTTTATATAATTTAATTCATAGAAAATTCTTTATGCCTGTGTAGTCGCGGAAGGCCACTAACGAGATTTATAGCAGCACGATAAAAACCTTTACACTCTGCATTTCATAACTGACTCATGGAGATGTTGGTGTGAAACACCTCACCCCCATCAGCTCTCCTTTGATCACACTACCATGAGACCAATGGAAGGTACCCGGGGGGAGGGACGCAACGCAACGCGGGAGGGCAGCCAGTGGATGGTCTATTCCCTGCAACCGCCTGCTCCGTACTTAAGGTACCACACACACCCCACCAACTACACTGCAAACCCAACAACCCGGAGGGCAATGGACCCCCCTAGCACAAAAAGCACACCACCCCCTCCACCAATAACGCACCCGGCCCACGAGGCATCTAGCATACACCCCCAACATCCCAGACGCCCAGCGCAGAGGGGAGACTCAGTTAGGAATTGAATGCTGTTTAATGCCTACGGTTGCAGGTCTATTACCCAATGTGTTATCTGCACTCTACTAAATGCTCTATTGTTATGGACTAGATTAATGTTTAATGACTACTGCTAAAGGTCAGTCACCCAATGTGTTATTGGCACTCTACTAAATGCTCTGTAAAACCATTCGTCTGGCAAACAATGCCACCCACGCACAGTGGACCTCAAGACCTCGACCTGACGTCTGACCACCCCTCACCCAAGGCCCACGGGGCAATCCACTCGAGTCCCCCGCCCAGACACCCACCAGACAACGCCATCACATCCACGACCACCGCGACTTCTGACGATTAGCCCTATAGAGGGCATCCCCCACACCATCACAGTAAACGGACGACCAACCGATCCCCTGAGAAGCCCCACGGATGGCATCAGCAAGACATACGGTCCACTTACGGGTCTGAGACCGCACCGGATACATGGTCAGGACCACCGACACCCATCGTAGACCACCTGGCCTTGAGAACCCAGGATACCCCAGCTAGTCGCAACCCCCAATAGCTGACTGTCACGTATTCATCCGCTTATAGAAATGTGGTTAATGATATTTACTGTCCACACAGGAAAAGTTGTGCCGAGCAGCAACCTAATCCACAGAAGGGTTAATGCTGAGCAGCAATTATGCAAATGAAACCTGGTAACTGACTTTGGGGTCAAAGGCCGGTTACAGCCTATCAGAACTAAAGGAGGGGTATTTAGGCCCAGTTCTCAGCCTGCTCAGTGCCCTGTCGTGGTTTCCCTTGTGGTTGTCCGAGAGCGCGTTCCTGTTTATAGTTTTCTACCTAGTTTTTGACTTTGGCTTTGTTTATTGACTTCTCTATATTCTGGTATCCTGACTCCTGGCTTTCCTCATCGCTGTGTCCCTTTCTGTGTTCCCTGACCTCGGCTAGTATATTTGACTATTCTTTGTACGTTAAATCTGGCCATTCTAAGGACCGGTAATACGTTACTTATTTGTCATCCGCGCTGTCCAGTTCTACGTGCTGGATCAAACAGTAATCCTGACACTGACCTCCCCAAACTAGAGACTGGCAGGGAGACAATACACGGATAGCATGCAGTGCACCCCGAAATCACAGACCCCCACACAGGGGACCGAGAGACGCCCCACTCACGCAAAGACGCCAGGCTACACACCATAACGACCCCCAACCACCAAGGGCACCAGACCCCGCCCCATGCCCCCCCCCAACGAACACACACCGAGGGGACACCACACCAAACCCCCCCAACAGACCATAAAACAACGACTGCACCAGAGTCAACTCCCACAGGACTCTGGAATACCCCTACATGAAGAGCAACCAACCACAGGGGTAAAACTCCCCCTACGTCCTGGCCACAACAGCACAAGGCAACCCCACACACCCCCACCTGACTACCCCCGGAAACAAACCGCACAACAACCCTTCCCAGGGTGGACCACATAAACCGCATAAGGGACCTACCCCCCACCATACCGTACAAAACAGCGAAATACGACAACCGAAGAATCCCGGGGAGGACAGCGCCGTCTTCTCCCCATGACCCCACACAGACGACACACCCCCGGCACTCTCCCCAACCCAGCTTGGGACAGAGGCCGTGGTACGGACATATACCACAAACAGCAAACACAAGCCCACAGACGTGACCCCCTCCGCCCACACGACACCTGGCAGCAGCCTAGTAAGACCAGGTACGTTCACTTCATAACCCCTAGCTACATTCTAACATTCTTTTTTTTTTTGGAGACCAAACTAAAACTCGAACCTACGCCAGAAGTGACAGCCAAAATCACGAAATGTCAGACGGAAATCAAAGAGCACATGAAAAGAGACTCGACAAAAGCCCTACTGTGGTCCAAACAACTTTTCTATGACAAAGCAAATAAAGCTGACACTCTACTGGCACGAAAACTCAGGCAACGCACAGCCCAGAAACAGATAAACAAAATAGCCACACCAAACGGGACCATAACGGAGGACCCCAACAAGATTTCAGAAGTATTCCAAAACTACTTCACATCCCTATACGACCACGACCCCGAAACACGGCAGAACCCAAACGCCACCAAAACACTCATCGACCACTACCTGACACATATCCCGCTGCCGTCCCTGCCAAACGAAGCAGCACAAAAACTGGTAGACCCGATAACACCAGAAGAACTCGCGGGCACCATGAAATCGCTCAAACCAAATAAAAGCCCAGGCCCGGACGGGTTCACAGGATTGTACTATAAAACGTTCGCCCTCACACTCTCCCCCTACCTATGCAACCTATATAACGCCATCTTACAAGGCAACCCACTACCACAGGAAATGCTCCAGGCCACAGTCTGCCTTCTTCCCAAACCCAATAAAACACACTTAGATCCGGGACACTACAGGCCCATCTCCCTACTTAACGTAGACATAAAATTATTCACCAAACTCATGGCAGATCGGATATGCCCCTACCTACCTCAACTCATCCATCCTGACCAAGTAGGTTTTATCCCCACAAGACAGGCCAGCGACAACACCAGAAGAACATACGACCTAATATGGGCCGCAACATCGAAACGGATCCCCACCCTAATACTAGGGATCGACTGATTATCGGTCTGGCCGATATTATCGGCCGATATTTGGTATTTTCGGCAATATCGATACCGATATGCCGATAATATATAACAGGACCGCCGGGCCCATTACAAGCCCGGCGGTCCTGTGGGGGCCAGCAGCAAGCGCTGACTTACCTTGCATGCAGCTCCCTGTGTAAATCTCGCGAGACCCGCGGCCGCAGAGCGTTGCCACGGGTTACCATGGCAACGCTCCGCGCGGCACTAAGAGCCGCAAGATTTACACAGGGAGCTGTAGGAGCTGCTTGCAAGGTAAGTCAGCGCTTGCTGTTGCTGAGCCACCACTGTACTTAATAAGCCACTGGACCAGCAGGGAATACTATATCCCCCTCCCTGGTAAGAAGCAGGGAGGGGGGACTAAACAAAAAAAAAAAAAACATTTAAATATTAAAAAAAATTACACGAATTACATCACTACACAAACACACTCACACACTACACAAACACACACACACACTGCACACATACTGCATTACATAAACACTACACAGACACACACACTGCATTACACACACACTACACAAACACACACACTACACAAACACACACTAGGGGGGGACTAAACAAAAAACAACAACATTTAAATATTAAAAAAAATTACACAAATTACATCACTACACAAACACAAACACACACTGCACACATACTGCATTACATACACACACACTGCATTACATACACACTACACAGACACACACACTGCATTACATACACACACTACACAGACACACACACTACACACACAACACAAACACACACTACACAAACACACACTACACAAACACACACTGCACACATACTGCATTACATACACACATACTGCATTACATACACACTACACAGACACACACACTGCATTACATACACACACTACACAGACACACACTACACAAACACACACTGCACACATACTGCATTACAGACACACACACTACACTGCACACACACTGCATTACATACACACACACTACACAAACACTACATTACATACACACTACACAAACACACTGCATTACATACATACACATACACACTACACAAACACACACACTGCATTACATACACACACAAAAACACTGCATTATACACACACACTACATAAACACACTGCATTATATACACACTACATTCATTATACACACACTACACAAACACACACTCTGCATCCACTACACACACACACACACACTACACAAACACACACAGTTCCCCTGTCTAAACACACTTCATCCGCTACATGTGGCATGTATATTTTGTGCATTTACCTTTCGAATTAGTTTATTTATTCAAAATAGTAAATGTACAGAATATCGGCAAGATATCGGCTATCGGCCTGAAAGTTCGCAGATTATCGGTATCGGTATCGGCTCTAAAAAATCAATATCGGTCGATCCCTATCTAATACTATCACTTGATGCAGAAAAGGCCTTCGATAGGCTTCTCTGGCCATACCTATTCGCAACCCTCCACAAATTCAGATTCCCCATGGGCTTCCTAGAAACTCTACAAACACTATATGCCTCGCCGAGGGCCAGTCTCCTATTGCCCCTCACACAACCACCCATGTTCACCATACACAATGGAACACGTCAGGGATGTCCCCTATCTCCAATATTATTTGCCCTATCTTTAGAACCGCTTCTACAGAACCTCAGACGAAACGCAGCCATAAAAGGCCTCAAAATCCGTGAAGAAGAATACAAGACCGCAGCATACGCAGACGACTTGCTCGTCACCATCACCGACCTAACAGCCTCCTTACTACCACTTATTCAAGCCCTGGAGCAGTATGCCGCAATATCCGGATACAAACTCAATATTGATAAAACAGAGGCCCTACCCATACACATAGACCCCCCCACGTTGGCGCACCTACAGAAGACATACCCCTTTAAGCTAAACTCTAACCAAATACAATACTTGGGCATTACCTTAACAACAGACCTCACCCAAATATACTCCAAGAACTACACCCCAATCATACAAAAAAAATCACACACGACCTCGCCACATGGCAGAACATGTCGATATCCTGGCTAGGTAGACTGGCGTCAGTAAAAATGAACCTCCTACCCAGACTGCTATACTTATTTCAAGCTCTCCCAATCCCACTCCATACCCCAGACTTCAAACAGCTACAGTCACGAATCGACAAGTTCATATGGTCCAATCGACGCACACGTATAAAAAGGCAAACCCTATACGTACCGAACAGGGCAGGAGGCCTCGGCCTCCCTCACCTTATTCATTACTACCAAGCAGCGCAAGTAACGCAAGCCCAACACCTGCACGCCCCTTACGGAGTTAAGCGATGGGTAGACCTTGAGCATGACATATTCGGTAGAGATCACCCATCCCTCTACATATGGCTACCAAAACAAGCCAGACCCCCTATGCCACAGACTACCCCAGCACTGACCAACACAATCAAAATTTGGGACAAAGTTACACACAAAAGTGGCCTCATCGCACCCCTGTGCCCCCTCACCCCGATACTCCGCAACACGAAATTCCCCCCAGGCATGACACCCAAAGACTTCACGCGCTACGAAGACAACAACCTCACACGCCTATACCACTTCATCCAGGGCCAGCACATTACCCCATTCTCCGAACTACAGCAAACAACACCATTCCAAACATTTGACCTATTCAGGCACATACAGATCAGAAGCTTCCTAGCAACACCGGAATATACAAAAGCGGGACCAACGGCATTTACCGCCTTCGAGAAACAATGCATGCAAGCCCCAATTCAAAAGGGACAAATCTCAGCACTTTACACACGCATTATCCAAAACGTCAAAAATGGATCTCTCACGTACGTGTCAGACCTAGGTCTGGCAGAGGACCCAACAGACTGGGCAGATATATGGGAGGCCACAGCAACGATCTCCATCTGCGTAAATCATAAGGAATCATAAGGAACAGGCCTACAAAACACTCATGAGATGGTACATCACCCCCCTCAAGCTTAAACAGATGGGCTGGAAGGGATGTGGCCATAAAGGAACCTACCTCCACCAATGGTGGGAATGCCCCCCGATCAAACACATCTGGCAACAAGTAGCAACCATGGTCTCCAGAATTCTACACACAGATATTCCGCTAAACCCCTGGATCTGGCTGCTATCGAAACCATACGCTGACATACCCAGAGCCCAAAACAAGCTGACAGCAAAAATAGCACTAGCAGCCAGACGGGCGATAGCCGAAAAATGGGGTAGCAATGAAACACCGACCATGGAGGCAATCAGACGAAAAATAACAGACGCAATCAAAATGGACGGACTGTCCGCATTGCTACACGATACCACCAAACACTACCACAAAATCTGGGACCCATGGTTCTACAAATACCCGAACCCCCCCCGGCACACACTGAGCAAACCACACACCCATCACGCCTCGAACCAGGGCACACGAAGCCCCCCATCAGGGAACCCTACCAACCCGAAAACACCCCACCCCCTTTTTTTTCTTTTTTTTTTTCTTTCCCTCTCTTGTGCCCCCTTCCAGATCCACACGGCCATCCGACACTAGGACCATGCAAAAATCACCACAAACACACGCACCTAAGACCAACGACAACAAGAGAACCCAACATCACCAACAACACACCCACCCCAACGACATAGGGGAAAAATCCTAAAGGAAGCTCAGGACAACACACGCTGACCCCCGACCCTCACCATTATTCCCCACACCAAACTAAACAGACGAGAAAAGACCAAAGCCGCAAATTACCCAAAATTCAATGCCCACAACTAAGAGGTACAGAACATACAGACCACAAGACAAGACCGAGTCACAGAAATACCTCAAAATATAAGCAACAGAACGTTACGAGAGGGCACTCCTTCCCCCATCTCTTTCACCTCTGTACCCCACCCCAAACCCTAAAAGAAACAGGATTGCAAACTGTCACGAGAGCGAAAAAGAACACTGGACATGTAAATATGCTAAAGATGTTACTGAACAACTTCCACTTGCACGTGGACAGTCAATACATTGTGTACAATACCTGAATGTGATGCATGCCTGTACCACGAACAATATCCCCCTACTTTTTTTCTGTACCCCCACCCCGAAAACGTACACTATCTAAAATTCAAAATAAAGAATTTATAAAAAAAAATATATATAATTTTAAAATAACCGAACATTTCCCATTCGTATCACACATCCCTAGATAGCCTGGATCTGAGTGCATATTATTAGCGAATAGCGCTCAGATCCCACACACATAGTTCAATCGCCATGGAGTCAAAGTTCTTACAGTCTTTCGGTATGCGATTGACTCCATGGGAAGGCTATGTGGGTTAAGTCCTTTCGTGTGTTTCAAAACTCCCGAACGGCCGGTGTTCGTACGCTTTCGTCGAGGCAGCCAGGCGACCTGTTGTTTCAGCGGTGTTCGGCAGAAAAAAAAGTGTCCGTTTTTAGTTCCATGGAATCAGGGCCAAAAACCGCTGGGCTTTCGTGCGTTTTAAAATGGCCGCTGCCTCGTGGACGACATACGAACGACGACCACCCTGAATTCGGTTTAATTGAGAAGTATCTGTGGTTAACCACAACGTTCTAATTGGGATCAAGAGGTTAACCAGCAGCACACTTCTTCTGGGTGGCCATCCATTCGGTGAATTTGTTCGGTGAAAACAGTCATTCATATGGCTGGGCTATAGAAACAGCCATTTACATGAACGGGGGCAGGAATAGACGAATCCACCACAATAGACAGACGGATGGTTCTGTCACAATGGCATTGAACAATGTTCTATTTCGCTGAATTTATGCCTAAAAGTCCCAAATTAACTCCCGAACCGTCAAATGCACGTACGCTGCCAATCACATGAAAATGTATTGGCACTATTAGTAAACTCCCTAACACTCACTATAGGCATTCGTATGTCGAATGGCATTGAAAATACAATGCATTGCTTTTTGCTTAGTCTCTTCTCTTGGGCTCATAACTCATCATGCTTCCCTGACAGGTGCAACTGGCAACACAGTATCACTTTAAAAGGGAGTAGGACAGTAGTAGCCAATTAAAAAGGCCTTTACATACTGCCAGACAAAACTGTAAAAAAATAAATAAAATAAAGTATCAACTCAAGGCAGTCCTTCAATGCAAAATCTATCCAGATTTTCTATAGGACAGCCATTCAGCCATTTTGGAGCTCAGCCAGCCCAGCACCATGTCAGCCATTTTAGGCACTTGGATACTGAGCCTGCCAGAAGTGGTCATGTCCTCCTCCACCTCCTCAAGTGATCTAGCCATGGAAATAGTGGAGGGGGGCATTGGCCACTCTGGCCAGGAAGAAGGAGAAGCAAGTGGAAGAAGCAAGAAAAAACAGAGGTAGCCTGGGATCTTAAAGGACCACTATAGTGCCAGGAAAACATACTCGTTTTCCTGGCACTATAGTGCCCTGAGGGTGCCCCCACCCTCAGGGACCCCCTCCCGCCCGGCTCTGGAAGGGGGAAAGGTGTTTAAACTTACCTTTTTCCAGCGCTGGGCGGAGAGCTCTCCTCCTCCTCTCCGCCTCCGTTACGCCCCGCCGGCTGAATGCGCACGCGCGGCAAGAGCTGCGCGCGCATTCAGCTCGTCGCATAGGAAAGCATTTACAATGCTTTCCTATGGACGCTTGCGTGCTCTCACTGTGAAAATCACAGTGAGAAGCACGCAAGCGCCTCTAGTGGCCGTCAATGAGACAGCCACTAGAGGATTAGGGGGAAGGCTTAACCCATTAATAAACATAGCAGTTTCTCTGAAACTGCTATGTTTATAAAAAATGGGTTAACCCTAGAAGGACCTGGCACCCAGACCACTTCATTAAGCTGAAGTGGTCTGGGTGCCTAGAGTGGTCCTTTAAAGGCTGCAGATCCTGGGAGGAAGAAAATGTATGCTGATAACTTTGGTGCAGAGGAGAATGCAGTACTTTGCCAGTACTACCAATGTATTTTTGGGGGAGCAGCCAAAAGTACTTCAAGAGCAAAGAAGAACAGTCTGTGGAGTAAGATTGTGGCAGCAGTGAATGCTGTTAGAGGGAACAACTGCACTGCGGATGTGGTGAAGAAAAATAAGTGCACTTATATTCCTAAAAAATAATTCTTTATTCCATGTCCTTTAAAACTTATTTTTTTTCCTCCATGTGCTTTTGCTACATATCCCACATATCTTTTAAAAGTGAGGGTTGGCTCACTTAAAGGACCACTATAGTGCCAGGAAAACATACTCGTTTTCCTGGCACTATAGTGCCCTGAGGGTGCCCCCACCCTCAGAGTCCCACTCCCGCCCGGCTCTGGAAGGGGGAAAGGGGTTAAAACATACCTTTTTCCATCGCTGGGCGGGGAGCTCTCCTCCTCCGATCCTCCTCTTCTCCTCCCTGTCGGCTGAATGCGCACGCGCGGCAAGAGCTGCGCGCGCATTCAGCCGGTCACATAGGAAAGCATTCATAATGCTTTCCTATGGACGCTGGCGTGCTCTCACTGTGAAAAATCACAGTGAGAAGCACGCAAGCGCCTCTAGTGGCTGTCAATGAGACAGCCACTAGAGGAAATAGGGGAAGGTTTAACCCATTCATAAACATAGCAGTTTCTCTGAAACTGCTATGTTTATGAAAAAATGGGTTAACCCTAGCTGGACCTGGCACCCAGACCACTTCATTAAGCTGAAGTGATCTGGGTGCCTAGAGTGGTCCTTTAAGCTCAAAGAGGGGAAAAAAAACACCATGTGCAGCTCAGCTTTAAAGGAACACTATAGTGACAGGAATAAATGTTTGTATTCCTGTCACTATAAGTGTGAAAACACAGTTTAACTTCCCTCTCAGCAATGTAACTAATTACTCATCCTTATAGCAGAGCTGTGCAGGTCCATCACAGCTGGCTCCGCCCATAATCTGCCTCCTTGGCTGCTATCTTCATAATTGACAAAATCAGCCAATCCAATGCTTTCCCATAGGAAAGCATTGGGAGGCTATCACGTTGCAAAACGCTGCTGTTCTATCAGAAATCTATATCTATCAGATTTCTATACCTACGTCACTTCGCAAGATCAGCTGCGCGCTAGCAGGCCTCGGGGTATAGAATTCTGGTGGAGGCACCGCGAGCATGTGTGCCGCCTCTGATGACACTCGATCAGCTGGGCCTTTAATCTGAAGGGTGTACCGCGCGGCACATCCTTTAGCTATAGAAATCTGATGGGTGTACTGCGCATGCTGTCTCCACAGAGAGTAGGGCAGCTGGTTCACCTCCTGTCTCCCTGGATACGCGCTTGGCTTCACTTTCCTCTCGTAAGTATTTGCACAGCATTGTTAGAGATAAGTTATGTGTGTGTGTGTGTGTGCGCGCATGTAAACATATACACACACACATATCTGATTGTACTGTATTTGAAGTTAATTTATTACATACATGTATTTCATACCATCCGCAACTAGTCGAACTAGGCATCTGCCTAGGGTGCACTGGCCAGGGGGCTCAATGTCTGGGTGACCAGCAGAAGTAGGGGGGAGCGCACATCGCTCCTCTCCTTCTGTTCACTTTATGTACTGTGGCTGAGTGGACCACGGGTGTATGAGCTTCTGTACCATCTACTTGGCCTGACAGGAAGCTGAGTGCAACGATCAGCTTCCTGTCATGCAGAATAAACAGGAGATTCTCTACGATACATGTAGTGAGATTAGAAGGAAAGGGAGGTGGGCACAAAGATGCGTTGAGGGGTCACAAAGAGACAGAGAAAGGGCTAGGGGGGACAAAGATGCATAACTATACTTAGACATAAATTAATAGCATGACTGCATATATCTTATTTCCAAGTTTAAATAATATTGTTGTACAGTTAATAGTTAGCATTGCAACATAAGACACGTGCTAACAATGTTCTTTCTCTGTTCTCTCCTATAGGTTGAGATGGTGCTCTCCCCCTACAAGAGGAGGGTACCATTACCCTAACAGCAGTGGATCCTGATTCAGTGACATCAGTGGCCAAAGAAATGCCGTTGCCACAACTTCCTCCACAGTTGGCTGCGCTGTATGAGACGATCCAAGCTCGTCAAGCTGAACTGGCGATGTCCATACAGCAGTATAGGGAGTGTAACGGCACCCCCAGGTATAAAAGGGGTTAAACTGCCGTTTAGAAGATCTTCCCCTTCCAGAGACACAGGTACAGCTACCGCAGAACCCACAAACTCCCGAACAGGATACAAAGAACCTCACGAATAGCTGCTAGCAGCTGAACAGGAAAAGCACCCAAGCGGCTTACACTCCTGGCAATCAGTCTCTAACAGCATACAGTAAATCCCCCCAAGAACGAGACAAAGCTCCGTTGGTGGTCAAGCAGTGATCAGGTTTATTCAGGGCTACCTGCCCAGTATTTATGCAGGTCTCCCACCTGGTGGACACTCCCCTTGAGGATCAAATGGGAAAGTGTGACAAAGGACAGACATGCACCAAGCACAGACACACAGAAGTAAAACATCCCCACAATGCATCCTACTTCCCTCCCCTCTATCCTGGAGATAATGGGGAAGTAATCCAATTATCTCCCAGGACAGAGGCAAATCGCCTTTACACACGTGGTTACAATAAAACACTAAAATACAATAAAATACATAATGTTACATTTATCACATAAAATATATAAATGTAATAGCGCTCAGATCCTATATACGCAGTTCAATTGCCATGGAGCCAAAGTCTTTAATCACACGAATAGGCTCCATGGCTGTGCTATCTGGGTTAAAGCATTCACATAAAACAAAGTCCCGAATGATCAGGTGTTCTGTTAAATAGCCACGAATAGAAGCAGGGAAGGCTGGAGGCTCAGCGGTGCCTGCAAGTAAAAAGTATCCGCTTTTAGTGCACTGAATCCGGGCTGAGCACCGCTGGCCGTCCGGGGAGCTCCATAAAACCGCCACCTAACGGCTAATAGAATGCTGTTTGTACGGTAGACTAAATCTACCGAACGGCTGTGCAGAAAGGCATGAATAAACCTTTCTGCACAGTAAAATTAACTGCCGATCCATAATCCAATGGCAGCAGGCAGGCAACCAGGCTCCTCCAATGCAATGTGGCGAGATTGGTCTCGTCACACCTCTCCCCTTTTCCAAACAGGTTAACAGGGTATCTGACCTCCTGCCGGTCAGTGCCCTGGTTAGTCCAGCAGCCCACCCACAAAACACAATCAGGAGTACAGCCCACCCACAATAAATGGTTACTACACCTGGGTAAAGGAGAAACTTGTCCATGTCCAGGTGCCTGACCACGGCTGTGCGGGGTACTGGTAGGCTGCCTTGGTGTGTTGCTGAATGGGCAGAGACCAGCGGTACTCTGCCCTGGTGCCACAGAAGTAGCCTGGTTGGGGCCTGGTTGTTGGAGGGGGAAACCGACTGTCTCCCCTTCGGACACACAGCTCTGCTGCTGGAGGGGGAGACTGACTGTCTCCCCTTTGGATACACAGCTCTGCTGCTGGAAGGGGAGGCCGACTGTCTCCCCTTTGGCTAAACAGCCCTGTTGCTGGGGGACAGGACTGACTGTCCCTACCCCCTGTGCTGTAAGTGCATAGACCGCGGTCCCATCTGCACGGTCGTGGGGCTTAATGTCTCCCCCTGGTGCATTAAGCTGCCGCTGGGGAGTGGGGGTAACAAGCTCCTCTCCCATACATACTCCCAGCCGCTGGGGAGGGAGACCGACTGTCTCCGACTGTCTCTGCTGCTGGGGAAAGGAGACTGAGCTCTCTATTCCCTGCTGGACACTCTGCCCCTGGGGAGGGATGACACGGCTCCCCTCTCCCAGTAAGTCACTCTGCTGCTCCACAATATCTTCCCAGCTGAATGGGTCTCGATCTGGGTCTGTCACCTTGCTGTTCTGCTGAGCCTTCCCAATGGAGTGGAAGAGATCTCGGTAGTCCTGCTCCAGTTCCCACTCCAGGGTGAGCCAGGTCTTGCTCTACCTCATGGGAGTCATCCCAGTCATGCCTAGCCTCCCTCTCGTAGAAAATGTCCTGAAGTCTGGTCTGCGCAGGGCTCCCGAAGTCAGTCTCTGCAAAGGACTCCCATAACAAGCCAGGACCATCAAACTCCTCTCCCTCTGGCTTGTCATGCTCGGCTGTCCAGGGTATATACTGTGCCATATACCACCAGAGTGCCTGGTAGGCATCCTCCAGCCATAGCTCCTGCCATACCCGGTGCTCTAGTTCCTTCACCGATTCCTCCAGGGGCTGCTCTCCCAGGAAGGGAACATAAGTGCTCTCCCAGGAAGGGAACATGTATCACAGGGCCACTTGCTTCTGCAACTACTGCTCTTCTCTGGGGAGACTCTCACCCAATGTATTGTACATTATCCAGGGCCTGGTACCAGATGCCTTTCCTTAATGCATCCCGGCCATCCAGGTCCTCCTCCTCGTATAACACTGCTGGTTCCATTCTGTTGCTTTTAGGGTCGCTGTACTGGGACATGCGTTGCCCCCAACTTGTAAATCCACAGAATGGTGTCTCCTGTAGCTGTCCTTCTGGCTGTGGGAAAAATCCCACTGCTGCCACCAATTGTAACGGCACCCCCAGGCATAAAAGGGTTAAACCGCCGTTTAGTAGATCTTCCTCTTCCAGAGACACAGGCACAAAAGCTAATGCAAGCACCAGTATTACCTTAGCAACTCATCGTAAAGGCAGTATCTGCAGTAGCTGGCAGCTTGTCATAGCCAAATGAAATAGACAAAACGAACATTATTAGAGCAGGTTACATTTTTAACAAAAAATATGTATACAAATAAAAAGCATCATAAATTAAAACATCCTAAACATAGTCTGAACACATCCATGGAACATTCTTTTAAAGAAAGGGGATATAATTGCATAACTAATATATATGTATATAGAAAAGAAAAAAAGAGAGATAGTCTTTTGTATAGAGAGGGGAGTAAAATAAAAAGGATTGTAAATAATATATATATGTATGCCTAAATAGGAATAAGCATAATGGTATTAACATAATATGTGGCAAAACATAAGTATACAAAAATGAATTCATATTTCATACATCTGTAATAATCATAAATAACAGTGAGAATCCCCTGTTAGACATAAATAGCTAAAATGCATATAAGAATAAAAATAAATATAAAAAGAAGGAAAAAGGGGATGATAAAATATGGGTTGAAAAAATACCAATGTATAAAAATAATTTAAAAAAAATAAGATAAATGAATCTTTACAAAAATATATGAGAAAGGAAAGGAAAATATAAAATAAATAAAAAAGAAAAAATATTATAAAAAGTTAAAAAGGTCAAAATCTATGTTTAACCCATTGGGGTGTAAATTATCAATTTTGAAAACCCATTCCATCTCCTTGTCCTATCTTTTTAATAAAATCACCGCCTCTCCAATGGTTTTTTACTGTGGTGATTCCCATAAATGTAAGAAATTTAGGATCATTGTTATGTTTACAGAAATGAGAAGACACCAAGTGTTTATTATAATTATTCTCGATATTTATACAATGTTCTGCTATACGCCTCTTTAGAGGTCTAATAGTCTGACCAATATACTGGAGGCCGCAAGGGCACTCCAGTAAGTAAATGATATTTTTACTGTCACATGTGATGGTTTCTTTAATATTATATACCTTATTGGTGTTATTTGATTTGAAAGTAGACCTCCTTTTTTTTGTTGGTTTTGTTTTTTTGCAGGCTACACATTTGTTGCATTTACAAAAACCATTGGTAAGGGGTAGAGAGTTCATTGTATTTTTGGTTACTACTTGATCTTTAGTGTAATTTTTTGTCAGGTGCATTTTTAGGTTTGGAGCCCCTCTGAAAACAATTTGTGGTCTTTTAGGGATTATATCTTTAAGGATAGGATCCTCTTTTAGAATGTGCCAGTGTCTGTTCATAATTTTTCTTAAGTGTTTGTTTTTATCGTTGTAGTCTAATATTATAGGCAAGACTACCTTTTTCTGTTGATAGGTTTTTTTTCTATGTATAAGATCTTTTTGGTTAATTTTTGAGGTTTGTATAATAGTAGACTCAATCTGCTTTTTATCATAGCCTTTATTGATAAGACTATTTTTAATTTTATTGGCCTGCTGTATAAAAGTTGTGTTATCTGAACAGTTTCTTCTGAGTCTAGTAATTTGACTCTTTGGGATACTGTTAAGCCAAACCTTATTATGACAGCTCTTAGTATTAATATAATTGTTTACATGGACATCTTTAAAGTGGGTTTTAGTATTGATTACACGATTTTTAATATAAATATTTAGATCCAAATATGTGATTTCTTTGTTGCTGATTTCTGAGGTTAAAACTATGCCTTCCTGATTGGAGTTTAAAAACTTAATAAAATCATGTGCATCATTTATAGGGCCTTTCCAGATAAAAAATAAGATCATCTATATATCTGGAATAGGATACCAGGTTTGACGTCCAGCCATGTCCACTCCAAATGTATCTCTCTTCCCATTCAGCCATAAAGAGATTGGCATAGCTGGGCGCAAACCTGGTACCCATGGCAGTGCCCCTATTTTGTAAGTAAAAATAATCTTTAAACCAAAAATAATTGTTCTTTAAAATCAGTTCAATACCTTCTATTAAAAAGTTAATTTGGTCTTGCGCCATAAAATTATCGTTTTCTAAAATTTTTTTAACTGCATTACATCCTCGTGTTGTATAATAGTATATAGTGATTGGACATCACAGGTAATGAGTAGAAAATCATCTTGCCATGTAATTTTTTCTAATTTTTTTAAAAGATCTATAGTATCTTTAAGATATTATTTTGTTTTTATAACATATGGTTGAAGTAGAATATGTATATATTCTGATAAATTAGAGAGAGCAGAACCAATTCCGGAGACAATAGGACGTCCTGGGTTTTTGTTTTTTTAAATCTTTGTGGATCTTTGGAAGAAAATAAATAACTGGGATTTTTGGATGTATGACATTCATATATTGATATTCTTTTGTATCTAATATACCTATGGCCAGTCCTTGATCTAAAAATAATTTTAAATTTTTCTTTAATGCCCATTGTAGGGTCCACATTAAGTTTAGGATAAGTTGTAAGGTCACTAAGTTGTTTATGAGCTTCTTCTTCATATTGCTCTTTCGTTAATATAACAAGGCCCCCACCTTTGTCTGCGGGTTTAATTACAATAGATTTATTGTTATATAAATCCTTTAAAATTTGTTTTTCATTTTTATTTAGATTTGCCTTCTCTCTATATTTATTATTGTTCTCTAAATTTCTTATATCTCTTCCAACTTTTTTTTCAAAAATGTCTAAGGCGCTAGATTTGTAATGTGCAGGGTAAAAATTTGATTTGCTTTTAAGATTACTTTTTATATATTTATTAGCTGGATTATGAGTGGAGGTGTTTCTTGTATCAACTTGTTTACTATTGCTATTAGAGGCAAAGAACCTTTTTAATGTGGCATTTCTAACAAATTTGTTAATATCTATAAAAGTCAAAAGAATTATAGGGTTTTGTTGGAGCGAATTTAAGTCCTTTTTTCTGCACATCTGTTTTGATTTTACTTAAGTTTTTATTTGATAGGTTAAAAATGCCTGTAGGTAAAGGGCTTGAATGTTCTACTAAAATCTTTTTTATTCGTCCTTTCTACCTGATTTTCGTCCTCTAGGTCTCTTTTGCGACTCTTTATTGGGGTGATGTTTAAATGATTTGTATGACGTTTTCTGTTGGAAGGAATTTCTAAAAAAGAAGTCTCATCAAATGGCTCACAAAAAGATAGTGCATGGTATCTATTTTTTATCGTTAAATCATTCGGAGTATTAGGTTCGTGTTCATCATGTCTTTTGCAGTAACTTTTTCCCAAGAGTAGTGTCTTTTTCTGTATTTCTGTTGTGGAGAGAGTGGTTCGTATGTGTATCTGTGTGTTTTAGGTCTAACAACTAGTGGTGAAATTCTATAGGGGTTTATTTCTTCTTTGTGGTGTGACTCTCTTTCTGAGAAATGTGTAGTATCTTTCCTATTGTGATCTGAGGGCTTGGTGTAATTGGAGATTTTTCTATTTTTATTGTCTATTGCAGTGTATTTATTAGTGTCATTAGAAAAAGTGCCTCTGTGTGAAATTTTATTGGGTGATTTATTCCAATAGTGCGTATGAGATTTTCCAATGTATTTCCTTGGGGATCTGTATTGATTGTATGTGTTGTATTGGAATCTATTTTTTTCTCTTGTTTCTTTAAATGGTCGTTTGTACCTGAAGGAGTTATGCTCAGTGTCAGTGTGTGTCGATAATTGTTAGTGTTTTTTTTGTATTGGTTATGTGCTTTTTTTGCATTGTATGTGCGGATTTGATTTTGAGCATAGTCTCGTTTATCTCTATTATATTTCGTGATTTTAATCTTTTTGTGTCTATTTTTTCAACAGTTTTTTTTAATTTTTTCTGTTTGATTTGAAGAATATTAATTCTTCAGTATCAGCAAATGGAATTAATTGTTCTCTTAAACTGTTAATCTTTTTGTCTAGATTTAAAAGTTTTTCATTTTTTACTTTGATGAGGCTTTTCATAAGACCAAATGTACAGAGCTCTAAATGGTTATACCATTCTTCCATGAATGGTTTGTTGTCTGTATCTGATGTGGGCATTTTAAATAGCCTTAAACCTCTTGGAGTGATTTTTTCGTTTATGTATTTGGTTAGAGTGGCTATTTCCCATCTCAGTTTTATCTCTTTTATTAAAGAAAATTTTAATTCTTTTAGTAACTCCTGTGGATCATCGAATATAATTAATGGTTCATTATCTGCTGGATTATCTAAATCTTCCAAATCGTTGAAACTGTAATCTATATTGATGTTATAATTATCACGATATTCGAATAATGTCATTTTATTATTGCTATAGGGCTGCCTAATACGGGAATAAAAGTATAATAGATAAAACACAAAGATTAGGCGCTCGCTATAGTGAAAATGTGATAGGAGTGGGCAGCAGTGACCAGCACAAGGATTCACAACCTTGTAATAGAACAAATGTGAACAAAGAAACAAAAGGAAACCGCACCCTTAATACAATACAAGTGTACGTACTCAAGTCCTTATGGTCGTAGTTTTCCAATAAAGCTCAAAGAGAAAATATTCAAAATAATAGTGTAATACTGTAAATGCTTGAAGCATTTACCAGAGCTACTACAGAGCTCTACTGTTGTTGCGCCTAGACGGAATAATCCCCGTCTCTGGATTAGTTTGAAGTAGTCAACCTCTTGGCGTCCTCAAACAAATAACACATAGAAACATAGAAATCCTTATAGTGTAGTATATTATACTTGTCACAAACACACCCTACTCCAAGAGTGCGCGTGACGTAGTTGTGGTTGTGAAAGGGTTCAAGTTCACTATTTGTCTGCACTAGATGGGAAATAATGACAAAATCCCCCTTTAACACCACCCACACTTAAACATAATACTATAACTATTACTAGTTCAACGCTGCCACTACCAAGACAATTTATAAATGGGGTGCCTTGGTCCCCCAGGTAAATCAATAATAAAACCCACCAAATATTACTTAGCACAATATTTAAGGAATTATAAAAATACTAACTAGTCTCTTCAGGTAACGTGATTCTTAACCAGACAAAGGCAAAACTTAATAAATGACTGTTTATTATGAGCAAAAGATAGTCACAGTGCATATAAAAAAATATGATAAACAAATTATTTACACCAACAACAGGTAAAAACAAAAAGGATAAAATACAGTCCTAAAGTCCTAATTACTCACTTAGGTTTTCAAAGTACAACTTCTGTCCAGGGGGTCTCTGGCAAGGAAAGATGGTGACTCACTCAAAATTAGATCTTGGCCCCAAGCAAGTACACAAACACCCTTCAGGATCACAATAGATATACCCTGTGAATTGCCACGCCTCATCCAGGGGAGGAGCAATAGGGATACTAAGTGACCACCTCCTTTGTTCCAGAAAATAACAAGCCACATACAAACTTTTGGTTTTATCTCCTCTACTGTACTTGCCACAGAAATAATAATTGCCTCTATGAATTTGTTATTGTTTTCCCATTCCAAAGACATGTTGCACGCCCCGCCCACGATCCAATAGGACGCACATCACAAGTCCTGCCACACGGTTTAAGTTGTGCAACTCATGTTTAGGCTTAATTAAAAGATTGGGCTTGTCCCATTCCAAATATAATGAAAATGAGGCTTAATTATTAACCTGTGGGTAAGTATTAATGTTTCACTTGGATAAGATACTGGAACACAATGATCTTCATGAAACGAATCCCATTACCATTTCAAACATAATATTTTATATATTTGGACACTACCAGGACTTTATCCACACACTTCTGAGGAAGCCTTTATAGGTGAAACGCGTAAAGTGGACTTTTAATGGACTTTTCTACAGAGTGATATTTATATATTTTGTTTTTATTGTTTTTATGTTTAATAAATAGTTATTATACTTTTATCACTTTGAGATACCATTTTATTTTATATTTTTAATTTCCTGGTTGTCATCTTATCCTATGGTGGGGATTATACCACCTATGCTTTAGAAACTAGAGCGAGGAACGCTCTAATACATGTGAGTACGCTACCTTGCATTTATTCATTATCCTTAAGGTATTATAATATACTACACTATAAGGATTTCTATGTTTCTATATGTGTTATTTGTTTGAGGATGCCAAGAGGTTGACTACTTCAAACTAATCCAGAGACGGGGATTATTCCATCTAGGCGCAACAACAGTAGAGCTCTGTAGTAGCTCTGGTAAATGTGAGTGTGCATTTATCTTTTTGCTTTTTATTATTTGAAGCATTTACAGTATTTGTAATATTTATTTTGTAATACTTCTTTAATTGGAACTCAACTGCAGAATTTCCTGATTGCAGCAACAATAAGTTTCACCTCCTTTTATATAGATATGAAACAATGGTCACTGTACCTTTAAATACACATGAAGGAAAAATTAGGCTTTATAGCAATCCCTTATGAATAAGAGGAATAATTAGACAAAGTGACACTTTAGTGAGCTTTAGATACTGTGTAACATAAATAATAGGAATTGGCTTGTTTGGTAAAAGTATTACTTAACTTAAAGGCAGTTCTGGCACTGGAAGGGTTAATTCACCCAATGAAGGAGAAATTAGAAGTCCGTTTCAACAAGCTGAGAACTAGGAGTGGAGAGTGGGGAAGTCCGTTTTAACAAGCCGAGGTCTGGGAGTGGAGAAGGTAGAATTCAGTGTTACAAGCCGAGGTCTAGGAGTGGAGAAGGTAGAAATCCGTTTACAAGCCGAGGTCGAGAAGTGGAGAAGGTAGAAATCCGTTTTACTAGCCGAGGTCTAGAAGTGGAGCAGGTAGGATCAAAAGTAGAGCAGCTGATCTTTCTGCAGCACCTGTGCGAATAATCCAGCCCTTTGAATCTGGCGCGGTCTTCCTAAGTATCGTGGAGGGACCGCATCAGAAAAAAGGGGCGGGGCTGAGCGCCGTGAACCCGGAAGTGGGTTCCGGCGACGAAATACATGCCATGCTATACCTGACAGTATTACACTATTATTTTGAATATTTTCTCTTTGAGGTTTATTGGAAAACTACAACCATAAGGATTTGAGTATGTACACTTGTATTGTATTAAGGGCGCGGTTTCCTTTGGTTTCTTAGTCAGACAGGCAGGCAGACCGTCACACAGAAAGACAGTCACACACACAGGGAGGCAGACCGTCACACACATACACACACAGGCAGGCAGTCACACACACACACAGGCAGGCAGTCAGACAGTCACACACACACACACACACACACACACACACAGAGGCAGGCAGTCACACAGGCAGGCAGACAGACACACACACATACAGGCAAACAGTCACAAATAGCCAGGCAGTCACACACACAGGCAAACAGTCATAAATAGCCAGGCAGTCACACACACACACACACACACAGGCAAACAGTCACAAATAGCCAGGCAGTCACACACACACACACAGGCAAACAGTCATAAATAGCCAGGCAGTCACACACACACACACACACACAGGCAAACAGTCACAAATAGCCAGGCAGTCACACACACAGACTTACCTCTTTCCATTATGGCTGGAAGAGGGAGTGGATGCAGTTCCTCTGCAGCAGTTTACATGGGGCTTCGGGTAGGTATTGGCTCCGCATCGTGATAAGCCCCGCCCCCACCGCTCATTACACCCCACCTCCGCTGCCGTGATTTTTTTGTTTGTTTTAGAACCGGGTGGAGACTAATTAATCCTCCACCCGGTACCTGTTTTAGCTCCCCTGTCAACTGGCCATGTGCGAGCTGTGTGGCCGCACAGCCCTAAGGCCGGCCCTGGGCATAACCATTGCTGATGTAGATAGCCTAATTCGTGAACGACGTGCGCAGGGTCTTCCCAGAAGGAATGATGATGATGAATAGATATCTGCGGGAAGAATGCACTCAGATGTTTATTTTTCATTATCATCCACAATGTGAACACAACTGACGCTGTTCATCATAGGTTATTACATTCTCAATTTTTTCCTTGTTTTCCCTATTATTCCCCTGAAAATACATTGGTTCGCATTCTCCTCTGCACTATATCCTCCCAGAACTGCTCCTAACAACCTGGGCTGCCTCTGCTTTTTTGCTTCTCCCACTATATATATATATTGGAAGGCATGGCCTGAAGTTGTGGGAGGGGCTATAGACCTATAAAAGACCGTCACACACATACACACACCCTTTCCCTACTAACTTACTTACTTGTTGGTCAGACGAATAGACTGTTCAAGGTCAGCATCTGCATGAGATCCACTTCCAGGTCATACAAGACACCATTTTGGTTTCACCTCTGCTCCATGAGGTCTCCTATTCCAAGCTGTGTCCAGGAATCCTGCAGCAGGGCTTTCCGTTAATCCAGTGGCTTTCTCTCCGGTCAGCATCACATTTGGTGTCTCAGGGACTCTCAAACCGTAAGTTGACCCACCTGTCATGCCAGGATTAGTTCCCACGGCGTTCAGCACAGCACGGGTCCTCACTTTACGGTTTCCTTTCATTTTGCACGGTTATTTTGTTACCTTAGACTCACCTAGCTGTTCATGTAAAATCTGTTCGGTTAAAACTACAAACGAAATACAATTTTTTCGCCTACACACTGACCCCTACCGGTCTTTTGGTGTACTACAGGCTTCTTAGACATTATCTTATTTCATGTACAAACCAACGAACCACTGCATTTGCGCCTACACACTGACCCCTACCGGTCATTCAGTGTACTTCAGGCTTCTCAGACATTATTGCATTTCATGTACAAACCAATGAACCACAGCATTTTCTGTATACTACAGGCTTCTCAGACTTTATTTCACTTCGTAAGCAAACAAACTAACTACAGCATTTTCGCTTTTATACTGACTCCTATCTGTCAAACGGTATACTACAGGCTTTTCAGACATATGGTTATTCCTCTCATAACATTCCCACTATAACTATAATTACACAATAACACTTCCTTACAACTCATGCTTGCTATGATATAATCATTCCTGCATACCTGTCTACATAGGCATTTAGTTACATTTGCTGACAATACGCATAAATTTACTCAAGAATGCACATACTATTTAAAGCACTATAGGGGAAAAGATCAAGATAGGATCAGCGCTAGTAATACCACTAGGAAAGTATATAATAGTGTAAAGGCAGCAGACCTAAAAGGGGAAATACCCTTCTATCCCCTGCAATAAATTAGAACATAAAAAACAAGAAAGAAAGGGCGCGCCTATTTGTGTATCCCTTAAATTTACATCCCACTATCACTATTTTAAATTGTTGTCTCTACTTATATTTATTTATATTTTCATTTTTATATTTATTTTTATTTTTTATTTCACATTTTAACTATTTATTTTATATAATCTCTATTTTTATTTTATTTTTATTTAATTTTAATTTGTATTTTATTTTTATTTATGTCTATATTTATATTTATTTTTATTTACTTCTGTTTAGTTACCTTTTTACTCTTTTTGTTATTTTCAGTGTTACATTCTATATTTACATTTACTTTTATTATTTTCATTTATTAATTATTATTTATTATTTTTTATATGTTTTCTTATCAACATATTCTTCATATATTTTTCATATCCTTTTTGTTTTTTCCCACTGAGGGTTTTCTACATTATGGTCCCATTGTCATTGGCATTTTATAATTTAATACAAAGCATCTGTTCTATATATTACGTCTTTCTTTCCTTTTTTGATCTCCCCCCCAGTCTGGTAGCTACTGAGGGCATGCCGTCTGCTT
The DNA here is from genome assembly GCA_933207985.1 of Pelobates cultripes. Taxonomy (NCBI): domain Eukaryota; kingdom Metazoa; phylum Chordata; class Amphibia; order Anura; family Pelobatidae; genus Pelobates; species Pelobates cultripes. The sequence continues at coordinate 154,515,618 of OW240912.1, forward strand.
GTTAGTTAGAACAGACCTCATGCTCCTGATCACGGTCATCTGAGGGCTCCTCCCCTCAGATGCCGTGATCCTCTCTTCTGTTCCGCCCAGCCGGCATCCCCTCAATACTTCAGTCAGGGCACATACAAACCATGTGTCCCAATAAATGTACCCTGAACCTTACTTCACGTCTGTAAACATTATGCATTTCCAGTACTTTCTAACTCATCACCCTTCTTGACAATTAGTTGATTTCTTAATCTCCGAATTTTAAAGGCCTTCCGTTCAGGTATAGCCATATACTTTTGGGGGAATCTAGAATGCCCTAACTTGCAGTCATCACAGCAGCATCTAACAGCTGGCATTACACTCATGGCCCAAGAAATGGCAGAAAGATTTCTACCTGGGCCTCTCCGATCTACACCATTTACAGTGTGGTGCAATCCCATTGGTATTGTCACAGGGAATCTTCCCTCACACTGTAACTGATCATAGACTTATCTGCGCCTCACGCCTCGGCTACCCCAAGTCTCAACTCCCTCATACCCTCTGAGGAGTTTTCATTACAGTATGCTACTATCAGGGCCGGCCTTAGGGGTGTGCGAGCTGTGCGACCGCACAGGGCGCCATGGAACAGGGGGCGCCCTGTGGCCGACACAGCTCACTCATGGCCGGAGTGCAGGGGAGCTAAAAGAGGTACCTGGCTGGAGGATTAATTATTCTCCACCCGGGTCTATTTAAAAAAAAAAAAAAAAAATCGCGGCAGAGGGGGCGGGGTTTACCGAGCGGCGGAGGCGGGGCTTATCGAGAGGCGGAGACGGGGCTAATACCTCCCGAAGCCCCTGCTGTACAGGAAGAGGGAAAGATGCTTCCCCATCAGCCAACTGCATCCACTGGAAAGAGGTAAGTGTGTGTGTGTGACTGTTTGCCTGTTTGTGTGACTGTCTGTGTGTGTGTGTGTGACTGTCTGTGTGACTGCCTGCCTGTGTGCGTGTGTGTGTGTGTGTGTGACTGTCTGTGTGACTGCCTGTCCTTGTGTGTGTGTGTGTGACTGTCTGTCTCTTGTGTGTGTGTGTGTGACTGTCTCTGTGTGTGACTGCCTGCCTGTGTGTGACTGTCTGTGTGTGTGACTGTCTGTGTGACTGCCCATGTATGTGACTGCCCATGTATGTGACTGCCTGTGTGTGTGACTGTCTGTCTGTGTGACTGTCTGTCTGTGTGTCTGTCTGTGTGAGACTGTCTGTCTGTGTGACTGTCTGTGTGTGTGACTGTCTGTCTGTGTGTGTGACTGCCTGTGTGTGTGACTGCCTGTATGTGACTGCCTGCCTGCCTGCCTGTGTGTGTCTGTCTGTAACTATCTGTCTGTGTGTGACTGCCTGCCTGTGTGTGTGACTTTCTATCTGTGTGACTGCCTGCCTGTGTGTGTATAACTGTCTATGTGTGTGTGTGACTGTGTGTCTGTCTGTGTGTGTGACTGCCTATGTGACTGTCTGTCTGTGTGTGTCGCTGTAGCTGTGCCATTGTTTGTGCCTGTGCCTGTATGTGTGACTGCCTTTAACTGAGTGTGTGTGTACATGCCTGTAACCGAGTTTAAATTTCCCCCACCCCTTCCTGTCAAGGCCGCACTTTGACTGACAGACGCTCACTCACTGACAGACGCACACTCACTGACAGACACACACTCTCATATACACTGACAAACAATGACATACACACATACACTATTACTTGGACACACACTGACAGATGCACACTCTCACTGACAGACGCAAGCACTCACTGAAAGATGCACGACTCCACTGACCGACACACACTCACTGACCGACACACACTCACTGACCGACACACACTCACTGACCTACACACTCACTGACCGACACACACTCACTGACGACACATACACACTCACTGACGACACATACACACTCACTGACGACATATACACACTCACTGACTGACACATACACACTCACTGACGACACATACACACTCACTGACTGACACATACACACTCACTGACTGACACATATACACTCACTGACTGACACATATACACTCACTGACACAACACACACATTCACTTACAGACACACACAATTACACACTTACAGACACACACACACACACACACACATTCACTTCAAAATAAACACTCACAGACACACACACAGACATTTCCACTAACACTCACAAACTAATATTTTTTACATTTATTTTAAATCCACCCAGCCTCCCTGGGAAAGCTGGAGTGGATTTCTTACCAGCAGTCCAGTGTGGGTGCTGGGCAGGCAGGCAGGGGGCGCACAGGCTGAGTAAGCAGCGCTTAGTGATGCCAGGAGCCGGACTGACGTCATATTCTGGCTCCCGGCTTCATTAAGCGGCGCAGAGGAAGCTGAGCAGGAAGAGCTCAGGTGAGTATGCTCCTTCGCTGCCCGCTGCCAGCCTTGGGGGGGCTCAAAAGTGGCCAGCCGGTCAGCTCTTGAGCCCCCCAGGATGCGAGGCAAGCAAGGGATCTGCCTGGGGGTTTGGAGGGATGCTTTTTTTTGCCGCCCCCTGCAAAGTGGCGCCCAAGGCAGATGCCTTGTTTGCCTCGTGATACACACGTCCCCGGTGCCTGTGTGTGTTACTGTATTCAGGCAACTTGGTGGGAGGTGGGGGGGGCGCCGTGAAGACTTTTTGCACAGGGCGCCTAATTGCCTAAGGCCGGCCCTGGCTACTATTGTTCATACCATTACAGCTATCACTCAAGCAGGGGGGGAAGCCTGGTTAAGTAAAACTGATATCACAAAGGCATTTCAGACTGCCACCATCCACCCTACACTGGCACTTACAGGGCATTTATGGGCAGCAGTTATATATTTCTTCTCCCGCTTAACTTTTGGGTCAAGAGCAGCCCACAATCTTCAATATATTCGTTGAACTCTTTGCTGGTTGTGGTTAAACATATCCAGATGCCTCACAGTCATACACTCACGAGATGATTTCTTGTTGGTCAAAGGGAACGCCTTTCCCTCTAGAAGCTTCAAGGAAGCCATTAGTATGTCTGAACACTTGGGTGTCCCAGTATTCCCTAAGGTCACAGAAGACCCAGACACTATCGTTACATTCCTGGGCACACAACTTGACTCGGCATCCATACCAACAAGTTACCACGTGAGAAATAGGAACAGTCGCAACAACACCTCCTGCTTGGTACTTGCAACCGCATGGAACTACAATCCCTACCAGGTTCCTTCAATTTTGCCATGCGCATCATACCGCAGGCTGCACTTTCATCTAAGACCACTTTGCTTTTTCCACACTCCTGCATGATGATCAGGGGCTGTCCCTAAACAACCAAGCCACAGCAGACCTACACATATGGTGGACTTTCTTAACCACACGTAATGGTAAACTATTGTGGCAGCTGCCGTGACAGTCGCCATGGCAGGGGGGTCATTTATGGTCAAGGTCATGGATTACATGAACATCGCTCTGACAAAACTGGCCTTGTCTACCAGAACTCAACACGCTTGCTACAGGGTTTTCCACTTATACAATATGTTTCATGTCGGACCATCACTTAGATAGCTGGTTTGAGTTTTCACCACTTATGGCCTTCACCTCTTTTTGCCACCTTAAGTTAAAAATTCTCGCACAACACAGTTAAACTTATCTCACGGGCATTCAACACTATACGTATTTCTCCTTCCCAAACAACAAGGGTTCCTATCCTCCTACCCCATCCATACCTTACTTAGAGACATAGCCAAGCGGACGTTCCCGCTAAAACTAAATACTGGCCATAGACATACAATGTTCAAACCATGTCAGAACCACTCGACCATGCACCTTTCGAGCCACGCACCAATGCAGTTATCAAAACTGCTACCTATCTAGCCTTTAACGGCTTTCTCAGGCCAAAAAATAACTCACTATCAGCGGCCAACATCATAAACAACAGTGCCTGTTGACCTCTTATCTTCTTAAAAACACAGACCACTATGTCCAGTCCCTTCCTAAAACTAAGAAGTCAGATGGGCGAGCCAGTGCATATAACCTACTACCTTACAAGCAATGCTGGGTGCCCGGTTAAGGTACTGGTTGCGTTCTTGGGCACGCTACCATACGCACCACTGAACCATTACTGTCGCTGTAAGATACTGTCCTTACCACAGGTAAGTTCATGCACTATGTCCACCTACTCATTCACCGGGCTCGAACTAAACCCTAGCGACTACTCAGGGCACTCCTTTAGGATAGGAGCAGCCTCCATGGCCTATAGCCAAGACATCCCCGCACACGTTAAGACACGGGGCCGCTGGGAATCATAGGCTTATGCGACTTACATACCACAGCCGATTCAGGAATTAGGAAGCTTTCATTAAAATGTCTACCTGATGGTTAACAAATGCACTATGATCCTGTATAATGTTTTGCATTAATATGTCTCTTTTTGCCCACTTTTTACCGGCCTACAGCATACGTCGGTTTCGGCACACCTCAACTGATTATTCCTAAAGCTACAGCTCTACAACCCATCTTATTCTATATCATATGAGAATGCCCCGAACACAAATTGGAAGGCATGGCCTGAAGTTGTGGGAGGGGCTATAGACCTATAAAAGGGACTCCCCCCTTTCCCTACTTACCTTTGTTGGTCAGACGAATAGCCCCACCCTCCACTCCCATTGTTCATATTTCCTCTATGTAAGCCCACTTTTTACCGGCCTACAGCATACGTCGGTTTCGGCACACCTCAACCGATTATTCCTAAAGCTACATCTCTACAACCCATCTTATTCTATATCATATGAGAATGCCCCGAACACAAATTGGAAGGCATGGCCTGAAGTTGTGGGAGGGGCTATAGACCTATAAAAGGGACTCCCCCCTTTCCCTACTTACCTTTGTTGGTCAGACGAATAGCCCCACCCTCCACTCCCATTGTTCATATTTCCTCTATGTAAGCCCACTTTTTACCGGCCTACAGCATACGTCGGTTTCGGCACACCTCAACTGATTATTCCTAAAGCTACATCTCTACAACCCATCTTATTCTATATCATATGAGAATGCCCCGAACACAAATATATATATATATATATATATATATATACACACACACACACACACACACACACACACACACGAAAATCAATTTTAAAACTACTGAGTGTGCTCTCTTTAGAAAAGTGATTGAGTCACTTTCTTTTTTTTAAATTCTTTATTTTTAGTCATGACACGTATCAATGTGCAGTTGGTATTACAATGGTAGGGCTTGCGCAGAAGCCTGTATTGGCATGGTAGGACAATTATATGGTTGGACAACATTGCGGCTTACGCAGAAGCCAATGTTAGCGTGTTGTTACAGGCTTGTATTTTAAACTGCAGTTACGATCATGTTCTGTCACGTTTTTTTGTTTTAACATCGTTGAAAACAACAAGATCAATCAAATACAGAAGAGAGGAGAGAAGGATAGCAGCATGGAAGGGAAGGACAATCCTCCTTTACAGTAGTCTTAGTGGTGGGAGAGGGCCTTGTTCATAGGTACAAAAGTTTCTTGTAGGGTTGTGACATTTGCCCTCAATCTCCAGGCATTATACATGTCTATGTTTAGACACTTTAGTGGCGCTATCAGATTTCATGCTGAGACCTCTAGAGCATAGTTGTCGAGGTTGTCTAATGTTTGCCGTACAGGGCGGCATAAGGTAGATCAGTAGGAAATTAAAGAGGTTGAGTGGGGGGGGGGTGCGGGATCTACTGTCCGGGGGAAGCAGGGACCCGTCAGAAAGAAGGAGCCCTTGACTCCTGGGTGGTGTGTTAATTCAGGGCTCAGGAGTTGACATAGTTCTCCCACGGTTCCCACACCTTAAGAAATTGTGAGTACGTGCCACGCACCTGTGCCGTGAGCTTATCCATAAGGAAAGCTTCTTTAATATTGCTAATTACTCTGTCCATGTGTGGGGTGTCCACCTGGAGCCATGTTTGCGCCAAGGCACGTCTGGCAGTCAGGTTGATTTTGTTCAAAAGCTTTTGTTCCCTGTTAGGGAGGTTGTCAATCGGTTTAGCTAATAGACAGGTCCAGGGGTCAGGTTGTATTGGTTTTTTTTTCAATACTTCTGTAACAAGTCTAGCTACGTTATCCCAGTATTGGGTAACTTTTGGGCAAGCCTACCACATGTGTAGGTAGGTGCTTTTTTTTCCCACATCCTCTCCAGCATAAGTCTGAGTGTGTTTTGCTCATTCTGTGGAGTTTAACTGGGGTGGTGTACCATCTCATTAGCGTTTTATAGCACTGTTCTTGGTGGATAGAGGACTTAGTCGCTGCCTCCCATATGTCTTGCCAGTCCTCACTGTCTAATGTCTGTTGAAGTTCAGCTTCCAATTGCAATATGTAAGAGGGTGTTTGGAAACCGTTTATAGGTGCGCTTAATTGGTCGTAAATACAGGTGATAAGGCACGTGGTCCGTCCGACATACAGAGTGTTTCATAGAATGTAGGCTTCGCTCTAGCCGCGTCTGCAATGCTCGGTTTCCTGGCGAAATCTCTCATCTGGAGATATCTAAAATAGTCTTTGGTGGTTAGTGGAGCCTGGGTTTTTACATAGTCAAAGGTGCGGAGTGCGCCCACCTGAAATAAGTGGCAGTAGCATTGTAGGCCTGCGTCCTCAAGGCCACGGAAGTCCCTAGGGGTCATGCCTGGGAGAAAGGCTTTGTTTCGGAGGTATGGTGTTAGTGGTGAAATGGGGTGTGTGAGGGCATATTTATGGGCTGTGGCATTCCAGATCCTGATTGAGTTTAGGATGGCTGGACAGGTGGTTCGCAGCTCTGGGCAGTCAGTTCTTGGTACCCATATCCAAAACTGAGGTAAGTTGGTGCTCATAAGGTTCGTTTCTAAGTCTGCCCATCTGTGCGTGTCTGGTGGTGAGTGCCATTCTAGATAATAGAGATGGAGGTTCCGGAGCCCAAGGCCCCCTCTACATTTTGGGGTATATAGTGTGTGCCTTGCTACTCTGTGTCTCTTCACGGCCCAGATGAAATTGTCTATTGCTGTTTGTAGTGGTTTGAGATAGTTTTTCGTAACTGCTACGGGTAATGCCTGGAAAAGGAGGTGCGGAAGAAGGTTCATTTTAAAGGTATGTAATCTTCCCAGCCACGAAATGGGCTTATCGTGCCACCTGTCTAGGTCCTTACGTAGGGTGTGTAGTAGTCTTTGGTGATTTTGTACAGGTCTGCGTGGCTTCGTGTGAGCCTGACACCCAAATATTTAATGGGTTGCACACTGATTTTTAGGTCTGTTGTGTGTTGTAGCCAATGTATATCTGTGTCTGAGAGTCCTATCGGCAACCCAACTGATTTATCAATGTTAATTCTGTATCCAGGTACATGTTGATATGTATCTAGAATGTTGAGGATATGGGGGGTTGTTTCTTTGGAGTCTGTGAGAGTGAGCAAGATATCGTCTGCATATGCCGAGATTTTGTATTCCTCGGCTGCAACCGAGATTTTGTATTCCTTGGCTGCGGCTTACGCAGAAGCCAATGTTAGCGTGTTGTTACAGGCTTGTATTTTAAACTGCAGTTATGATCATGTTCTGTCACGTTTTTTGTTTTATCATTGAAAACAACAAGATCAATCAAATACAGAAGAGAGGAGAGAAGAATAGCGGCATGGAAGGGAAGGACAATCCTCCTTTACAGTAGTCTTAGTGGTGGGAGAGGGCCTTGTTCATAGGTACAAAAGTTTCTTGTAGGGTTGTGACATTTGCCCTCAATCTAATGATAACAGTATTTTTTTTTTTTTAAACATAAAAAAAACTTACAATGCACTGTTCCAAATTATTACGCACAGTAAGTTTCAAAACACTTTATAGGTTGCTCTCAGTTTTTATTAGGTGCAATAGGGGTTCCAATGCCAGTATAAATAACAGGGGAGAGAGGGGGCACCCTTGGCGGGTACCATTTTTCAGACTGGAACTGGTAGCGCTCCCGGGATATGTATCTGAGCTCTGGGAGCGGCGTATAGTGCTCGGGTCGCCCTAATAAATATGGCTGGGAGCTGCATCTCCTCAAGGAGGGCAAACATATATGGCCATTGAATTCTATCGAAGGCCTTCTCTGCATCCAGTGATAGGACCAGTGAAGGCTTATTAGCCCACCACACTAGGTGAGTTGCTCGTCTTGTGTTTTCATAGAGGTGCCTGGTAGGGACAAAGCCCACCTGATCTGTGTGTACAAGCTTGGGGAGAATGGTGTTGAGTCTGGTGGCTAGAATTTTCGCATATACTTTAAGGTCAAAATTAATAAGGGGGATGGGGTGATAGTTTGGTCTCTGTCCGGTTTTGGGGATTAGGACTATGTCTGCCGTGGAGAGGTCAGTGTTAGGTGAATCATTTTCCATCCAGGTTTTGTACATGTTGGCTAGGTGGGGGATCAGGTGTTCCCTGAACGTTTTATAATAGGAGCCGTCAAACCTGTCTGGGCCTGGGGCTTTTCCCCCTTTAAGGTCCGTTATGGCCTTATGGATTTCATAGTGTTCTATTGATGCCCCTAGGTATGCCGTTGCGTCTACTAAGAGTTGTGGGAAATCTGCTATTTGAGCCATGTGTGACCCGTTTGTGGTCGTAAGTGTGGAGGAGTGATTATATACCTGAGTAAAGAAGTTAGTGAATTCCCTGGTGATGTCCATCGGGCTGTTGAGGACTCGTCCCTGGGTATCTTTAATGGCTGCGATGTTTGATTCTGTGTGTTTAGGTCTGAGTGTCCGTGCTAGTAACGTATCCATTTTATTGGATTTTTCGTAAAAGAAGCATTTAGTGCGGATCATGTCTTTGCTTACATCATCCAGCATGAGTTCCCTGAGTTGTCGCCTAATGTCTGTCAGTTGCCTAGCTGTGCGTGGGGTACCCGCTTGTTTATTTTGCAGTTCAGTCTTTCGTAGTAACTTCTGAAGTTCTAGGAGCTTTTCAAATTTTCTCTTCTTTAGGTGAGTGGCTGTTTTAATTAATAGACCCCTGATCACAGGTTTATGAGCTGCCCACAGTATGGTGGGGGATATTTCCGTGGTGTCATTTTCTTGGAAGTAACGTGTTATTTCAGTTTGTATTGCTTCCTTTGTGTGGGAGTCTCTGAGTAATGAGGCATTTAATCGCCATTCCCATGGGGCGTGTGGGCCAGGTAATTTGAGGGTAATTGCTAGATCAGCATGATCAGACCAGGAGATGAGATTTATCTCCGAGGTTTTGATCCAGGGCATGGCTATTGAGTTAATAAGGAACATGTCTATGCGGGAGTAAGTAGCATGTACTGCAGAATAGAAAGTGTAATCCCGTAGACTTGGGTGTTGGATACACCATGGGTCCAGCAGGCCAGCTGTGGGTGAGAAAGGTGTTAAGTAGTTTGTACTATCCTCCCTTGTTCTGGGAAGGCAAAGGCCCCCTCCCCTGTCCATCACTGAGCAGGGTGTAGCGTTTAGGCCTCCCCCCAGTATTAGGATCCCCCTAGGAAGGCCCAGGATCAGTGATTCTAGGTCAGTCCAGAAATATTTACAGGGAGTATTGGGTGCATATACATTAATCATATGGTATGTGTTGGAATGAAGCGTACCCGTCAGGACCACATACCGGCCTTCTTTGTCAGTGTGGGTTTGAGTGATCATTATCGGGCAATTCTTGTGGATGAGTATCTCGACCCCATTCCTCTTACACAGTGCTCGTGAAGCGTATGCTCTGGTGTATACATGATTTATGAGTTGTGTCCCTGACGTGTGTGGTAAGTGGGTTTCCTGTATATAAGCTATGTCAGTTTTTTGTTGTCTAAGTTCACGGAAGAGGAGTCTGCGTTTGTTTGGACTATTTAGCCCGTTTACATTGAGAGAAGTCAATTTAAGTTCCATTTTATAACGGTGGGCTGTGCATTAGGGTGCCTGATCGTGTAGGGGTGGCTCTCCTGCGTAGTTCATTCGTGTGTCACAGGTGGTGGTGGTACCCCCGGCAGCAGGTCCCGCAGGGTCGTTAGGGAGGAGGGGTCAGAGAGGGTGAGGGAAAGTAAGAGAGGTGAGAAAAGACGGCTGTATGGTATTTACGGCCGACTAGAAAGGAAAGAACAAAAAAAGAGATACGTAAGTATCTTGAGTGTTACTGAGCGAAAAAAGTTCAACAGGGATTCGCTGTGTCCCTTTTAGTATTACAGAGCTAGATAGTATTTAAAAACAAAAACAAACAATATTCAACAAGCAGTTTTACAAGTGCAGTTATTTAGGTGTAACGTTGTCACACACATCAATACAAGGTATGTTCCAGGTCTTATAGTTTGCCAGGGGCTCTGGGGGTGGGCAACCACCGCGTCGAGGGAATCACCCCAACTATCAGAGCACACTCTAGGGCTGGGGGGGGAGGGAAACAGGCATTCCCTGTGACTAGATTATTCAACTTATTCACGGGGGTGTGATTGCAGCTGTAGTGGTTCGGGGGGCCTTCGCCCATCGAGTGCGCCAGAGTGCCGCTTCGGCTCCATGGGATCCGGCCCGCAGCGCAATCTCAATGGGCTATGCGGTGCGGATAGGATCCAGGCGCCCAGGGTGTGGTCCCACCCGAGAGAACAGTGCAGCCACTGTCTAAGTGATTATACGCTCCATGGCAGTAGGGGATGTGTCAGGCATTTGCCTCCATATCGGGGATGTCTCTGCGCTCCTTACAGGCCATGGGATAGAATATTACACTGGACACATTTGTGGAGCCCTATATGCATGGCAGATTCCCTCTGTCAGCCTTTTGTCCCGGCCCCGTTGCGGTCCTGGGGTTTATAACTGTACATGCCATTTTCGTCGCAGCAGTGCTGTTGCCTATTGTACCCCTGTCTGGGGCTACATCCTCCTACTTTAAAATTGTTCCACCCACACAGCGCACTCTTATCACCCCGAATCCCCACCCCCCCACCCCGAACCCATTATATGGAGTTAACATTAAACAGAATTTCAGGCCCGTCCCTGCTACCTATATTGCAAGAGAAACACAATAAAGTGAAAACAGTTAACATTTGTGCTCAGGTATATACTCATGTGCTTTCAGTGATTCAGGCCATCTGCAGGGGCCTGTGTGTGGCCTGCGTCCGGGCCAGTAAGGTTTCACTTTCTCAGGGTCAGCCCTGCCGGGGTCCTTGAGCCTCTTCGGTCTCGGCGAGCATGTTAAAGAACCACTATAGTGCCAGGAAAACATACTCATTTTCCTGGCACTATAGTGCCCTGAGGGTGCCCCCACCCTCCGGGACCCCCTCCCGCCCAGCTCTGGAAAGGGGAAAAGGGGTAAAACTTACCTTTTTCCAGCGCTGGTCTGGGAGCTCTCCTCCTCCTCTCCGCCTCCGATCCGCCCCGTCGGCTGAATGCGCACACGCGGCAAGAGCTGCGCGCGCATTCAGCCGGTCGCATAGGAAAGCATTATCAATGCTTTCCTATGGACGCTGGTGTGCTCTCACTGTGAAAATCACAGTGAGAAGCACGCCATTGCCTCTAGCGGCTGTCAATGAGACAGCCGCTAGAGGCTTTGGGGGAAGGCTTAACCCATTGATAAACATAGCAGTTTATCTGAAACTGCTATGTTTATAAAACAATGGGTTAACCCTAGCTGGACCTGGCACCCAGACCACTTCATTAAGCTGAAGTGGTCTGGGTGCCTAGAGTGGTCCTTTAAGTAACTCTGCCTGTGATGATGGGGCTTGGAAGTCAGCCGGCACATCTATACCAAAGTCTTTTAGAAAGGTGAGTATGTCCGTGGATGGAAGCAGCACCGTCGGTTTTGGGCCGTTAAAAAACAGTATCTTGAAGGGGTATCCCCAGACGAAGCGCAGCCTGTTATGTCTCAATAGGTCTGTGACCGGTTTCCAGTCTTTTCTTCGGAGGAGTGTGTCTGGGGCGACATCTTGATATATTTGGATGGCAGTTCCCTCGTGGGCTCTGTGTATTCTATCCACCATCCAAAGGTGGTCGAGGATATCTGGGAGGCTCCGCTTGAAGCAAGTGACCAGAGTCTCCTCGAGGTCTGTCTCCCCCATGGTTTCCGGCAGGCCTCGAATGCGTAGATTGTTCCGCCTCCACCAACTGGAGACGTCCTCGAGCTCGAGTTCCAGGTCTGTTATCCTGATGAGGAGTTTATATGTGAGGCTTGCTGCTGTGTTGTGGGCCTTTATAACGGTGCCCAGCTGTTGTTAAATCTGGGTGGTGCGAGCCCCTATGGCAACGATTTCCGCTTTAACCTCCTCGGCTGTGCGCTTGATTTCTTCCGCCAAGTACCCTTTTACCTCTGCCAAAGATTGCAGGATGGCACTGGAGGACGCCTCCGGTGTGGATTCTGTGGTCCGGAGGGGGACAGTCGGGTGAGTGGAGCTAGGGCTTGCGTCCGCACCACGTGCAGCAGGCCTCTGAGCTGCAAACATGTGTACCACTGATTGGGCTTTGTTAGTGCCTTTTTTCTTGGGTGGTCTGCAGCCGGACATCCATCCCCTTGATCCAGTTGCGATCGTGGGGTAGTCGGGGCAAGTTTTGCGGCTTCAATGTCGGGACTGTTGCTAATTACAGTGCTTTTTGCGCTGGGGTGCGGAGCACTCGCTCTATGCGACCATCTTCGTTGGCATTCAAACCACGCCCCGATTGAGTCAATTTTGTATATTTCTTGCCACGGTGCTCTCGTTTAAGGTAACTTCTATGTGGGTGAGAAAATTTTGAGTAACACTGGTGTGTGTGTGTGTGTGTGTATATAAATATATATAAAGCACAAATAATGGCACTCACCCTTCCTGATATAATGAATA
>OW240912.1:154528481-154575962 GCA_933207985.1 Pelobates cultripes
CGTTTCGCTGTGCTGTGACAGCTTTCTCAATCGGTAATATGTTTGCTGCTTGTGGTGATTCAAATATCATAGTTTTCTTCTTGATTGGTGTACTCATTATCTCATTATCCAATCTCCTCATCGCAATGACTTATCATAAACTTGTTCCCGTTGGTTATCGTCCTACTTCCGGTTTCGCGGCATCTCACGTGACCTGGAACATGACATGCCGCATCATAAAGGTGGGCATGTCTCTGAACGGACATGCCGTTTTCACTAGCGTCCATTTTGGAATTGGGCAAACGCCCTTGTGGCTTGAGACTAATCACCAGCCACATTGCATTGGAGAAGCCTAGTTGCTTTCGCCTGTTGCCTTTGGACTATGGCCCCATGTTAAAAGCCTTCTTTTCCCCTGCAGAAAAGGCTTATTTAACCGGATGCCTGTTCATTCGGTAGTTTAAACCGTATGAACTGCATTACCCCAGATAGCCATCCCGTGGAGTCTATTCGGATGGAGAACAGACTTTGTGAACACTTTAACTCCATGGCGATTGGACGGTGTGCATAGGATCTGAGCGCTATTCTGTACTTTTGTGCGCTCAGATCTAAGCTATCTGGGGATAGGTAGAATGTATATGTTTTGTGCAACAGTTGTAACTTTATACATTTTTATGTCTTTTACTGTCTTTTACTGCCATGTGGTTAATGGAGTTTTGCCTCTGTGCTGGGAGATAATTGGATTACTTCCCAATTATCTCCAGGACAGAGGGAGGGAAGTTAGGATGCATTGTGGGGAGGTTTTACCTCTGTATGTCTGTCATTGGTTCATGTCTGTCCTTTGTCACAGTCTCCCATTTGGTCCCCTACGGGAGTGTCCACCAGGTGGGAGACCTGCATAAATACTGGGCAGGTAGCCCTCATTAAACAGACCACTGCTTGACCCTCAACTGCTTGACCCTTGTCTCGTCTTTGGGGGGGGGGATTTACTGTATGCTGATAGAGACTGATTGCCAGGAGTGTAAGCCGCTTGGGTGCTTTTCCTGTTCGTCTGCTAGCAGCTATTCGTGAGGTTCCAGTTCGGGTGTTTGGAGCATTCCCTTGTATGCAGTTCGGGAGTTTGGTGTTCTGCAGTAGCTGTGCATCTGAAAAGGGGAATATCGCCTAAACGGTTTTAACCCCTTGTGTGCTAAACGGTCCGTTACAATTGGTGGCAGCGGCGGGATCGTTCCTACAGACAAAAGGACAGCTACAGATGACACCATTCCGTGGATTTTTACAATTTGAGGGCAACGCATGTCCCAGTACAGCGACCCTAAGAGCACCGAGATGGAACTAGCAGTGGAGTATGATGAGGGTGTCATGGATGACCAAGATGCGCTGCGCAAAGGCATCTGGTACCAGGCACTGGGTATTGTGGAGTACCAGAGGGGCAAGAGACTCCCCAAGGAAGACCAGCGACTGCAAAAGCGACTAGCCCTGCGGATGCCCTTTCTGGGAGAGTAGCCCCTGGATGAATAGGTGAAGGAATTGGAGCTCCGAGTATGGCAGGAGATTTGGCTGGAAGATGCCTACCAGGCGCTCTGGTGGTATGGGGCACAGTACCTGCCCTGGACAGCCGAGCATGACAAGCCAGAGGGAGAGGAGTTTGATGGTCCTGGCTTTTTATGGGAGTCTTTTGCAGAGCCTGAGTTTGGGAGCCCTACACAAGCCCGGTTCAGTGATCTCTTGGAGTGGAGGGAGAGCAGGTATGACTGGGACGACACTCACAAAATTGAGCAAGACCTGGTCCACCTGGTGACCCGAGAGATGGAGCTGGAGCAGGGCTACCAAGATCTGTTCCACTCCAATGAGAAGGCTCAGCAGGGAAGCGGAGACCCAGATCCAGACCCATTCAGCTGGGTAGATATTGCAGAGTATTACTGGGAAGAACCCCAGGTGGCTGGTGGAGATGGGACCGAGGTCTCTCCACCGGTCCTGCAGGGAATTGGGAGCCCAAGCTCCATTCCCCAGCGGGAGATATTGCAGGGAATTGGGAGCCCAAGCTCCATTCCCCAGTGGGAGATATTGCAGGGAATTGGGAGCCCAAGCTCCATTCCCCAGCGGCAGGCTGAGTTACAGGGGGCAGAGACAAGTGGTCCTGTCCCCCAGCGGCAGTGTACCTTGCAGGGAGAGGAGAGCAGCGTCCTCCCTCTCCAGTGGCAGGGTGAGCTACAGGGATGCTGGGCAGTTGGCTCAGATCCCCAGCGGCAGTATGATTTATTGGGAATTGGGAGCCCAAGCTCCATTCCCCAGCGACAGGATGATTTATTGGGAATTGGGAGCCCAGTCTCCATTCCCCAGCGGCAGTACGATTTATTGGGAATTGGGAGCCCAGTCTCCATTCCCCAGCGGCAGAGTGTCCTACCGGGAATAGAGAGCCCAGTCTCCTTTCCCCAGCAGCAGGACTCTGCATTGGGAGCAGAGACAGTCGGTCTCCCTCCCCCGCGGCTGGAAGTATGTATGGGAGAGGAGCTTGTTACCCCCTCTCCCCAGCAGCAGCTTAATGTACCAGGGGGAGACAGTAAGCCCCACAACTGTGCAGATGGGACCGTGGTCTCTGCACGTGCAGCACAGGGGGTAGGGACGGTCAGTTCTGCCCCCAGCAGCAGAGCTGTGTGTCCAAAGGGGAGACAGTCGGTCCCCAGCAACAGAGCTGTGTGTCCAAAGGGGAGACAGTCGGTCTCCAGCAGCAGGGCTGTGTATCTAAAGGGGAGACAGTCGGTCTCCCCCTCCAACAACCAGGCTACCTTCCCAGTAGCGCTGGCACCAGGGCAGAGTACTCTGCCCACTCAGCAACCCACCAAGTCAGCACAGCCGTAGTGAGGCACCTGGACATGGACAAGCTTCTCCTCTACCCAGGTGTAGTAACCATTTATTGTGGGTGGGCTGTGCTGTTGATTGTGTTTTGTGGGTGGGCTGCTAGACTAACAAGGGCACTGACCGGCAGGAGGTCAGATACCCTGTTAGTCTGTTTGGAAAAGGGGAGAGATGTGACGAGAGCAATCTCGCCACATTGCATTGGAGAAGCCTGGTTTTTCGCCTGTTGCCTTTGGACTATGGCCCCATGTTAAAAGCCTTCTTTTCCTCTGCATAAAAGGCTTATTTAACCGAATGCCTATTCATTCGGTAGTTTAAACCGTATGAACTGCATTACCCCAGATAGCCATCCCGTGGAGTCTATTCGGATGGAGAACAGACTTTGTGAACACTTTAACTCCACAGCAATTGGACAGTGTGCATAGGATCTGAGCGAGGATCGAGTGTTTGGAGCATTCCCTTGTATGCAGTTCGGGTGTTTGGAGCATTTCCTTGTATGCAGTTCGTGAGTTTGGTGTTCTGCAGTAGCTGTGCCTGTGGTTGTTGGAGGGGCCTGTTTGCCCGCCTCCTACCTTCTGACTATGACCCCTGGGAGATTGTGCCCTTTAACAACAGTCTTGTGGCTTATGGACTTCTATTGGACTGTGTATAAGAACTGCATTTGGGCTTATGCACTTGTATTGGACCGTGCTGGCCCTTTAAGAACCATTTGGGGACATATTGAGACTTTGTGTGACAATGCCCCTTTAAGACTGTTCCCAAACCTTTAAAATCCTTTGTGCATGGCTTTCTCCCACTTGGTTCAGTAAATGGGGCTTACTGAACCAAGTACCACACAGGCGGACCACCCAGAAGTGGAAGCGTGCAGGCAATTTACCTCCCAGGCTGGGAGTTTGCTGTAGGTAAATTCCCAAACGCTGGGGGGGTGCATATTTAATTCAGCTGAAGTTTTACCTTCTCCAGGCTTCAATGCATTCAACCGTTCGAACGCCGTTCGACAGTTCATTCGACAATTCGAATGGTTGTCGTTCGTCTGTTTGAGCTGACTTTAACAGGGGAAATAGATCGGCCGCACAGCCCGAATCTCTGGAACTGTTTTGGGCATGAAAATGTGCTTGCGGACGGTCACAAAGGACTTCTGACTAACTTTTTATCTACTACAGGGATTTGTATGATTTTTAAAGGTGTTCATATTTGAAGTATGAAGATTGGATGTAAAGTTTTAAAGTTACAGTACATGTGTAAAAGTTCATTTTTCCTGCCTGTGATAATTACATTAACCCGTTGTGTACAGTAATTATATCACAGGCAGAGGGGAGGTTTTTGTGGGAATGAATGGTTTTACTATATATTACGTGTTTGATTGGTTGTTCATCTAAATTCTGTGGGCAGTACTATGTGTGTAAAATGTGCATAAAAGCAGGGTGTTTCATTAAAACTTCAGTTCTACTTCACCGTCAATTTGGAGTGCCGTCTCTTATTGGGGGAATCTGCTACAAGGGATTGCTCTGCTAGTCATACTCTCTTGCTATATCACTACTAAGCTTTTGTAAGAGCTTGGTCCTGTCTTGCTCTCTGAAGGAGTCTACGGTGGTTATGGTGTCGGCTGGAGTGCTTGGAGCCCTCAGGAATCGCTAGGAGCATCTTTCAACGGATGCACCCAGTCGGGTGCCAGGTGATCCGTTATAGCCACCAACAGCAAAATAGAAAGAAAGAGGAGTGAGTGGGCAATTGGCGACCCACTCACCTGTTTCATCCCCAGGGCAGAGCATCCAAACTCCTTCGGTCCTTGGCATGGGGAGCAGACCTCCAGAGCTTAAACACAATGCCCTAGCATTAGCTGACTGCACCGGCGGAGGTTGCCACACCACTGTCAGACACAGCCAGAAGGGAGAAACCTGTACCACTTTAAGGGAGATTTTAAGGTATTGGGGACAGGGAGGGAAGAGAATGGAAGAATAAGGAGGAATGAGAGAAAAAAATATGTTTTGCCACCACCAACAGCAAAAGGGAAAGAAATAAAATGGTTGAGAAACCCTAAGCTCAATTACAGTCAAAGTGAAGAGCAGGGTACCCCAATTTAGGCAGATTGAATTTAAGAAAGGCAATCTGCTCCATGAGATGAGGTGACATTTGTCAGCGCTGTGGATTCAGTATATTACCAGTCACCAAAAACACACGCTCACTTGGGACAGTGGTTGGTGGACATGATAGCAGCTCTTGTGCAACCAATGAGAATGCAGGCCACACACTCTTCTTCTCATCCCAATAGCTAAGAGGGTCGACATTATGGGGCAAAGGAGGTTCAGAGAGGTACGCCCTGACCATTTCTGAGGCAGTACTTGTAACGGACGGTTTTGCACATAAGGGGTTAAAACCGTTTAGGCGATCGTCCCCTTCCAGAGATGCAGGCACAGCTACTGCCGAACACCAATCCGCCGAACAGGAAACCATACGAATGCTGTAAACAGCCGAATAGGAAAAACCATACGAATAGGTTTACACTCCTAGCAGTCGAACAGCATACAATAAATCCCCCCAAGAACAAGACAAAGCTCCGTGTTGAGGGTCAAGCAGTGAACAGACAGAGCTGTGGGTTTATTGTGCTTATGTACACATTCTTACACATTAGTACCACCCACAGGGTTTTGGAACACAACCAATAAACACATACAATACACTCAGACACTCCCACACAAATTCCTTCCCTCTGCATGTGATTCAATTACCTTACACAATGGGTAATGTAATTTAGCACAAGCAGAGAAATACAATTTTTCCACATTATTCATAACTTGGAAAGTATGCATCACATTCACATAAAACGTACATTTTCAGAATCAGCATACTCCAACTACAAACATACGTCAAAATAATACAAATTGGTCCAGTGGCTCAAAAGATAGATCGTAGTCCTTTGTGACCACAGGAAGCATGGCTTTTCTGCCCAAAACCAGTTCCACAGAGTCTTCTATCCTGGAGATAATTAGAAGTAATCCAATTATCTCCAAAGACAGAGGCAAAACTCCATTGAACACATGGCAGCAAAAAGACAGTAAATACAATAAAATACACAAGGTTACATTTATGACATAAAATACAGACATGCAACATATGCCCAGATAGCTTAGGTCTAAGCGCACATTATTACTGAATGGCGCTCAGAGCACACACATACAGTTCAATTGCCATGGAGCCAAAGTCTTTCCCATAGTCTTTCATTATACGAATGGGCTCCATGGCATAGCTATCTGGGGTATCACTGCTCAAACAGGGCAAGCACCAAATGACCCGGCTTTCTTGTCTTTGCAGGGGAAAATCAAGCCTTTTAACATGGGGCCATAATCCCAAGGCAACAGGCGAGCAACCAGGCTTCTCCAATGCAATGTGGCGAGATTGGTCTCGTCACAGTACTCTCCTGTCTGCTGCTAGCACTCTCAGTGGGTCAAACAATATCCTCAAGCAACTCTTCCCAAAATGCAGCTGCTCCACTCAGTGCCAACGCCAGAAGTAGCCAACATCTCAGCCTCCTCCTGAACTACTCCCTCAGACAGCATTCCCTTCTTTTGCTGCCATTCACACACCCTCTGGATCAGTTTCTCCCTCCAATTTGTTAAACTATTGTATCTGAGTGCAAACTTTCCCTTAATCCTTTGATCACACAGGCAAGCTAGCATCAGTTCAGGAGAATTATCAATTCGCTCACGTAGGCGTCATGGGTGGTGGTACGGAAACCAGGACCCATTAGTGCCTGATGAGAAGATGGAGTCTTCAGCGTGGTAGTGGAAACGTAGGTCCTGGTGCAGGGTAACCGCACGCCCCCTGGTGTTGAGCACCAGAGTGCGGCCACAAACCAAGACCCTGTAGCAGCTTAGTGGAAGCCAGAGCAGACATATGCTGAGATGTATCCAGTACTAGAAACAAGATAAGGCTAGGATAGACACCAAACAAGAAAACAAGACAGAACTAATAGAACCCAGAACCGGAGAAGGATAGGAAGCTAAACCCAGAACATGTACACAATACATAAGGGAACATTAACTAAACAGGGGCAGGACAGGACTGTACATGGACTGGGATTACAAAATGAAACAAGACAAGATATAATAGGCAAAACAAGAGGAGATATAACTAAGCACTATATATTAAAAGTATGGGGATTTAGTTACATTATATGATCATACATTGCATAAGCCTGCCACAACGCCAATGTACCCCATATTCGGCAGGTCCTACTCTGCCTAATGTTCACTAAAAGAACCATACTAAACCACAATAGCACTTACCTGCAAGAAAGGGCCTTGAGCAGCTGCTTGCAGGACACTGAAACAAAAAGGAATGATGGAAAACAAACGGGTGTGGCAAATAAAACAAACGTTGAAATGAATCCAAGAGACTGGGAAATCCAGGGATGGAATATAAGAATGAACCCAGAAACCCATCATAAAGAAAACCAAAAAAAACTAAACAAGAATTGTAAAAAGAGTATTGGATACCAGAAGCCAAGTCAGACATCAGAACAGAGCAGGACAGATCCTGAAAGGCGAACTTTAAGCTGATCCTTCAACCTCCTGACCAGAGTTACAACATCAGGATGTAAAGGGTCACCTTGAACAACTTCTTGGTGTTCAAGGAAGACATCCATCTTGCTTTCTAGATGGGTGAAAACAGGGATTACCTGTCCCAGATTAGCAGTGTTCAAGCTGAATAGTTTCAGGACTGC
This sequence comes from Pelobates cultripes, assembly GCA_933207985.1. NCBI lineage: Eukaryota > Metazoa > Chordata > Amphibia > Anura > Pelobatidae > Pelobates > Pelobates cultripes. Next base: position 154,536,040 of record OW240912.1, read on the forward strand.
CACTAGCTGAGCGATCACTGTCCAATTGTCTCTACCTAGTGGAGAACCAATACCGATGTACTGGTCTGATGCCAGACTATGGATTGCCCTCTGCTGCTGTAAAATCCTCTCCAGCATATCCACAGTAGAGTTCCACCGTGTACTGACATCTTGTGGTAGACAGTGTGTGGGAAGACCTGCCTTCTCTTGTTCCTGCCTCAACAGTTGGCTAGTCTTCACACTGCGGTGGAAATGCCCAGCAATCCTCCTGCACCTTTCAATCACATTGGAAACTCTGTTATTACCTTCTGGCATTGCTGACTTGACTACTAGATGGATAATGTGCGCTACACAGTGCACACCAACAAGGTTACCATCAAGCAGAGCTTTCACCATATTTGAAGCTCCATCAGTAACCACAAACCCCACTTCTACATTTGTGCCTGCCTCCGCTCCAACCCAAAGAGACACCATCCTCCTTACTGCCTGCACAATGTTATCTGAAGTGTGTTTTTCATCCATCACTTCAGCATGGAGAAGGAAAGATCTATAGCCCAGCTGATCTACAGATACACTACCTCCCTTTCTGCTTGACACTGCTGCTGCTGTTGAAATTGCAGCAGCAGCTTCCTGAGACACATCAGGCTCCCACCAGTGTGCTGTCGGGGAAAGAAAGGTGTGCTGGCCACTTGGTGCACTCCACAAATCTGTGGTAAAATGCACAGACTGACCAGCAGCCTTTGAAAGCTCCCTTTTTAATACTCCAACACAGGATCGGTAAAGTGAAGGGACTAACCTCCTGTTGAAAGTGGAGTGTAGCAGATGGTACTATGGTTGTCCTTAAAGACTATGAGAATCCTGCAATTCGTGTGTTATTTCTGCTGTATAGTTAATTGTAAGTAGAATTTGTGTAAGTGTTCGGTAGTTTCCATTCGTATTCCATACGAATGGAAACTACCGAACCAATAGACCACCCCAGAGTGCAGTGTGTCCCTCGTTAAGCTTAACACTTCTCGCTAACCGCAGACTAATAGGTGTTTTATGTATGTATCTGGGTGGCCGCCATTCGGCATACGAACACGTGGCGGTGGCCATCTTACGCACGAAAGGCTCAGCGGTGTTTGGTCGTCGAGTGTCTGGAACTCAAATCGGACACTCAATTACCCGAATACCGCTGACACCTCCAGAGCTCTGTAACTCCCGAACGGGAAGGCGAATCAGCCCCCTGTTCAGTAAGTTTAAAGTACCGAATGAGGGGAGTCATACGAATGTAATAGTATTCGTGGATGGCAGCTTTTTATATGTACAAAAACACAGTATAGAGAGCGCACGTCAAGAATAATACAGTGGAATTTCTAGGACAATGCCCCAAACTTAGTGTTCCACAAGAAAATTAAATTGGAAAGCTGCTAAATACAATAAAAAACCTTCCCAAGTTTTTAAAATCTCTAATAAGACACAAAATAAAAACAAAATTAGTATCAGCGCTAAGTGAATATACCCCTATGTACAGGGCCAGATTAAGAGCCCAGTGGACCTGGTGCTGACAATTATGACGGGCCTAATTACAGAATCATATCGACCAAAAACAGTAAAACACTCCCAAGCATCATGTATCTGATGGAGATGGTGCTGGAGAGAAAGAAAACAGCAGCTATAAGAAAAGGCTAATCTCTCTCTAATTTATGTTTTCATCTTTCAAGTAAATCCATAACCCCTAACAGCAGTGTCCAGTCAGGCAGGAAGTCAATGGGCATGGTAAAAGGGTGTGCCACTGACACAAATCACGTAATCACGTAACCTGCCAAAAGGGGCGAACATGCCCAAAAAGAGGACATGTCTGCTCAAAGAATTAGAAGGCCAGCCTGGCATGAATGCATGTCAGGCTACCTGCCAATCATGCAGCTGGCCAACTAAGAGCACACTGAGATTGGCATAAATGCACCTAATGATGTGCTCACTCAACGCTTTCTAAGGACTGTCCCCTAGCACTCGCTGGTCCACTTACCTTCTAACTAGCAGGCAGAAGCTCCTGGTTTATGGTCTGGGACAGAGAAAAGCTGTATGTAGTGAGTGTAGAAGAAAGGGAACATGCTACAGTGTTAGAGAGACCAAAGTCAGCATAACCTTAAAGGATCACTATAGGGTCAGGAACACAAACATGAATTCATGACCCTATAGTGTTAACACCACCATCTAGCCCCCCTGGGCCCCTCATACCTCCATAAATATTGCAAAATCTTACTATATTCAAGCCCTAACTCTGCATGCTGTTAGACTCATAAAAACAAGCAGTCTGCTGACATCATTAGAAGTGGTGGCCTGATACAATCACAGTGCTTCCCCATAGGATTGGCTGAGACTGACAAAGAGGCAGATTAGGGTTAGAGCCAGCATGATTCAAACACAGACGTGGCCAATCAGCATCTCCTTATACAGATGAATTTAATTAATGAATCTCTATGAGGAAAGTTCAGTGTCTGCATGCAGAGGGAGGAGACACTGAATGTTTGGATGCATTTTAGGCAGCCATGACCCAGGAAGGATCTCTAACAGTCATCTAAGGAGTGGCCAGTGAAGTTATCACTAGGATGTAATGTAAACACTGCATTTTCTCTGAAAAGACAGTGTTTACAGCAAAAAGCCTGACGGTAATGATTCTACTCACCAGAACAAATTCAATAAGCTGTAGTTGTTCTGGTGACTATAGTGTCCCTTTAACTATATTCATTGTCAGCCAGTCCACACAAGTTTTGTTTCCATACATCCCACTTAAGTTTCCATACTTAAGTAAGAGTAGTTAGGGTTGCCACCTTTCTTGGATAAAAAGGAGTGACATAAGAGAAAATGCTGTAAAATCACCAAAAAACTACTAAGTTTGATTCTGCTGTATAGATGGATTCCTCCCAGTGCCCCCATGTCTCCCAGTGTCCTCATGACTCAGTGCCCCCATGTGTCGATTACTCCGGGTCTCAGTGTTCCTATGTATCAGTGTCTCAGTGCCACATGTCTCCCAGTGTCCCATAGTGTTGTGTACCAAGGTCTCCCAGTGATCCTACGTATCACAGTGTCTCAATGTCCCATGTCTCCCTGTGTCCCCATGTATCCCAGGGTCCCCATGTCACTAGGACACTAGGAAGACGGGGAGACCTGGGGACACGGGGAGACCTAGGGACACGGAGACACAAGTGACACTGGGAGACTAGGGGACTCTGGCTGGGACACATGGGGACAATGGGAAAATAGGGGACACTTGAAGACATGGGGACACAGACACCAGGGACACAGACACTAGAGACACTGGCTGGGGGACATGGGGACATTGAGACATGGGGGCACTGGGAGACATGGGGACACTGAGACACCAGGGTCACAGACACTAGGGACACTAGCTTGGAGACATGGGGACATTGTGACACTTGAGGCAATGAGACATGGAGGCACTAGGAGACATGGGGACAGTGAGACACTGGCAGACTGGGAGACTAGGGGAGACTAGGGGGCACTGAGACACCAGGGACACTGGCTTGGAGACATGGGGACACTGTGTCCCATGTGTCTGTGTCATAATATCTCTCAATGTCCCTTAGTGTCTCAGTATCTGGCATAATGTCTCCCAATGTCCCTTAGTGTCTCAGTGTCTGCCATAATGTCTCCCAGTGCCCCTTAGTGTCTCAGTGTATGTCTCCTTGCAGCCTTTCCTCCCTATCCCTCACTTCCCTGAGCTGTAGGCTGTTTCTGCAGGGTGGGAGTTGCTGTCTGGACTCTCTGTAGCTGCACCCCTGCAGATCAGTGAGTATAGATAGGTAGGGAGGGATATGCTGGAACTTCCTATCCCTGCCTGTCTCCACACATAGCGACCCCTACCGGCCGGTGCTGGTATTGCATAGTAATCTCTTGTTTATACTGATAAAAATACCAGCATTTGTATTGCCAGTATCACTGCAATATTGGCACCAGCCAGGCAGCCTCAAATACTGGCTGTGCCAATAAAACAAAAGCTAGGTGGAATCCCTAAGAGTAGTGTAAATCAGTGGGCCTGGTCCTGGGCCTGGAGCTGCAGCTCCATCAGCCCCTATGTTAATCCGGCCCTGCCTTTGTAATAAACACAGGGTTCAACCCAAAAATGTCTTGTCCATCAAAAAGTTCCAAGCAATTCACAGGGATTAGTTGCTGCAACAGTAGCATATTCGTAAAATCGGTGTCTTTATATGTATCCAAACCTTAAAATAGAAAAGATACTGACATAGCGTAATACTGTTATAATTTTATTACCCAAGTGAAAAACCCCCCATAAGAAAAACTCTTACAATATAATGTTGTGAAGCTTATCTCTAAGTTTCACAATAAAGCACAATTCACACAGAGTGTTAAATGGAAGAGTTACTTGCTGTCGCTCCGTGAATGCAGATCTTTCTGAACCGTCCTGTGCACTTGGATCGGTCCCTCACGAGAACGCTGGCTTTCAGGCACTGCTGTGATTGTTGCAGATTTAAAAGTCCCGCCAGACACACGATCTACATGTTTCGCTCGTTAGATGAAAAAGCTCGGTCTAACGAGCGAAACATGTAGATCATGTGTCTGGCGGGACTTTTCTATTTTAAGGTTTGGATACATATAAAGACACATATTTTACGTATATGCCACTGTTGCAGCAACTAATCCCTGTGAATTGCTTGGAAGTACCCTCAATTAAGACTGAAATTGGAACTCTTTGATGGACAAGACATTTTTGGGTTGAACCCTGTGTTTATTACATAGGGGTATATTCACTTAGCGCTGATACTAATTTTGTTTTTAGCTTTTTATATGTATTTCAACTCCCGAACGGAGACCGACCTCAGGGCCAAAACACATGGAACCCTTTTCGGATACCACCTCGTGTGCGCTCGGTTAAATTATACCCTCCACCTAACTCCCGAACCCCTGGTCTGATCTGAATTTTGGATATGTTATTCACCCAGATCAGGGCTACCAGGGGGTACCCAAAGTATTGGTGTATCTGCTGATATTAGGGTACATCCAGAACTTGGGGAAAACTATAACCTGTGTCATACTGAGGGGAGGAGATGTGTGGGAGGTAACTGCTATTCCATTGGATACTGTACTAATGAATGTGAATCCCTCCCTTGCATGGGAGAATGCTGTGTCTTCCAGTCATTGGGATCTGTATGGGGATATTCTTGGATTACCTTGCTTGCTGGAATTATTACTTTATGGGATTTTTCATCACTTGTTCCTGAGCCTCACTGGAATCTTAGTGGAGTTAACCTGTGAAATATCAGGCCTCCGCTACATTGGTTTGCAGCGCTAGGATCCAGACTCACAGAGGAACAAGTACCAATGGAGATTGACTATTCCACGCTAAAAGACCTCCTGGAAGCAAGGGGCATTCAAGCCAGCAATAAAAAGAAAGTGGTACTTATTACCGAACTAATGGCGGAATACCGAACAGATGGCGGTTCGGTTCCCGAACAAGGGGATTCGGCAGAAAGACAGGAACAAATGGAACAAATGTTCCAGAGACAGATACAATTTAGGCTGTCTTTTTATGAGAAAATCCACCAGCGGAGATTATTTCCAGGACAATGACAGAGGTCCAGGAGCTTATACTGAGGCAAAGGATAACAGCAACCCCAGAACGCAGCACTGCAGTAACCATGGTAAAAGAGGGTAAGCCAAAAATACCTTATCAAGCATTCAAAATGTATGTAGAGGCAGAGGAAGACATAGATGCATTCTATTTCTTTTTTGAAAGACTGTGTGCCTTGCATAGGATCAGTGCAGAAGACTGGGTTCCCATTTTGGCTGGTACAGAAGCTTATCATACTGTACCAGACGAGGAAATCCGGGATTACAGTAGAGTGAAAGAAATTATACTGGCCCGGTATGCCATAACACCAGAGGCATACCGAAGGCAGTTCAGGGACTTAAAGAAAGCCGAGAAAGACTTGCATGCTGAGTGGGCTTGCAGATTACAGTGGGCGGCCCTCGGATGGATGCAAGCTAGCAAAGCACGGTCCATGGAGGACGTAATACAAATGTTGCTGATGGAACAATTTTATGATGGGGTATCGACCGATGTACAAGAATGGGTAAGGGACTGTAACCCTACATCACTCACAGAGGCTGCTAGGAAAGCAGACAACTACCTGGATGCTCACAAGCAACAGAAACCAGTAGTCCCAAAGACCACATTAAAAAACTTTGGGGGGGGCAAACTACCCCACAGTTCCACCACGACAACTACCACCACCACCACCTGCTGCACAACCACGATTCCGCCAGCCTAGCTCTGTGCAATGTCACCACTGCCAGAAATGAGGACACTATAAACGAGAATGCCCACAACTCCAGGACCGATCCATCTGGATCTGACCAGGACCACCACCACCACCGAGAACAGCTGCAGCCCACTACTACCAGGACGTAATGCCGACACCCTATGGTTCAGCAGTTCCCATTACCACAGTGGAACAGTGGGAAGTACTACACGAGGCAGACCCTGTACATGCCAACGCGGATAACCACCAGCATCACAGACAGACTGTATACCTAGAGGTTAAAGCTGTGCAAGGGCTCCGCGACTGAGGAGCCACTATAACTTTGGTCAAAAGCCACCTGGTCTCGGATAAAGCTAAGACCAGCAAGACCGTAGCCGTCAGGGTAGCCGGGGGTGCAGTATACGGCTACCTACAGCAAGGTTTCACCTATATTGGGGAGCGGGGTCAGGGGAGGTGGGGTTGATGCCACAATTGCCAGTGGAAGTTTTGCTGGGAAACGATCTATGAAGGCTCACGTCCGCTTTTGAGCCCCAGACCGCAAGCACAAGAGAAGCCCATCCTGTGTTCACCATACAACAGGCCTGCATCCAGGTCCAACACACACTGCTAGAGGTTCAGGTAAGAGATCCTTCCCCTTCATTAGATTGTGTCCCCTGGGCCCCTCCTAACGAATTTGCAGCAGAGGTGATAACTGACCCCACGTTACAAGTATATAGGGACAAGGTCATGGCGGACCCACCCAGGGGAGGGCGAGAGGTTTATCTGGGACAAGCAGCTCTTATACAGGGAGTCTGACAAACAGATAGCCGTGTCAGACCCGATAGTTATGAGGCAGTTAGTGGTACCGCAGCGGTACCGAGCCGAGTTACTCCGGATAGAGCATGATATTCCACTATCCGGACACTTAGGGGTCAGTTGGACCAGGTACAGACTGACCCAAAGTTTATTTTGGCCAGGAATCAGCCAGGAAGTACGCAGATATTGCAGCACTTGCGATACGTGCCAGAGGGTAGGAAAAAGGGGTGACCGGCGCAATTGAGGAGCCGTTTAGCCGAGTAGCTGTGGATTTAATAGGACCCCTCCAGAAAGCTAGCCCTTCAGGAAAGAAATATATCCTGACTGTTGTAGACTATGCCACTAGATATCCAGAGGCAGTGGCTCTGACTAATATTCACGCTGAAATGGTAGCTGAGGCCCTCATGCAGATCTTCTCCAGGATGGGATTACCCAAGGAGATCATCTCGGATCAGGGTACTCAATTAATCGCGGAAGTCAACCAACGCCTCTGGAAGTTCTGTGACATTAAGCCTATCATTAGTGCCCCTTACCACCCCCAGACTAATGGGCTCTGCGAACGGTTCAATGGTACATTGAAACAAATGCTCCGAACCTTCGCAGAGACCCACAAGGACTGGGAGCGATTCCTACCACACCTCCTCTTTGCTTACTGGGATGTGCCGCAGGAGTCCTCCGGGTTTTCCCCGTTCTAATTGTTATTCGGGAGAAGGGTACGGGGGCCACTAGACTTGATTAGAGAACATTGGGAGGGAGACCAGAGCGCCGACAGCACTCCCATCATACCATATGTGTTGGCATTCCGAGACCGCCTAGAAGCATTGACTAGGACGGTAAGGGAAAACCTTCAGGCGGCTCAGGCCCGCCAACTCACATGGTACGATCAGGGCGCCAGGGACGGTAGCTTTCAGGTCGGGCAGAAAGTGTTAATTTTAAAACCTGTACGTCATGATAAGTTGCAGGCCACCTGGCAGGGCCCTTATAGGGTGGTGGAACAGAGATGTGACACCACTTATATAATCGGCTCTTGCGTTGGAACTGGAGGGCGCCGCATGCTCCATGTGAACATGATGAAACCCTACCAGGAGCGCTCCGAGGAGGTGACCGCTTTATGTGCGCCCAACTCGGATGAGTTTGACAGCCTTCCTCTCCCAGACCTGCTGGGAGACGGTCAGTTGTCAGGAGATTTAGGGGAGGTTGCACTGGGAGACCGGTTGAGCCCTCAGGAGCGTATCGAGGTACAACAACTGTTAAGGGAGAAGCAAGACACCTTCTCTAATGTACCTGGATACACTCCTCTGGCCACTCACCAGGTAGAAACCCCAGTATAACTTCCCATGCGCCAGACCCCCTACCGCATCCCGGAAGCGGTGCGGGGAAATATGCGCAAGTAGATCGAGGAGATGCTCCAGCTGGGGGTGACTGAACCCTCAGACAGCCCCTGGGCTTCCCCGGTAGTTCTTGTACCAAAGCGGGATGGTACGACCCGTTTTTGTGTGGACTACCGGAGGCTGAACGAGAAGACCGTGTCTGACGCCTATCCCATGTCTAGGATAGACGAACTGCTGGATAGGATGGCCAGAGGCCACTACCTCACTACCATTGACTTGTGTAAGGGGTATTGGCAGATTCCCTTGGCCCAGGACGCCATCCCTAAGTCGGCCTTTCTCACCCCATTTGGCTTGTACCAATTTAAGGTCATGCCGTTTGGGATGAAAAACACCCCGGCTATCTTTCAGCGGATGGTGCACCACCTCCTAGATGGGTTCCAAGACTATACCTGTGCATATCTAGATGATATTGCCATCTTTAGCAATACCTGGCAGGAGCACTTGGCCCATGTAGGAGTGGTCCTAGACAGAATTAGGGAAGCAGGACTTACGCTGAAGCCAGCCAAATGTAGTATAGGGATGGCCGAGGTATAATATCTGGGCCATCGGGTGGGCTGTGGGAAGCAGAAACCAGAACCAGCCAAAGTAGAGGCCGTAGCCCAATGGCCCACCCCAGGGACTAAGACTCAGGTATTGGTGTTTTTAGGGACAGGGATATTATCGGAAATTCGTCCCCAACTATAACGCCCTGGCCAAACCCCTGACCGACCTGACCCGTAAGAACCTTCCCCGCCAAGTAACCTGGACCACGCAGTGTGAACAGGCATTCCAGCACCTGAAAAATGCACTGATAAATGCCCCTATCTTGGCAGCTCCTAATCCAACTAAACGTTTTCTTGTTCAAACAGACGCTTCTATGTTTGGATAGGGAGCAGTACTGAGCCAAGTCTGGGCCGATGTCGGATGACATCCCATGGCTTACATCAGTCGCAAGTTGTTACCCAGAGAAGTAAGCTACGCCGCCATCGAGAAGGAATGCCTGGCTGTCGTGTGGACCTGAAGAAATTGCAGCCGTATTTGTATGGACAGCCCTTTTCCTTGCTCACGGATCACAAACCGTTAGTATGGCTGAACCTGGTGGCTGGGGACAATGCCAGGCTGCTGCATTGGAGTTTGGCGCTGCAGCCCTTTGACTTTAATATTCAGTACCGCCCAGGCAAACAGAATGGGAACGCTGACGGGTTTTCAAGACAAACAGACCTGGAGAAATTATTCGTGAGCATCCCCGGATATCCCCAAGCTGATCCGTGTTGGATCAGACTGTGTATGCCGACTTGTGGGCAAGGGGGAGCAGTGTAGCGAATGGTACTATGGCTGTCCTTAAAGACTATGAGAATCCTGCAATTCGTGTGTTATTTCTGCTGCATAGTTAATTGTAAGTAGAATTTGTGTAATTGTTTGGTAGTTTCCATTCGTATTCAATACGAATGGAAACTACCGAACCAATATAGCACCCAAGTGTGCAGTGTGTCCCTCGTTAAGCTGCACACTTCTCGCTAACCGCAGACTAATAGGTGTTTTATGTATGTATCTGGGTGGCCGCCATTTGGCATACGAACACGTGGCGGTGTTTGGATGTAAACTGCTTACCACCCTCATAGATCTTTTGCTTGAGGATGCTCAAAGGTTCTCAATAGGATTGAGGTCAGGGGAGGATGGAGGCCACACCATGACTTTCTCTCCTTTTATCCCCATAGCAGCCATTGATGCAGAGGTATTCTTTGCAGCATGAGATGGTGCATTGTCATGCAAGAATTTGATTTTATTATGGAAAGCATAGTTCTTCCTTCTGTACCAGGGAAGAAAGTGGTCAGTCAGAAACTCCACATACTTTTCAGCGGTCATCTTTACACCTTCGGGGACCCTAAAGGGGCCGACCAGCTCTCTTCCCATGATTCCGGCCCATAACATGACTCCACCACGACCTTGCTGACGTCGCAGCCTTGTTGGAACAGGGTGGCCATCCACCAACCATCCACTACTCTATCCATCTGGACCATGCAGGGTTGCATGGCACTCATCAGTGAACAGGACTGTTTGAAAATTAGTCTTTGTAACGGACTGTTTCAGCACACAAGGGGTTAAAACCGTTTAGGCGATCATCCCCCTTTCCAGAGATGCAGGCACAGCTACTGCAGAACACCAAACTCCCGAACAGGATACCAAGTAGCACTCCAAATTCCAGAACTGGAACCTCACGAATAGCTGCTAGCAGTTGAACAGGAAAAGCACCCAAGCAGCTTACACTCCTGGCAATCAGTCTCTAACAGCATAAAGTAAATCCCCCCAAGAACGAGACAAAGCTCCGTGTTGAGGGTCAAGCAGTGAACAGACAGAGCTGTGGGTTTATTGTCCTTATATACACATTAGTACCACCCAAAGGGTTTTACACAACAACCAATCATAAACATACATTACAGAAACACTCCCAGCAATTACACACAAAAATCCTCCCCTCTGCCTGTAATATAATTATGGTACACACTGGTTTAACATAATTAACACAGGCAGTAAAAATACAGTTTTTATCCATACACTGTAACTTTAAAACTACACATCCAATATTAATAAAACTTATTATTAATCAGCACACTTTAAACATAAACATAACAAAAATCAGACAAATGGGACTTCAGTATAAACATAACCAAAAATCAGTATGGGAGAAGGTAGAGCTTAGCGGTGCTCGCGGAAATGTGTAGCAGATTTTAGTTCCATGAATTTGGCTACACATACCGCTGACCTCGTTCGCATTAACAAAGATGGCTGCCGCCACGTGTTCGGCAAACAAAGGCCACCCAGCGTTCGCCAATTAAGCTGCGGTTAACCGCAGCTTCTGGGAGGTAAATTGACTGCACACTTCCACTTCTGGGTGGTCTGCCTGTGTGGTACTTGGTTCAGTAAGCCCCATTCACTGAACCAAGTGGGAAATAGCCAGGCACAAAGGGTTTTATCCCGGTCTGGGGACACAGGGGACACTGTCTTAAAGGGGCAGTGTCCCAAACAAGTCTGGGGACACCGTCTTAAAGGGGCAGTGTCCCAATCTTCCTGATGACCCAAAAAGGTGTTTAAAGGGCCAGCACCAGTCCCATAAAGAGTCCATAAGCCACAATATGCCCACTGACTGTCTTAAAGGGCCAATAAAAGTGCATACGTTTTTACCATCTCCCAGGGGCCATAGTCATGTGGAAGGAGGCTGGCAAATAGGCTTCTCCAATGCAATGTGGCGAGATTGGTCTTGTCACAGTCTTCATGTATTTTTCTGCCCAATGCAGCAGTTTCTGCTTGTAAGCATTGGTTAGTGGTGGCCGAATAGAAGGTTTATCACAGTTGCAAGACTCTGGAGGACTCTACACCTTGATGTCCGTGGGACTCCAGAGGCACCAGCAGCTTCAAATATCTGTTTGCTGCTATGTAATGGTATTTTAGCAGCTGCTCTCTTGAGGTAATGTAATCTGGCAGAAATCTTCCTCAATGTGCCTTTATCTGCACGAACCCGTCTGTGCTCTGAATCAGCCACAAACCTCTTAATAGTGCGATGATCACTCTTAAGTTTTCGTGAAATATCTAATGTTTTCAAACCTCGTCCAAGGCATTTAACTATTTCACTCTTTTCGTCAGTAGAGCGATCCTATTTCTTCCCCATATTGCATGAAAATGGTGCTCTGCTTAATAATGTGGAACACCCTTGTAACGGACCATTTTGCACACAAGAGGTTAAAAACCGTTTAGGCGATATTCCCCTCTCAGATGCACAGGCAGCTACCGCAAGCACCAATCTCCCGAACTGCAAACACACAAATTCACCAACTCCCGAACAGGAAACACACAAATACTGGAAACAGCCGAACAGGAAAAGCATACACTCAGCTTACACTCCTGGCAATCGGCATACAATCCAATTCCCCCAATAACGAGATGACACTTCGTTTTGAGGGTCAAGCAGAACTGGTTTACTGGGGCTAACTGCCCGGCTTTTATGCAGGTCTCCCACCTGGTGGACACTCCCCTAGGGGACCAGATGGGAAACTGGGAAACATATTGGCCCTTAGCCAATCACAACCTTTAAACACTCCCACAATTACATCACAATCCCTCCTCTCTGTCCTGGAGATAATTGGGAAGTAATCCAATTATCTCCAAGTCAGAGGCAAAACTCCATTAAACACATTTTCAGTAAAAGACATAAAATTACACACAGTCACATTTATTACATAAAACATATAAATCCTACCTATCCCCAGATAGCTTAGATCTGAGCGCACATTACTACCAAATGGCGCTCAGATCACATACATACAGTTCAATCGCCATGGAGCCAAAGTCTTTCACATAGTCTTTCGTTACACGAATAGGCTCCATGGTTTAGCTATCTGGGTGATGCTGTTCATCTGGTTAAACTACCAAATGGGAAGGTAAGGAGGCTGGCGGCTCAGCCAATAAGTGTCTGTTTTCAGTTCCATAGTTTGGGCGCTGAACACCACAGGCCGTTCGGGAGGTAAAATGGCCGCTGCCACGTGTTCGGCAGATGAACAAAGGCCACCCAGCGTTCATCAATTAAGCTGCGGTTAACCGGAGCTTCTGGGCGGTCAATTGACGGCACACTCCCGTTCCCAGGTGGTCCATCATTCGGTAGTTTGTTCGGTAGATTAAGTCTACCGAACACCCCTGTGTCCCCAACAAAACTCAAAGAAGGGGGGGGGGCGGAATCTACGTCTACAGCACATATCATTGGATAAGCCCCTACAGCATCATGTCACAGTAGTGAGCTGATAGGATAAATTAAAATCAGCTCACTCCCATACAAGGCATCCAAATGAACTAATACAATAATTGAGGCAAATTTGTTAATTAGTTCATTCGTTTCTACCATCCCTATTAGCAATGCATTGAAAAAGTACGAATGAATGATGTTCGGTTTCAGAGTGTTGCTCGTTCAGCAGTTTGCATTGCAATACATTACAATACTGCCTGTCTGTAATTCAAAAAGCCGAACTAGTTATACAAATAAATGAAAGGCACATTCTTCTTTAGTATGCATTCGTTAGTTCGGCTCAATCCCATCAGATTTGATGGGAGTGAACAGAACGAATGAAAGAATGATATATATATTGCCATTCGTTCATTCGGTTAGTAGTTCGGCTTTTTGAATTACACAGAGTGCTCAGTGTAATTCACACAGAGTATAATTCAAAAAGCCGAATGAACAAACAAACGAAAGGCTCATGGAAGAATTTAAACGCCCATTCATTTGTTCGTTCATTAGTTTGTATAGCCATTCGTTATTTGGTATTCGTAGGAATGGACGAAAATGCATATTTTCGTAAGAAAATCCATCCGTACAAATATGAATGCCCAAGTCTAGTGTGTAGATGTTTTGTTTTCAGGCATTTAGTTATTGTCTGGTTATATGCCAGTGTCTGTCGGCGTGGTGGAGTTGTGGGTGTTGGTTGTTCCCACTGCCTTGGACGCTTGGTGGGTGGTGTTTGGCGTGTCAGGGATGGGTTTGGTTTCACTGGCGTGTGTGTGGTGTTGTGGTGGAGGCATGTATGGGCTAGTCTTACGGAGATCTGGTGTGGGGGATAGTGAATGTACTCGTGGTGGGGGGTGTGAAGGAGCAGGAGGTGTAGTGATGTTAGTCTGAGGTGATGGGAGGGTGGGGGGTATAGGGAGGGGGGAGTTAAAGAGTGAGAAGGCCGAGAGAAGGGGGAGAGAGAAGAAAAAAATAAAATTAGGAGGGGGGTGTGGCGGTGGTTATCTGGGTGTGATGGGATTAATGTCTATTGGGTGGTGGGGGGTTGAGCTGAGTAGGTCATGGCGGCTCCCTCTCTTGTCATCTCGGGGCCCTGAATAGTCATGGGTCCCAGATTTTGTTTAAGGCACTGGTGGTGTCATGTACCAAGGCGGATAATCCATCTTCCTGGCTTCTTCTATTTTACGCATTACTGTTTGCAGCGAAGGTACCTCGGGTCTGCCCCAGGCTTCTTCAATTGCTCTCCTAGTTGCCACGGCGATTTTAGCTATCAGTTTATTTTGGTATCTGGGGGTGTTTTCAAGAGGTCTTGAGAGGAGCCATGTCCAGGGGTCTAGTGGGATGCTGTATGTAGCTATTTGGATGTCACTTGTGATATTTGGAGCCACAATGGAGCTACTTGGGAGCATTCCCACTAGACGTGTAGATTTTCCCCCGCTCTGTTTCCAGCACAGGTCGGTGTTTGAGATGCCGGAGGGGTGTGACGTACCAGCACATTAGCCTTTTGCATGCTTGTTCTTTGTGATTTTACGCAAATCAAGACTGTGGCTGTGGCCTCCCATATGTCTCCCCAGTCTGAAGGGTGGTCGGGTTGCCCTAGGTCCCTCTCCCAAGCCGACACATATGTGAGCGAGCTCTCATTGTGGGATGTGATTATGGTTGTGTAGAGTTTGGAGATCTGGCTTTTTTGAATTGGACAGGTCATACAGGTTTTTTCGAAGGGGGTGAGTTTCATGGTGCCTGCTTTTTTTTGTTGGTTGGGTTGTCCAGGAAACTGCGGATTTGGATGTAGTGGAAATGATCGAATGTGGTTAACAGGGTTTGTTGGGGTAGGTGTGGGAAGGGGAGTAGTGATCCATTTTGGAAAAAATGGTAGAAGTGGAGGAGGTCATTTTCCTAGAATCTGGAGAAGTGCTGGGGTGACATGCCGGGGATGAACTGCGCATTGCATAGAATTGGTGTGAGTGGGGAGCAGGTAGATGTCATCGAGCTTCTTGCGCTGCATGGTAGTAATGTATGTAGTGAGGGAGGCCTAGTCCCCCTGATCTGATCGGTATGTAGAGTGTTGCCCTTTTAATTCTGGCCTTTTTATTGGCCCAGATGAAGCGGTCTGTTTGGGATTGTAGTGCCTTGAAGTTGGCAGTTGCGATTTGTATAGGTAGTACCTGGAACAGGTAGAGGAATCTGGGAAGTAAATTCATCTTGACAGATGCCAATCTTCCCAGCCATGAGGTCGATAGGCCTGCCCATGACTGAAGATCTTGTGATACGGTTTGTAGTAGTGTTGTGTAGTTGAGCTTGTATGTTTGTGTTCGGTCTATTGGGATGTGGGTCCCTAGGTATCTTATAAAAGTAACAATAAAAACAAAATAAAAAAGTCCAGATAGTGTGTCCTTACGGATTGTCTTTGTGGAAGGCTGGTAAGGTGGTTGATTCTTCAAATACAATAGTGGGTCCTCTTTATATGAAAGAGAGAAAAGACGGACAACCAATGGTGCAGTATGTCAGACTCAAATTAAGACGTAGTAAGAGATAATGATGGAAAACTCACATTTGCGAGAGCTTATATTCAGCTCTGAGGTAAAGCGGTATAATCCCCGCTTATGGGATATATGGTGGGATATCTCTCCGTCAGGGGTGACCAATTCTCAAAGAGAAGAAGAGACAACCAATAGTGCTCACTGTATAGCGGTGATGGTATAAATTAAATAGAAACGTAGTTACAAATAGAGAGAAGGCGGCCTGCTCTATGATGTCAGCGTAAGTGGATTGATCCCCACTTAGGATTTCTTGGGGTACTGGAATCTTGCAATTTGTTGGTGCAACCAAAAAAATGGTTTAAAATAATAAAATTTATATAATAAAACAAAATAATATAAAATAAATATAATTAAAAAGCCAGGGTAAAAATAAAATAAAAAAAGAGGATATAAAAAAGATAATTGGCACAATTAAATAACCAAATTAACTTTTAATATAATAATAAACAATTTAAATAACCATGGTTTGGATTTTACGTGGCGCAGCCCTTTTTACTTTCATACTTTTCAGAACTGTATGACCATAACCCGCAAGCGCGTCTCGACCCAAAGGCTCTTCGAGAATTGACGGACCAATACTTGATCTCAACTACGCTGCCTGCCCTCACCAAATAGCGAATCAAATAGCAGCCCCAATCACCCATGAGCCACAAACCAAACAAATGCACAGGCCCAGACAGATACACAGGACTGTACTACAAAACATTCACGAACACACTAACCCCACACCTATGCAACTTGTTCAACACAATATTGAACGGCGACCCACTACCAAAAGAAATGCTGCAAGGAAACATCTGCCTCCTCCCGAAACCACACAAAACGCTCCTAGAACCTGGCCCATCTCATTACTAAATGTGGACATCAAACTATTTACTAAAATACTTGCCAACGGCTTGGACCCTTACCTACACAAAATAATCCACCCAGATCAGGTAGGCTTCATCCACAACAGGCAGGCTTGTGACAATATCAGGCGCACTTATGACCTCATATGGACGGTGACACATAAAAAAATCCCCACTTTACTTCTATCGCTCGACGCTGAAAAAGCGTTCGACCGTCTGCTGTGGCCATTTTTGTTTGCAACTCTACACAAATTCGGATTCCCACGACCCTTCCTTAATGCCCTGCGAACACTGTACACCTCCACCACAGCCAACCTCCTACCTACTACTGCTCAACCACCCACCATCATTCGCAATACACAATGGCACGAGACAGGGCTGCCTCCTATCCCCCATACTTTTCACCCTCTCGTTAGAACCTCTTCTACAAACGCTCAGACGAAATAATGCCATCACAGGAATCCCAATTCGCACAGAAGAATATAAGACTGCGGCCTCCGCAGATAACATACTGTTAACCATCACCGACCCCATTAACTCCATGCCAACGCTCTTAACAGCCTTACAAGACTACACAACAATCTCGGGATATAAGCTGAACATATAAAAAAAACGGAAGCCCTACCTATCCATATAGACCCACACCAGCTCCAACATTTGGCCTCATAAACACGGACATAAGATACCTAGGGATAAATGGATGAGACAGCGCTGATCAACTTAAGGCAGCGACCCTTAAAGGGGAATCCCTCAAGATACCCTTAAAACAAGATAAATAAAAGTAACAGTAAAAGCAACCTGCTATTTGGTCAGGGAGTTCCTTTGTTTGTCCGTATTCCTTTGTTTGTCCCGAGATTGTGAGGTATCGTCCCTCTGGGTCTGGGTGTGTCTTTTCTACTTGTAGGGGGCATGATTTACAGAGCATTATCGCTACCCCATTCTGTTTGCCTGTTGGAGAGTTCGCTGTGTAATATTTATTATAGTGTCAGCTCAGGAGAGGGAACGGCTTGTTTTGGGTAAAGTGGGTTTCTTGGAGTAGAAGAATATCTGCTTTTGACCTGTTGGCCCAGCGTAGGAATTGATGTATTTTTGAGGGGTCGTTACGGCCCTTGCAATTGATGGATACACGAGTGGTGGTTCTATTGGGCTGTGGTTGCGGGGGCCCAGCGCTGGTGGCCTGAGTGGTCATGTGAGACATTGTGAGGTGCGGTGTTGGGGGGTGTGGGGTTTTGAGGCAGTGGACCGTGGGGGTGAAAGATGAGGGAGAACGGAGGGAGGAAAAAGAAGGAGAGGGAGAGCGGTAAAAAGGGGGGGGGGGCTATTAGGTACGGGGGTGTTTACCTGATCTTATCTAGATGTTGCCAGGCTCTGTAGGGGCAGAGTACACCTGGACTGTTGTTGGGGGGGGGGGAAGGACGGGGGTGTAACGAGAATATACCCCAACACGCAGGATTCAGCTAAACAGAAGACAACACAGAGGAGAGATACGTCTACCGGACCTTAGAATGGCCGGACTCTACGTATATGAGAGGAGACAGAGTCAGGAACGATCTGAAGTCAAGGGCACAGAGAGACAGCGTAAACTAGGACTAGCCGGGGTCTGGTACACAGTAAACAGCAAGCCGGCAACCAGAACAGATAAGGATAAAGAGAAAACGTAGTCAGAAACAAAGCCAAAGTCAATACGAAGAAAACACAACTGAACACAACAAGCGCTAAAAGGAACTGAAACAGAAACCACGATAGGGCAGGGAGTAAAGGGAGAGGTAAGTTTAAATAGCTTCTAAACTAATGTGATTGGCTCCTGTCATATCCACACCCCCAAAAGGTAAGTGTATGGGGAGTGTGGCATGACAGGGGCCAATGGGAGCCTTTTAACAATTTAGGCTCCCACTGTCTCTTTAAGAGCACGCCTGAGACTCGCGGCGCGCTCTTAGATTCAGGCGGGACACGTGACCGCTTCTCGCGGTCACTGCCCGCCTTCCTATTGAAGCCGTCGGATGAGCCGCGTGCGGCTCGTGCAGCAGCAGGACCGCGCGCGGCTCGAAGAGAGGACCGCGGCCGGCCCCTGGATAAGGTAAGTAACGCTACAGTACCCCTCCTGAGGACACGCCCTCCGGGCGTGTAGGGCCAGGCCTGGCAGGAAAACGAGAATGGTAAGAACGCACAAGGCGGGGAGCGTGAACAGCATCAGCTGAAATCCAACTGCGCTCCTCAGGCCCATAACCCTTCCAATGCACCAAGTACTGAAGTCGACCCCTAAGGTAACGAGAGTCAAGAACAGCAGAAACTTCGAATTCCTCA
Organism: Pelobates cultripes; assembly: GCA_933207985.1. Taxonomy (NCBI): domain Eukaryota; kingdom Metazoa; phylum Chordata; class Amphibia; order Anura; family Pelobatidae; genus Pelobates; species Pelobates cultripes. The sequence goes on from OW240912.1 coordinate 154,554,934, forward strand.
TGACCCTCCACGGAGACAGGAGGGGGAGGCGGAGAATGCCGGGTATAGTGGTTGCGTACGTAAGGCTTCAACAACGAGGTGTGAAAGACATTAGGAATACGCAGATTCCTAGGAAGACCCAAGGCATATGAAACAGGATTAACCTTATGCAGAATACGATAAGGACCTATGAAGCGGGGAGCCAATTTCATAGAGGGCACCCGCAGGCGAATATTCCGTGTGGAAAGCAAAACCCTGTCCCCCACAACATAAGAAGGAGCCGCTCTGCGATGCTTGTCAGCCTGAGCCTTCTGGCGAGCAGCGGAATCCACCAAAGAACGCTGAACCTGCTCCCAAGTATTACGCAAACCAGCCAAATGCTCATCCAGAACTGGCATGCCATGTGAGGAGAATGCAGCCGGAAGAACAACGGGATGCTGGCCATAGACAACGTGAAAAGGGCTTTTGCCGGAAGAATCATGAGTGGCGTTATTCCGAGCAAACTCAGCCCAAGGAAGTAGGTCAGACCAATTGTCCTGATGGTGAGACACAAAACAACGAAGGTACTGCTCCAGGACTGTCATGGGGGCGTGGTCTGAACGCCGAGGTACATGGTCGCATGAGCGCTGAGCTCCAGCCCTGACCGGGAGACTAAGGGGTATAACGGCAATACATTACCGCAAATGGCGTCGAAAAAGCAGTGCAACACGACGGGGAACCCTCCCGCGACCGACCAGCCATCAGCCAAAACCTCCCTGAGGAGATTGTTCGGCGAACAAACAGACACGCACAAGCGGGACAAAATGGCGCCCACTGCACACGTGCGCGGCAGCCAGCCATCAAGCCCGACAGCCTCAGACGGATCCACTGAGGAACAAGATATTAGGGCATTACTACATCAACTGCCCTCCAAAACTGATATAGCAGCTATGTTCCAGAAGTTAGAGAACAGCTTCAGCGAAAAACTTCAGGCGGTCAGCGCAGACGTACAGCACCTTGGAGCTAGGGTGCAGGCCATGGAGGAGGAAATGGAAAACGCTGATAAGCAATGGGCTGAGTCATACACCACACAGGAGATGCATGCTGCAGCAATAAGGTACCTGCAGAGGCAGCTGGAGGATGTAGACAACAGGAGGCGCCGAAATAATTTGAGAGTGAGAGGCATACCAGAAGGCGCTGAGGGAATCACTGAAAATCCCGTTCAAATCCTAACCACGCTATTCAATCGTATTTTGACCAGACCCCCTGATACAGCCATTGCCTTTGACAGGGCCCACAGGGCTGCTAGGCCCAGGAACTTAGCTCCAGATAAACCAAGAGATCCACAACTTTCCCCTTAAAGAGGAAATATTTCATAAAGCCCGCCAAAATAAAAATCTATCTGTGGATGGTCATGTGGTGACGGTCTTTCAAGATCTCTCACCCTCCACGCTACTGGCGCGACGAGCACTGAGACCCGTCACACAAGCCCTGTTGGAGAAGAAAATTAAATTTCGCTGGGGCTTCCCGTTTGCACTGATTGCACTTCTTCCGGAAGGGACTCATGTTATTACCACACAGGAGGTCACAGGATTTCAGAAAGCATTAAACCTGCCGATTTCTGCCGTAAAGGACTGGACAGGACTTAACGGGATCATGACCAGGCAAATCCCACAAAAGTCCAAATGGCAAAAAACCCCACGGAAGAGACGAAGGCAAACCCAGTCTCACGCAGACAACACCGCACCCTCCAGGGAAGGGCCTGCCTGAGAAGCTCTACGGTCGTATAACATAATCATATAACTGTTTATATTGCCATATAATTGCACTAAGCTCACAAACTCTGATGTATTAACCCACGTCTCACCATGTTGCCAACTTTAGTTATACTTTACTATGTATTTTATACGCTACTTAATACTGTACTATTGAAATTGCCATAACCAGGCCCAAAGCCTTGCATAATATATGTTTGAACACTATGTACGACTATAGACGCTAAAGGCCCGGTCCACAGGGACTTAATTATTAGACACGCCAACTCCTGACCCACGAGTCCTTAGGACAAGCTGGAAACGGAGGCTATCAGTTTAGACCAGACAACCCGGTGGAACCCCTGAGACCACCCCGGTCAGCCACCCCGACCACCACCCCAAGAGAGGCGCCCCGCAAACACTTGTGGACACGATGGCGTTACCCACAAGTGTAGCGCCAATCTCGACGCACGATATGCATTTGCCATATCATACCAATGTATATAGTTTGTGTTTATCCCCGGTTCACCTTCCCAAAACCAATCCTGCCTATTTAGCCCAAACGACTCTCGTACTAGACAACGTATGTTTTGACTCACCCGATATGATATTGTCTCATAGAATGCTAAAATGACCCGGACTAAATTAATGTCCCTGAATGTGCGGGGACTGAATTCTCCTATGAAGCGCACTATGCTGGCGCAGGAGATAGATAGACAAGGAGACGATATAATCCTATTGCAAGAGACCCACCTTAGAGGGGACTTTCAACCGAAAATACGTACTAAAGGCGCCCACACAGCATACCACAGTAATAACGCTCGCAAGAAAGCCAGAGGGGTGGCAATACTCATAGCGTCTAGTGCTGCCTTTGTGAAGTCAGATGTTAAAACTGACCCCAAGGGCAGATATGTGTTTCTCAAAGGAGTCTATAATGGTACCTTAGTGACAATAGCGAATATCTACGCTCCTAATGCAGACCAAACTCCCTATATCTGTTCATACTTGGCCAAACTGGAGGGGTTTGCTGAGGGAGTGGTGATAGTGGGGGGGGACTGGAATATGGTACTTGATCATTCAATTGACAGCTCCTCTCGGGCCACAGACACTAGGCGCCACCAACGACTCTTGCTCTCCAAGCTGCTCCACTCACACCAACTAGTGGACTGCTGGCGCATACTACACCCACAGGAAAAGGACTACTCCTACTATTCACAGACAGCTACAAGTTACTCTAGAATAGACATGTTTTTCATTAGCCACAGACACCTCCCCTTACTAAATGAAGCATCCATAGGGAAAATCACATGGTCAGACCATGCCCCAGTGTTCCTGACACTCACCATCCAAAAAGAACCTAAACCTGCCTCTCAATGGCAACTAAACGAATCTTTACTAGATGACCCCAGGGTACTGGCAGACCTACGGCAGACTCTGAACAATTATTTTACTTAAAACAGAAACAATGGGGTATCGGACTCATGGGTCTGGGAGGCCCACAAAGGGGTCATCAGGGGCACTTTCATTAAGTGGGGTTCTAGGATTAAAAAGGAACGATCACGTAAAATTGATACCTTGACAGCGGCCATACATGTAGCCGAAACAGAACACAAACAAGATCCTACTAGCGACCATTTCCAGACTCTGACTGCCCTACGCATAGAACTAAGATCGTTACTAGCTGTAAAGGCATATAGATCAGTACAATTGACAAGGAGCACTTTCTACGCTCAGGGTAACAAGAGTGGGAAGCTACTGGCCAAAGCTTTGAAAGCTAAACAACAGAGATCCTTCATTGACAAGGTCACAGACGGCACAGGGAAGGCATGCAACACCACTGATGACATAGCAAAGGCATTCAACGCTTTTTACTCCAATTTGTATAACCTAGCCCCCCCAAATGGCCAACTCCACAACCTGAGAGAATATGTCGCTGCGCACCTCCCACGCACTATCCCGGCCGCTGACTCACACACACTAGATGAACCGTTCACGCAGGCGGAGCTACTCGCAACCATTAAGTCCTTACCGAAGGGAAAAGCCCGGGCCCAGACGGGCTTACGGCGAGATATTACCAAACACTAACACAAGAGTTATCCCCTCATTTTTTACATACATTGAATGGCCTCAACCACGACGCGGTGCTTCCACCCCCATGCTTTGTGCTTCGATTACTATCATACCTAAACCAGGCAAAGACCCCACAAAATGCGGCAGCTATAGGCCCATATCCCTTATAAACCTAGACCTCAAATTGATGGCTAAAATGGTAGCAAACAGGCTTAAACCCTTACTGCCGAATCTGGTCCATTCAGACCAGGCTGGTTTTGTGCTGCGACGTGAAGCCAGGGACAATACCACGAAAATCTTAAATGTTATACATGGAGCAACTATCAATAGAACACCAACACTTTTAATGGCAATAGACACTGAAAAAGCCTTTGATAGGGTAGACTGGTCCTACCTGTTCACAGTCCTGGAAGTCTTAGGACTTGGCCCAAGACTTATGAACTGGATACAGACTCTATACAGAGGCCCCTCAGCCAATGTCAGAGTAAACGGCCAACTATCTACACCCTTCCACATTACAAATGGCACACGCCAAGGCTGCCCACTATCTCCCCTATTATTTGTCCTAGCCATGGAACCATTCCTAACAGCGATTCGGTCTAATACTGACATACACGGATTCCGGTACCAGGGAGGCGAAGTGAAAGTCTCTGCGTTTGCGGACGACGTTCTGTTCACAATCACGGATCCCATAAAAACCCTACGTCACATAAAGTCGGAGATTCAAGTCTTCGGATCGCTCTCAAATTTTTAAATAAATGCGGATAAGTGCGAGATACTAGGAATCTCGGTACCCATGGCACTGCAAACTAAGCTTCAACAAACACACACTTTCCCTTGGACACGGACAGGCCTGACATATTTGGGGGTTCGACTTACCACTACCATCACGGACCTCTACAACATCAATTACCCTCCCCTCATAGAGGATATTAAACAAGATCTGCATAGATGGGACTTACCCCATATTTCCCTAATGCGCAGGATCAGTGTCTTAAAAATGATGGTCCTGCCAAAAATACTATATATGCTTCAGGCCCTGCCTATTCCACTACCAGGGACATTTTTTAAACGAATGAGGACTGTCTTCATTAAATATATATGGGGAGACAAACCGGCAAGACTTGCCTTTACCACACTGACGTCCACCACAGACAGGGGGGGTTTGGGATTACCTAACATATATAAATACTATGTAGCAGTCTTACTTACCAGACTAAAAAAGAGTGGACAGACACGAGTAAGAAAAGATCGTGGTACGATCTAGAACAGAGCTTTGTACCGGTCCCTCTCAAGACCCTCCCGTGGCAAACATGCCAACTCAAACACCTAACCCCCTCAAGACACCCACTCATTCACAACATGCTCACAGTCTGGAGACGACACAAAGATAAGTGGGGACTGTCCCCTGGAATCTCGAGATTTTTCCCCACGGCCTATAATCCTGACTTCCAGCAAGGACAGGGGGGGCCCTCTCTTGCCCGCCTTACGGGAACATACTCACCGGACATTACTGAGCTACTAACCCACCTACATTTAAAGACAGACAAGTAACACAGAGACACACCACCCTCCTAGACACTATGAGCAGAGCACAGCTTAAGGGATTCCTGACGAGACACGTCCTCCCCCTTTGGAACCGAAGAGGAGATACACACTTTGAACTCCTTTGTGGCCCAAGGGGAGACCGTAAACGCCCCTTATCCAAAATATACCGTATCCTACAGTCGGCAGACAGGGACTCTACGACTCCCACATTCCAACAGAAATGGATGACAGACCTCCACATACATCTATCGGACAAGGACTGGTCAAGTATTATGGAGACAGGTCTCAAAACCTCGATAAGTGTCACACGTAAAGAGACCTTCTATAAACGGATTACCAGATGGTACAGAACACCAGCCGTATTACACACAATATGCCCTTCACTTAGCAATATCTGCTGGAGATGCTCAGCCGGTAGAGGGGATATGTTACACATCTGGTGGAGCTGCCAGGACATTCAGCGTTTCTGGCAACTCATAATCTCTGAGATTACAAAGATACTAGCACCAGCTACCCGCCTAACGGCACCCCAGGTACTGCTCGGCTGGCCACGCACGTTTAGAGAACCACACAGGCAACATTTACTGCACATTCTGCTAGGTGAGGCAAACGCCCTGATCCCACTGTACTGGCGTAAACCCAGTATTCCGACCATAGAACAATGGGTACAAAAAGTGGAGGGAGTGAGGGAACTAGAAGACATTCACTGGTCGATAATGGGGAAACGTAATAGACACCTCAAGACTTGGGAACCCTGGACAGAGTTTTGGACTCATTCCAGGACATAACCGTCCAAGAGACAGCCCTGGGCGGGACTGGACCCTTAGCAGCCAGATAAGAGGAGCGAGTCATGAAACAGCAAAAATATGTTGAATACGGGAAGAGTTTAAAAGGAACCACATAATGGCTACCCCAATCTAGGCAGGGATCACTACCTACTGATCTTTACGGTTACTGACACACACCACCATACCCGGGAAGGAAAGGGGACAACCTCTTGTTTTCCGACCTCCACTAAAGGAAAAGTGTACACCTTTTTGTATAACCTTGAAGTAACCCCGGACAAGTTTTTTGCCGGGACGCTTACGTATGTGATGTTAAATGTATCAGAGATGCACTGTTCATGTAACCCTGAAATGTGATCATTGAATGCTCCCCTTTCTTTTCTGTACCCCATTTCCTTGTACACGAGAAATAAAGACAATTTAAATTAAAAAAAAAGGTACTGCTCCAGAGACTGGTTGGCACGTTCAGCAGCTCCATTAGACTGGGGATGGTAAGCAGAAGAAAATGAGAGAGAAATACCATTTTCTGAGCAAAAGGCTTTCCAGAACCTGGAAATAAATTGGCTACCCCTATCGGACACAATAGATACGGGAATACCATGTAACCGAAATACTTCTCTAGCGAAGATTAGAGCCAGTTCCTTGGATGTGGGCAACTTGCGAAGAGACACAAAGTGAGCCATCTTGGAAAACCCATCTACTATCATCAGGATGACTGTGTTACCATTCGAAGGGGGTAATTCAACAATAAAATCCATGGATAGGTTAGACCAAGGTCTCTCGGGAACGGGTAAGGGATGCAGAAGTCCACAAGGAACTCTACGAGACGTATTCATACATGCACAAGTAGTACAAGCACTTATATAGTCAGTGACATCCTTGCGTAAGGAACCCCACCAAAAATATTGAGAAACTGCTGACATCGTTTTGGTAATACCAGGATGTCCAGCAGTCTTAGTATCATGATATAATGACAGAATCTCCCGTCTCTCAGGAACATCAACAAACAATTTATCAATAGGCCTCTCGCTAGGTGCCATACTTTGTTTTGGCTGTATGGTCTGCAAGAGGGATGAAGAAATAGACAACATAGTAGTAGCTATTATCCTGTCTGGGGGAATGACAGGAGTAACATCAACCTCCTGTTTGTCAGTAGTTTCGAACTGTCTGGACAGAGCGTCTGCTTTAATGTTACAATCACCTGGCCTGTAGGTGATAATATAATTGAAACGGGACAAAAATAGTGACCACCTAGCCTGCCTAGAAGATAATCTTTTAGCTTCACCAAGGTAGGATAGATTCTTGTGATCCATAAAAATGAGGATAGGATCCTTAGTTCCTTCTAACAAGTGTCTCCATTCTTTAAGAGCTAAGATAATAGCAAGGAGTTCATGATTACCCACATCATAATTCCTTTCAGCTTTGGACATTTGTCTAGAAAAGAAGCCACAAGGATGCAATGGCTTTTCAGGCGATTCTCTTTGGGACAAAACAGCACCTACCCCGATATCAGAAGCATCAACTTCAAGAATATAAGGCAGTGAGGGGATAGGGTGCTGTAAAATAGGTGCAGAGGCGAATGTAGTTTTAAGAAAGTCGAAAGCCTGAAGTGCCTCGGGAGACCAGACACGAGTATTACCACCCTTTTTTGTCATACGGGTGATAGGCGCTACAATAGAAGAAAAACCCTTAATAAAGCGTCTATAATAGTTAGAGAAACCAAGAAAACGCTGAATTGCTTTCAAACCTTGTGGTAGAGGCCATTCCATGACAGCAGAAAGTTTCTGGGGATCCATCCAAAACCCGGAAATCAAATACCCCAAGAACTGGACTTCGGATTGGTCAAAATAAACATTTTTCTAGTTTACAATAAAGACCATTAGCAAGAAGGGTCTTCAGGACCGTTGTGACATGTCTGTGATGAGTGTGTAAATCTGTAGAATATATCAGTATGTCGTCCAAGTATACAATTACAAATGTGTGAATAAAGTCTCTTAGGACGTCATTAATAAATTCCTGAAATACTGCTGGGGCATTGCAAAGACCAAATGGCATAACAGTATACTCGTAATGACCGGATCTAGTGTTGAATACAGTCTTCCATTCGTGACCTTCCTTTATGCGTATTAAATTGTATGCACCTCTAAGGTCCAATTTGGTGAACACAGTAGCATGTTTGAGCCTGTCAAATAATTCTGTAATTAAAGGTATAGGGTATGCATTTTTGATAGTGATTTTGTTTAGACCTCTATAATCGATGCACGGTCTTAAATCACCCTCTTTCTTAGATACGAAGAAAAACCCTGCTCCAGCCGGAGAAGAGGATCTCCTAATGAACCCCTTTTCTAGCGATTCTTTAACATACTCCTCCATGATACGGTTTTCTTGAATAGATAAAGGGTACACCCTGCCCTTTGGAGGTATAGTGCCAGGCAATAAATCGATAGCACAATCATAGGATCTGTGAGGCGGTAATTTATCAGCTTCCCTTTTATCGAATACAGTTTTGAGAAATAAGTACTGAGGAGGTATAACAGTAGACAAAGGAGGAGTAGTAGGAACATTAATGGTATTTAAAGGGGTGACTTCAATCATACAAGAGTCGTGGCAGGTTTTGCCCCATGATTTTAATTGTCCCAATTCCCAGTCGAAAATGGGATTGTGAGAACATAACCATGGGTACCCTAACACGATATGAGAAGAGGGAGAGGTGATTACCTGAAATCGAATGGTCTCAAAGTGTACCCCTGTGTACATGAATAACGGTACAGTTTCATGGGTAACGACTGGAGTATTTAAAGGTCTACCATCTATGGCCTCAATGGCCAAGGGTATCTCTCTCTCTCTCTGACGGGAATGTTATTTTTTGTAACAAACCCAGAGTCAATGAAGTTCTCAGCAGCCCCGGAATCAACCAAGGCTAGTATGTTTTCAGCTATACAACTCTCTCCCGTATGAAGGGAAACAGGCAGTGGTGTATCCTGGTTTTGTGCTGCCCTAGGCAGGACAAAACTCAGGCGCCCCCCTCCCAGCCACCCCCACCCAACCCTTCCCCCGCCCCACCTTCTAAATACACACACACACAGTCAGACACAGGACACAAACACACACACACACACAGTCAGACATACACAGACAGTCAGACAAACACACAAGCACACACACAGTCAGACACACACACACAGTCAGACACAAACACAAACACACACAGACACACACAGTCACATACACACACACAGTCAGACACAAACACACACACACAGTCAGACACACAAACACACACACACACAGTCAGACACATACACAGACACACACACACACACAGTCAGACACATACACAGACACAAACACACACACACACTCACAAACACACACAGTCAGACACAAACACACACACACATTAACTTTTTTTTAAATTTAAATCCCCCCCCAACCTCCTTACCTTTGGGAGTGCTGGGGGGGGGGGTCTCTCTCCCTGGTGGTCCAGTGTCTGCAGGGCGGGCGGCGCTGGCAGGCGGCCGGCGAGGGAGCACTTCCCATGAGTTGACTGCTCAGCTCCCTCGCGCGTCGGCTGCAGAGTGAGGCTGGGAACCGGAAGATGACGTCATCTTCCGGCTCCCAGCCTCACTTTGCGGTGCGCGAGGGAGCTGAGCAGTCAGCTCATGGGAAGTGCTCCCTCGCCGGCCGCCCGGGATGTCAGTTAGCCGCAAGGCTAACAAGGCATCTGCCCTGGGCATTTGGGGGGCGGCGTTTTTTGCCGCCCCCTGAAAAATGCCGCCCAAGGCAAATGCCTTGTTTGCCTCGCGGCTAATACGTCCCTGGAAACAGGGAGAAGCAAACGGTTAGAAGGCAATTTAGGAGACTTAGATATCACACCCAAGGCCAGTCCCCTATAAGGTCCTAGGTGCGAGAGTTTTCCGGAAGCAAAGGACATTCTTTTACCCTATGGTCTCGCCTACCACAGTATAGGCAGAGTCCGTTCCTTCTTCTAAGTAATTTTTCAGTATCCGAGAGTTTGGCAACCCCTAATTGCATGGGTTCCTTACTTTAACACTCTCAGGTTTATCAACTCTGGGGTTAGTAGGTGTGACCAAACGTCTATTCCTGTTCTCAGTATAGAGCCTGTCACGAATCCTATTATCTATATCAATGAGGTAGTCAATAAGGTCCTCTAATGGAATAGGAAGCTCCCTTGCCGCTACCTCATCTAATATAGTGTCAGATAAACCTTCCATGAACGCAGTAGTTAACCCATTATTGGTCCAATCTACCTGCGAAGCAAGGGTACGAAACTGAATAGCATAATCAGCCACAGACCTAAAACTCTGTTTGTAGCGGATGGCACTGGGCTGTCCTGCAAATGTCTGTGAAATAATTGCATTTGTGTGATCTGTTAGTTTCCTATGTGTTTTAAAGCCTTGTATTCTTGTGATTGTTCGGTAGTTTCGTTCCCTTAGTTTATTCGAATGAAACTACCGAACAACCAGACCTCCCCTGTGTGAAGTGTGTCCTCAATTACCCGTTGCAACATTGTTGCGAACGGGTAATTGAACAGTAAGTAGCCGTCCTTTGTTCTCGGGGGTGGCCGCCATTCGACAAACGAACACGTGGCGGCGGCCATTTTAAAACTCCCGAACAGCGGTGTTTAGCCGTCGAGTGTCTGGAACTAAAATCGGACACTCGAGTAGGCGAACACCGCTGAGACCTCCACAGCCCTGGTCCGTTCGGTTCCAAACTACCGAACGGCCCCTCGTTCGGTAGATAGAGAATACCGAACGAGGGGATTCAGGCGAACCCTCCCTAGCCTCTATAGCTAGAGGTTTTCGTGTATTTTATTCCCTTATGCCAGGACCGACCGCAGGGCCCATTCACATGGAACCGAATTCGGCTATCTCAGTTCGTGCGGTCGGTCATTTTATTCCCTCCATACTTTTCCCGAACCCCTGGTCTGATCTGGCTGGTTTTTGGATATGTTGTTCACCCAGATCAGGGCTACCAGGGGATGTAGGATTTAAAGAGGTACCCCTACGTTTAGGGGTACATCCAGAAACGGGGGGAATTGGTGTACTGGATAAGGGGATTATGATGCTGGCTGAGGGGAGGAGATGTGTGGGAGGTTACCAGGACAGGATTGGCTACTGTAATAATTACTGTAAATCCCTCCCTTGCATGGGAGCATGCTTTATAAGGAGACTGTGATTAAAGGCTTGTCAGTTCTGCTCCTGAAACTGTGTGTCGTCCAGTTATTGGGATTGCTGTGGGGAGATTGCTGTTATTTTACCTGCTGGAAACTTTGCCTATGGATTTATTATTTACTTGTTCCTGAGCTTCACTTGGATTATAAGCGGAGACAACCTGGGGAATATTGCATCTCCGCTACACTGTTTAATTCTCATTAATGCTCTTGCGGCATTCTTTGACCTTTTTGTTGTGTCAAAAGTTCTACGAAAAGCCGTAAGAAAGCTATTGAAATTATGCACCATAGGTCCATTGGCCTCCCAAATAAGATTTGCCCACTCAAGTGCTTTGTCAGTAAGTTGATGCATCAAAAACCCCACTTTAGACCTATCAGTGGGAAAGGAATGTGGATACATCTCAAGGTGGAATTCTATTTGATTAATAAAACCTCTGCATGTCTTAGCTTCCCCTCCATACCTAGGAGGGGGTGTTAAATGGGGCGAAGTATTAGGTGAATTGGATACTTCAGAAAGAAGAGGTGTAGGAGGGTTAGGTGTGGTTGCAGGAATAGTTCTAGACAAGAGCGTCTCGATAGCCTGTGCTATCTGATCCATACGGTGATCCTGCTCTACAAACCTTGCCTCGTGAGAAGCCATTTGCTGAGCCAAATCTGCGGGGTCCATGGCCCCTATCGTAATGTAACGAGAATATACCCCAACACGCAGGATTCAGCTAAACAGAAGACAACACAGAGGAGAGATACGTCTACCGGACCTTAGAATAGCCGGACTCGACGTATATGAGAGGAGACAGAGTCAGGAACGATCCGAAGTCAAGGGCACAGAGAGACAGCGTAAACTAGGACTAGCCGGGGTCTGGTACACAGTAAACAGCAAGCCGACAACCAGAACAGATAAGGATAAAGAGAAAACGTAGTCAGAAACAAAGCCAAAGTCAATACGAAGAAAACACAACTGAACACAACAAGCGCTAAAGGGAACTGAAACAGAAACCACGATAGGGCAGGGAGTAAAGGGAGAGGTAAGTTTAAATAGCTTCTAAACTAATGTGATTGGCTCCTGTCATATCCACACCCCCAAAAGGTAAGTGTATGGGGAGTGTGGCATGACAGGGGCCAATGGGAGCCTTTTAACAATTTAGGCTCCCGCTGTCTCTTTAAGAGCGCGCCCGAGACTCGCGGCGCGCTCTTAGATTCAGGCGGGACACGTGACCGCTTCTCGCTTCTCGCGGTCACTGCCCGCCTTCCTATTGAAGCCGTCGGATGAGCCGCGTGCGGCTCGTGCAGCAGCAGGACCGCGCGCGGCTCGAAGAGAGGACCGTGGCCGGCCCCTGGATAAGGTAAGTAACGCTACAGGGGGGAGGTAAACATCCAGGTTTTTTCAAGTGATTTGTGTATGAACAATGCTGTTGGTGGTGGTCTTGGTTTTTCGGTGGGGTGAGTGGACCAGGAGGTGTTGTTGAGCCCAGGGTTCGCTGTTATATCTCTATCACTTGTGGTGTTACATGTGGGGTAGTTGATTGCACTCTGGGGGTTATTGCAGCTGTAGCTGGGGTTGTTCCAGTCGGGGTTATGTAGCTTCGTGGGTGTACGATGAGTCCCCAGTATCTTGGTGGTAGTCAGGGGTACATTGTCTGTGGTGTCCGTTGACCCTTTGTGGATCGCTATTGTTTCATGGGTGTGGTGGAGTGTCTGTGCCCGGTGGTGGTGTGGCCAGTGAGGTAGGTTTGTAGGGAAGGCGCTATTGGAGGTGTAATGCCAGTTGAGCTGCCCGCCTTTTTGTCGTAGGTGTGTAGAGCGGAGGGGGCATCATTGGGTAATGTCATGCCAAAAGCATGAGTTGGTGTTTGATGTGTGTTTATATATGTTAAGAGTTGTTTTTTTTGTAAACCTTGGGATGACGTTTATTATGGTCTTTGATCTGGCACCAGGCCTAGACCATAAAACATCTAGATAGCCATCACCAGAGCTGGACACAAGGAATTTCATAGAGTGGGCAATAGACTGCCAGACCAGCCCCCTCTGATCCCCCCCCCAGGGGTCTGCCCACTGAGAAACAACTAGTTTAGCTTTATGAGGTTGTTGGACTATCCAGTGAGGTCAGTTATTCATTTTTCTTTTTGTCAGTAACTTCTAGGAGACCTATACCATCTAAGACTCCCACAAGAATTCTATATAGGGTAAATATATGTAAGGAATTTCTTGTGTTTTCTCCTATTTTATTTTATGTACTGTTTTGCAATTTGTTATCTGTATGTCATTTATTTCTGTATTTTGTACTCAGCACTGTGAATCCTTTTTGTCAGATTAAATGTTTACTTAATCAGCTTGTGTCTCTGTTCTCTATGAGCTTCACTCTCCAGAGGAAAGCTCAGGTAAACACGTTACCAAAAAGGGTTAACTGTATATGTTTTATCAGTAAAAGTAGAACTGTGATACTATAATTCTCCTGTGTGTGGGGTAACCTAAGACGCCCGGGTTTAAAAGTCTTGGTGGTGGCAGTAGTACTAAGGGGGATAGTGTAGAAGGGATTGCAGGGGTTAATTGAGTGGTTGCTGGGACTAGCAACAGGTAACCAGGGGTCTGGTGTCATTAACCCTGTCACTTCCACACTCTCCCCACTGTCTCGGCTGGGCCTATAGCCCACGCACGTGACAAACTGGCGGCAGCTAGTGGGATATATTTAGAGATTTTTAGTGCTTGCTAGATTTTACCTGTAAAGGGGGTCTTAGCACTAAAAGAAATTGCATACTTGTTTTTGTGTAATTTCCAAAGACCAAGCTCAGTGCTGATTTAAAATACATACAAAGTGCAAAACAGTTCTCCCCTCCCATCTTTTGTTTTTCTTTCTCTATCCTATTTGTGAATATGGAGGCCTATCGCAAACAATCAAAAGAGGCCTTGGAATTGTTGTGCCAAGAAAAGAATTTACCAACTTTTGGCAAAAATAAGGCACAACTTATTGCTGACCTTGTGGAGGCTGACAGACATATTTTCCAGCCAGAGACGGACACTGAAAGGGTTACCGAGCTCCCTACTACTGCAGGAGTGTTGCTTACTGAAATGCCTGGTGGTTGTACCCCTCAAAACATTAAGGACATTTGCTCAACTGATTTATTTCGGCAACTGATGGCTGCAAATCCTCAGGAGGCCCTGCATGTGATGATCCAACAGCAGGCTGCAGAAAGGGAATCTGCAGAAAGGGAGGCACAAAGGAGACATGAGCTGGAACTTGCTAAACTGCAATTTACCCTTCAGTCCTCACTGAACAGCAATGCATCAGAGTCCAGAACACGTAGGCTCCGTAAGGATGATTTTCCTTCCCTCGAAGAAGGGACAGATTTGGATGTATTCTTAAAAAGTTTTGAGAAAGTATGCAGGCAGCATCAACTACCCTCAGACCAGTGGGGCAGATATTTAACTCCACAACTGAAAGGGAAAGCCTTGGATGTGTTTGTGTCCCTTCCCCCAGAGACTGATAACAACTATGAGGCAATCAAATCTGCATTGCAAAAACTTTTAACCTTACTCCTGAGTCTTACAGGAAAAAGTTTAGGAGTATGCAGCAATGCCCATCATCCAGCTGCATTCTATATATTGCACAATTAGAAACCACGTTCCGGCAATGGGTAACAGGAGTACAAGCTACTACCTATGAAGCCCTTAATGGTCCTGGAGCAGTTCTTGCAGACCCGGAGCCCTAATGTACGAGAGTGGATTTTGGAAAGAAAGCCAAAAAATGCTAGGGCTGCTGCAGAACTGGCAGATGACTATGCCGACATCCATGCACCCACATCCAGGCGTGGACTTGTGTCAGCTGCTACTTCGACCTGGAGAGAAGCTACAGTTCAAACACCACCTGTAAGATCTGCAGTGAGAACTTCACCGCTGACTGCCAGCGTAGCCGGGGCTATGTCAAGTGAGTCAGATGCCCGCCATTGTTTTCGATGCAACCATATTGGTCATCTGAGCAGGACTTGCCCCACTAGGAATATGCCCTCACCAGTCCGTGGAGGGGCACCATCAGTATTGCTTGTGGGTGGGTCCGTGGGGAAACAAGAGGATAACCTGCAGAGTGTAATTGTGGGTGACCGAGTGACCATGGGACTGAGAGATTCTGGAGCTTCCTTCACCCTGGTGCGACCTGAAGTGGTGAATACGGAGGACATAATCCCTGGAAGAACCATGTCCATCAAAGGAATTGGGGGTGTATGCCCCGCTGTGCCCTTGGCACGTGTGTACCTTGATTGGGGTGCGGGCAAAGGTTTGCGGGAAGTGGGGATTTCAGAGGATATCCCTGTTAATGTTCTGTTGGGGAATGATTTGGGCAGGATGCTCTGTCACTATGCTCCAGCGGACACTGTTTGTGAGCCAGAAGGGCTGACTGCTCCACCTAAGGTATTGTGTGAAACTTTGGGAGACATTGTGAAGTGTGATTGCTGGGAGGGAGAGCAGGGTGTGGATAAAGATCTACCTGTAACTGAACCAGTGATGTCTACCAAATGTGAGATAGGGGTAAGTAGTGATGTGCCTGTATTAAAATACTGTGAGGCTGGGATGTCAGAGAGTAAGGGAGAGGAGGAAGGTGAGAGCCAGGGTAACAAGTCAGCAGTGGTAACAAGTCAGCAGTGGGTCACGGCTGCAGAGTCTGAGGGGCTATGTGAGATTGCGAGAGGATGGCCTGCCTTGGAGAAGAAATTATGCGAGTGTGTGCAAAATTCTGTATCTAATCAAGGGGGGTCAAATGTGTCCTGTGAAAATGTATGGGAAAAGCCTTCCAGCGAGAGGGGCCTGAATGAATATATGAACCAATATGTGCCTGAAGCAGATGTATGTGATGTGGTGGGTGAAAATGTGAAGGGACAGCAAGGCTATGAGGGAGGACAGAGGGTGTGTGAGCTTTACTCTGCACCAGACTTAGCCAGTTTCCAAAGTTCGGTATGTGTGATGACCCGGAGTGAAAGTGAGGGGCACAGACAGACTCAGCTTGTGGGTCCAGGAAGGATGGCTGCAGGGAAACATACTGTTGGAGGAACCAGGAACCTTGTCAGTTTATCACAACTCACGCATACACCTAAGCAACTTTCTGATTGTGAACCAAAGGTTCAGAGTCTGATAGTGCAACAAGCCCAGCAGACAGACCGCAAAATAAAAGATATGATGGGTGTTGATACAGTGCATCTATCCTGGGGGTGTTCTCTGTCTGCTTTTTTGTGTGCTTACCGGGGAGTGCTGCAGAAATCCATTGGTTTCTTCCCCTTACAGCTACTACATGAGCGCAGTGGGTGTGGTTTAAGGGATGTTACCAGAGATCGATGGGAAATTGAAACAGGCAAATCAGGCATGTTTGTTGAGGGTGTAGCTGTGGTATGGACTGATCACAACCTGCTGCAGGTGACCGGTAACACTGATAAACTGCTCCATTGGAGCCCTATCCTCCAACAGTATAATTTCACTGCCCAGCAAAAAAAAAAAAAGGCAGCTTGCATGGGAATACAGATGGCCTGTCTCGGCAACTAGAGGGTTAATGGTAGACAGATAAATCAGCCTGTGGCTGAATTTTTCTGTCCACCATCTTAAGGGGGAGGTGTCATGCCAAAAGCATGAGTTGGTGTTTGATGTGTGTTTATATATGTTAAGAGTTGTTTTTTTGTAAACCTTGGGATGATGACATTTATTGTGGTCTTTGATCTTGCACCAGGCCTAGACCATAAAACATCTAGATAGCCATCACCAGAGCTGGACACAAGGAATTTCATAGAGTGGGCAATAGACTGCCAGACCAGCCCCCTCTGATCCCCCCCCCCAGGGGTCTGCCCACTGAGAAACAACTAGTTTAGCTTTATGAGGTTGTTGGACTATCCAGTGAGGTCAGTTATTCATTTTTCTTTTTGTCAGTAACTTCTAGGAGACCTATACCATCTAAGACTCCCACAAGAATTCTATATGGGGTAAATATATGTAAGGAATTTCTTGTGTTTTCTCCTATTTTATTTTATGTACTGTTTTGCAATTTGTTATCTGTATGTCATTTATTTCTGTATTTTGTACTCAGCACTGTGAATCCTTTTGTCAGATTAAATGTTTACTTAATCAGCTTGTGTCTCTGTTCTCTATGAGCTTCACTCTCCAGAGGAAAGCTCAGGTAAACACGTTACCAAAAAGGGTTAACTGTATATGTTTTATCAGTAAAAGTAGAACTGTGATACTATAATTCTCCTATGTGTGGGGTAACCTAAGACGCCCGGGTTTAAAAGTCTTGGTGGTGGCAGTAGTACTAAGGGGGATAGTGTAGAAGGGATTGCAGGGGTTAATTGAGTGGTTGCTGGGACTAGCAACAGGTAACCAGGGGTCTGGTGTCATTAACCCTGTCACTTCCACACTCTCCCCACTGTCTCGGCTGGGCCTATAGCCCACGCTCGTGACAGGTAAGCTGTCAGTTCTTGTGCCGGGGGTGTGGTCGTAGCTAGGGGGTGGGGCCCATGTTAGGGTCCAGGCCATAGGATACCAGGTTGGGTCCCATAATGTCGTTGGGGGATGTGCTTTGAGGTGTTAGGGGTGGGCTGATGCCTATCTATCCCTGTCCCACTATATGGGTTTCGTTCGTCCCTACTTTCCCAGGTGGTCGCATTGTGGAGAGCATGAATTTGGAGCAGAACACAAGTTAAACATGAAAACATATTTCAACCAGTAAATCAATCAAGTCTGGTTCCATTGATGGTCAGGCTCCGCCTCCAAGTGGGCAGCAGCAAAAAATTTAATTGCTCGAAGATGGAAAACCCTACGTGGCAATCCCTAAAACAGCAAATAAATTTCAAATTACAAATGGAAAAAGGTCTAATACAAGGAAAAAATTATTTTAGCACAAGATGTGTGCAAACACTTGAAAAGTCAGGTCTTGGGCTAATAGAACACCACTGCAAGATATGGGGTGATAACATTTTTTCCCCCAAAGCCTAAATAATATTTATTTATACTAAGCTCCCAAAGCTAATTTAAATGAATTAGGATAAATAAAAATAATTCCAACATGACATCACCCACTATTGATTTATTGTACTATTGTATTGTATGGTATTGTATTGTCCTGTTGGTATGGATTATTGTTTGTTTGACATGTGATTTTTTTTAAGATTGTATGTTTTTGATATACATAAATAAAGAAAGAGAAATTGGAAAATAAATTGCGGTGGAACAAACCTATAGCCATGGGCACTTGCACCCCCTGGATTTTTTAACAAGCCCCCTCCCCACAGGCAATTTATCTTTGTGACAGCTCAGTCTGAGAGAAAGAAGGAGGGATGTGCTGGGGGCTGGAGGGAGGTGAGCATGTGTATATGTGTCCGTGAGTTTGTCTGTAGTGAGCATGCGTGTCAGCGAGCTTTTCTGTAGTGAGCACGTGTGTGTATCAGTGAGTTTGTAGTGACCATGTATATATTAGTGAGCTTTTCTGTAGTGAACTTTGTCTGCAGTGAGCATGTGTTTGTGCTACTAAGCTTGTCTGTAGTAAATTTGTGTTTGTATACCAATGAGTTTGTCTGTAGTAACCTTGTGTGAGTGTCAGAGTTTGTACTAAATTTCTGTGAGTACCAGTAAGCTTGTCTGTATAGGTCAGTGAGATTGTCTGTGAGTGAGACTATTTGTGTGTATCAGTGAGCTTGTATTTTTATGTCTATGAGATTATCTGTCTGTGAGCCTGTGTATCAATGAGTTTGTGTCAGTGAGATTGTCTGTGTCTGCCTGTGAGTATGCTTACTGTCTAATTTTTTTACACTTATAGACCCAATATTTCGAATTAGAAAAAGATACATACCAACAGTATATATATATATATAGAAAAAATAAAAAGATCTGGCACTCTACCTTGAAAATGCAAAAATGATAATAGTTACCATGGTGCTGCACAGCATTATATGTATCAAAATAAAGGATGATAGCACTTGTTGCATTTTCAAATGGTGTATAGTATAATGATTTAGCAAATGGTCACTATAATACACCTTTTGAAAATCCAACAAGTGTGCGAGAGAGAGAGAGAGAGAGAGAGAGAGAGAGAGAGAGAGAGAGAGAGAGAGAGAGAGAAAGGAGTGTGTGTGTATACACACTTAAATGTGTTAAAATTCACATGACCGTCACAGGAGGTCATTTATTAAACTGCAATTTACCAAAATACTAAAATATCTAAATAGTAAAATTTAGGTTGTACTATCTTTCTCGAATAATTCTGCAACAGTTATAGGTTAAACTTGGCTTATTTAACCCTCTTTTCAAATTTAGATTTAAATTCGCTGCTTTTGACAGATTGTTGAACAAACCCCAAAGTAAGTAGACGGCTAGTTTAGGCTGGAATATTGATAGTGGTGCATTCGCATTAATTGCAATATAAGGCATTTTCATAGAACTATTTGCTTTAACACGCCTTAATCTTTGAGCTCAGCTCTTTTCCGTTTTGCATTTCCTTCTGTGTCACAATTCAATTTATGAATTCCCTCCCTCTTCCAAGTTTACACATTCCTTGTCTTTCACTATACGGTTACGCCCAGAGTCATAAAGACTTTAAGAAACTGAGAGGATAGGACAAATTGAGCACAACATAGAAGAAGATTTTCAGGCAGCCAAAACAACAGAGAGTGAGGTATGTGTAAAGTATGCAACGCTACGATTATTTAACACGATATGTTTTCAATATACTATTTAAAATTGTTCGGATTTGTTAATATCTATATTGCGTAGTTAACTAGTTGATTACCTTATAAACTTGCTCCCTATTTGTGAGACGATATCTAAAGAACCTGATTCGTTTCATACCTTTCTACATATCGTCGGAAATTAAAATGTAAAGACAAAGTTGGTGCCAGATAAATGATAGCATGTAGCATACTCTGGAACACGATTAGAAAAGCATGGTTCTTCCTTTTTATTTGGACACTCGAATTGGTTAATTGTGTTTTTGCTCTGGTCTGAAAAAATACTTCAGGGTTGCCAATATGCAAACATGTTACTGACGGCTCATTGAATTTATGTTGACGTATCCACAAATACCCTACTTTCACAGTTTATTTTATCGTTTTTACTAGCCATAATTTATACTCAGGGTTTTTCCAAAAACTGTGAATTATTGCACATTTAATATTCAATGTGAAAATAACTGGTCAGCTGATTTTGGTTTGAAAGTGGACATTAACTCTTATTTACCAGCAACTCACAGTTTAGTAATATGTCACCTGTTATTAACTAAGCTTTTACATTTGAGCAAATTAAAACTTTTAATGGCAAAAATAGCCAAAGATGTTGCTGAACTGGAGAATTTTCCCAGATCAGCTATCTTAGCCTAATTATTACATTTTGAGTTAACTTCAATACAGTTTGGGGTTGCCAAGATTTCAGGTGATTTTTATTTTTTTATTTTTTTTTATTACAGGTTTCCTTGAAGCTCTGCGGTACTTATTAAAGTGTACACTGTCAAGATCACTTGAATGGTCACAACCATTCACACTTTAATGTATAAACCACACCTACAATAGTACAAGCTATGCCTGGGAATAAAACGTCTGTGTTACGCCCACATTAACCTCAGGAATGCTCCTAGCGTCTATATCCCTTTTTATGGTTATTTTCCACAGTGAGGTGTTTTAAACTTGTGGGTGGGGCATTTTGAAACTATGGTGATTGCTGCTTGTATTGAGTGTATCACTGCATATCTAAAAACGGTAAAAT